>SJYA01001877.1:391885-474930 GCA_006410615.1 Neotragus moschatus
AAAAAAAAAAAAAGAACCAGTTTGAGAATATTGAGGTTAGGCCATGCATTGGCTAATATGAAACACTCCAGCTATGCTAAGATGATCCCATATAGTCAACAAGCACTTTAGAAAGTTTGGTGACTAAATATGAATGAACCCTTAAAACTTTTCTAATAATTCTGTGCAGAGTGATTCAGAAAAGGTCTTATCTAAGCCTTGATTCACTGTTCTTCAAGGATGAATTTTCATGATAGAATCCATTTTAATCTAAAACACCAATTTTTCTGCTCTAAATGAGTTCAATGGGTATCTTATCTCTGGAAATACTTGGTTACCTAAGAATGTAAATTGTAATGCCCCTGTTAACGTTCACTGTTGTTTGGTGAGTGGCACATTTAAGATCATTTTTCTACTTGACACTGGATCCATCCATCAGAATTTTACTTTGGGTTGCCAAGTTTTAAAAGGTCATGTGATATCTCATCTTCTTTGGCTGTGAACACATAAAACAAGTGTGAGATTATTCAACTAGAGTAGGCTTTCCTGGTTGTTCAGTCGGCAAATAATCCACCTGCAATGCAGGAGACAAGGGTTCAATCCCTAGGTTGAGAGGATCCCCTGGAGAAGGAAATGGCAACCCGCTCCAGTACGCTTGCCTGAGAAATCCATGGACAGAGGAGCCTGGTGGCTACCATCCTCAGAGTCTCAAGAATTGGACACAACTTAGCAACTAAACTACCACCACCATTCAACTAGAGTAACAGTATTCCCCAAAGAGAGGGGAGTGAAGAGCAGATCTTCCATTTGCTCTTGCAGTATCTTTCAGCTGGATTTCCTTCTATAATTTCCAACATATTACTCATTTCTTCTAGCTGTAAAGACTAATGCTGCGGCTACTGCTGCTAAGTTGCTTCAGTCATGTCTGACTCTGTGCAACCCCATAGAAGGCAGCCCACCAGGCTTCCCCATCCCTGGGATTCTCCAGGCAAGAACACTGGAGTGGGTTGCCATTTCCTTCTCCAGTGCATGAAAGTGAAAAGTCAAAGTGAAGTCGCTCAGTCATGTCTGACTCTTAGCGACCCCATGGACTGTAGCCTACCAGGCTCCTCCGTCCATGGGGTTTTCCAGGCAGGAGTACTGGAGTGGGGTGCCACTCCATTCAAAACAAATGCATATCTTGTCATTTTTCCACTTTACTGACCACTGACCAACTCATTAACTATTCACCTTAAACTCCATTCAAATGAAAGATTTCCATACCAATAAGGAGTTACTCTGTTCCTAAGAAATAGAGTAAAATGAGTGATATGACGTGCCAAGCCTGTAATAAGACTGGAGATAAAAGAATAGGGCCCTAACATGGCACCTTCTAAGGTCAGACACAAAGAGACGAAGCTGGAGTCTAACCACATGTGCTTTAACTTCTGAAAAGTTAGTTTGATATCTAGTCTTGATTTAATCATTGTGTTTTCTCTTTTGTATACTGTTTTAGATGGAAAGTCACAGGCTAGGGATGTTAAATTACTGAAGAAGTATCTAGGAATATATAACTGAAAATGAAATTGTTAAAAAAAAATGAAACATTATTGCTTCGAGTCTTAGTAAATCATTTCCCCAAATTGTTCTAAATTCTATGACAAACAAACAATAATTTTGAACCAGTGTTGTTCTGTTTTCTAAAAATCTATCTAACATTTTAGAATGTGACTAGCTAAATAGTCTCTGATTCAAGGTGAAATTACCTTCTGTTAGCCTTGACATTAGGGCAATTGGAGGAAGGAGGCTTCATGTTCTGCAGTTATCCAAAGAGGAAAACAAACCACTTAGTTACCAGCTAGACTCTGTTATAAAAATCATAATCTTTTGTAAAAATCAATTAAATGCAAGGCATTTTAATTCTCTATCTCTAGTCCTCCTGGCAACCAATCAAGTAGGTCTTATCACTGTCTTAAATAGAAATAAAAACTCCAAGAGATTACATGTGCTCCACATCCAAAAGCTAGTAAACACTGAAGTCGATACCTGAAGNAGAGGGAGAGGGTGGGATGATTTGGGAGAATGGCAATGAAACATGTATAATATCATATATGAAATGAATAGCCAGTCCAGGTTTGATGCATGATACTGGATGCTTGGGGCTGGTGCACTGAGACAACCCAGAGGGATGGTATGGGGAGGGAGGAGGAAGGGGGGTTCAGCAACACGTGTATACCTGTGGCAGATTCCTGTAGATGTATGGCAAAACCAATATAATATTGTAAAGTAATTAACCTCCAATTAACATAAATAAATTTCTATTTTTTTAAAAAAAAATTTAAGTGACTAATTTATTATAACAATGCGGAAAGTAGACATGACCTTAGCCAGCAGGTCCCAGGGTACAGACACCAACATTAACCTTGATGTCACAAGAACCACCCGATGTTATGTAGCTAAATCTTCCACTGTTAGGTAAAAAGGTAACCGTGACCACCACCCCCTCCCATTAGAAAGAACCACCCCTTAAAATCATTAAGAAACAACCAGGCTAAATTTATATGCAGCCTATGGCCTTCTCCATGCTAGAGCTGATAAGCTTTTCTGGACACTTTCCCTGAGATTTCACCCTCCTGCTTCCTCAACTTTGTCTCAGGCAGCAATTTCATGCCACACAGAATATGAATCTAACAGGTGAATTTCCATCCTGGGGACAGTTGTCTTACTACTGATGTGGAAGAAAATGTAAACAAAGCTACAGTAAAGTCTTCCTTTTGAGGCTGAGAACAGTCAGCAGAGAAAGCAAGAGAGAATTGTAACAACAACAACAAAAACAAAGCTATTTGGGACATGGGAAAATAAATAAACACCCCTAACTCATTTCTTTAAAAGTTGCATAATGTTCAATAGAATGTATGTATCATACTGTATTCAGTCTTTACATTGTTCATGCATTTTTTAAGCTTACTTTTCATTCTCTTCCTCTGCAAAGCTGCAGTAAACAATTTGCTGCTGCTGCTGCATAATATCATTATTTTCTTGTGCTTTTATTTCTGTAGTGAAGAGTCCCTGAAGTGGGATTTCTTGGGCAAAGGGTATCAATATCTCTGTTTTTTAATTTTCGTCAGTATTTCCAGTTTTCCCAAATGTGGTAGCAATTTACTCTCCCACCAGAAATATATCAGAGTCTCCTCTTTTGCCTCCCCCTAAAATCTTACCATATGAGACTGCTAGTGTGATGACTGAAAAAAAAAAGACTATTTCAATTTTTAATTGCATTTTTCCTGCATGTGTTTGAGTATTTTTTCTAAATTTTCTGACTTTTTGCAGATCTTCTCTGAAATGTCCTATTTACTGGAATGATTAATCTTTTGTTTTATCAATTGAAAGAGTTATTTAGACTGTACTCTTCTTGGAATTTGCTGTAATTATGTTAATAATATGTAGAGAGTTTGATTTTTACTTTATCAATGTGATGTTTACCATACGCTTTTAAAAATATTTATATAGTGAATGTCTTTATTTTATGATGGCTTCTGAAATTCCTGCCTTGTTTGAGAGTGCTCCATCATCCCAGAGTTGTAAAAATATTCTCCTACCATTTGTTCCAATACCATCACATTTTTATTTCTGTCTGTAATGCATCTGGAATTTACATCGTGTGTAGAGTCAGGAAGGGATGTCACATGTTCTTCCATAGGTAGCAATTATGACAGTAGAATATGGTCAAAAACTATCCCAAGTTAAAATGCAATCTGATCACATGATAAACTTCCAACTATACCTAGGTGCAATTTCTGTTTTTTTCTCAGGTGCGCTGATGTAAACAGCTTCCCTGAAAGCCACTATGATCACCTGTTTTGCTGACAGAATTGGTCAGATAGGGTCCACATACTTTGTCAAATTTTCAGGCAGAAGTTCTCTTACTCTAGTTGAAGTTTTCCACTAACTCAAGCCCCATGATGAGACATCCACTGGACCCTTACATGCACCAAACACACTCCTAAATAATTTTTATAGATTTCTTCTTTTACTCCTTATATTAACCTTATAAGACAATTATTGCCTTAAAGCCCATCTTGCATATTTAAAAAACTGAAAACTAGAGCCGGTAGTTGTTCAGACTCACGAAGATGATAAATATTGTGGGTGAGATTTGAAGCTTATAGTGGTATTCCAGCGTCTGTGCTCATAACAGTGGGACTCTACCAACCATGCACATTTGCTGTTGTATCTTTTTTACCTTTTTTTCCTTTTTTAAAAATATTAGAGTATAATTGCTTTACAATGTTGTGTTAGTTTCTGCTGTCCAACAGCGTGAATCAGCTATATGCGTACGTATAGTCCTGCCCTCTTGACCCTCCTCACCCCACCCCCATCTCACCCTTCTTAGGTCATCACAGCGCTGCGCTGACTGTGCTATACAGCAGCTTCCCACTAGCTATCTATTTGACATAGGGCAGTATACCTTAAACGTTCCGCTTATCATAATACAGAAGGTACACAGTGACTATCTGTTTGACTGGGTGGAGCTGAATTCTTCTCCCATAGCCTATTTATTTAGAATAAATTTGGCTCCATCAACTACGGTTAATGAAGGCCCAAATGGCCTCTGCTTCGTTCATGTGCCTGCAAAAAATTCCACCAGAAAACAAAGTGTGAGTGGAATATAGATAAAAGAATAAGTGTTCAAGACCTCATGATTGGACTAGAACTTTAGCTTAAAAAAAGAATAAAACAAATCTTTTCATGCTACAGTCTTCTAGCATTTGGAAATAAGGACTTGAAATGAGTTTGTTTCTTGAAAACAATGACAATTTCAAAACAAGGTAATTTCAGGAGCTGCAAAAGAATAGCCATAATGAGTTTTGCTAGAGACTATGATGTGCTGCAATTCATGGGGTCGCAAAGAGTCGGACACTACCGAGCGACTGAACTGAACTGATTCTTCTCACCGGGAAATGATTGAAGACAAGGAGATAACCTCTCATTAATTCTTTGTTAACTATCTTAATCAGGATTACATCACTGTCTCTCTCCCAGCACAGACAGTTGCCAGCAGGTTTTGGTGATCCAATCCATTAAGCTGAAAACGTGGAAAGGTCTGGACAGAAAGAGAGGTCATGTTTATGCCCCCAACCCCATCACAGGGGCCGTATTTGATGAAAACGTGACCCCCCGCCCCATTTCTCAGAGCAGCAATTTCTATTTCCAGTTTATTGCCACACATTCCTCAAAAGCCTGACACAAATGACTTCTTTCGATGAGTTCTCACATGGCTGCCCTGAGGCTAAGAGCAAGAGAGCTGTGCCCGGAGTCCTGGCAGGCAGACGCCAGCAGCTCCTATCTCGGGATCCAGACCCATTCCCCACCGGACAGAGCCTGCCCCCACTCCCAGGGTGACGGAGTACCCAGCCTCCTCAGGTTCACCCCTCTGGGACAGACAGTAGTCCACGTCCACCGCCCAGGGCTTCAGGAAACCTGCTGCGCTTGTGTGAGGGGCGGGAGGAATTCTCCAGCCGTGCAAACCACCAAGAGAGAATAGAGCCATGGGGGCTTGGGATTCCCCTGTAGTCAACACTGCAGCTCTCTCACTCAACTCGAGTCACGGCCCTGCAGAGACACACCTCTTCCCAATCTTTAGTGCATGTCCGGTGAACAAAGCACCATGCCCCTACTTCAGGCTGCCCCACATGACTGGGGACCAAGCAACCGACCGCTGTGGGGACCGGCTCAGGGACGTGTGCACGTGGCCCAGTCACAGCCAATGAGCTCCACCTGAAGGGATTCCGGGCGGCCACGTGGGGTGATAACGCCCACCCTCCCCTCGGCTTGCACATCCGCCGCCAGCCGGGAACAGCGGAGGAGTCCGCATCTCCAATCAGCTGCCTGCTATTGTGTGTGGACTTGGCTTGTTATCTCACCTGTCTGGACCCCAGTTTCTTTATTTCTAGTGTAGAAATAATCTAAGTGCGGGTCTCACATGGCAAATGTAAAAATTAAAGAAGTTACTGTGTGTAAAGTAATAAAATGTTAAGAAGCAAATTAAAAGCTGATTGAAGTATTGTCTTTTTTTTTTTTTTTTTTTTTCTTCCCCAGGATCTTCTAGGAAAGAAATTCTCAGCCTTTTCCATGGGATTTGAAGCCTGGAAAATGTAAGGTTTGGAAGTGCCATTTCAACTTCAGGAAGCAACTGTCTGAAAATAAAGCCCATGTGGAGTTTCCTAATTTAAGAAAACTTAAGAGAGGAGAGAGTGAAAACTGGTCCTGCTGATGTCATTTGAGGCTCAGATCAAGCCGTGCCTAAAGCCAGCCCTTTCCCATGGCATTCTCTTTCTCTTAAGCGGGTTTGATTTGATTTTTCAGGAAACTTTACCCTAACTCTTACTTGCTTTTCTCTGTGGGGTGCAGCTGTGACTAATTCTGGCTTTGCCTTCTGTGTGACTCAGTGGACCAAAGCCTAGGAAAGAAAAGCTGGAGGTGTCCTTCATGCTTATATAGAACTACAGTGCTTGAAAGCTGATTCAGGAGGAAGTAGACTTTTGAGTATACCCAGAGTTGCCTGGATCTCCATTCATTCAAGTTGGAAGAATAATATTTCACAGTGTCTAAAATTTCTACATGAATTGGCAGGTGAGCAGAAATTAAAAGAAGTAACCTACAAGGACCAGCAAAGCCCTGAGCCCAGATGCTCACCTAGAGGGGCATAACTGTGGACAGTAATGATATGCAAAAAGCACATAGACACTCAGATGGTCTCAGAGGGTGGGGAGAAGAGGTTGCCAAGTCACCTTTGGATGGATTCAAGGATCATGGCACCAGGAAGACACATGTGGATTCATATACATTGCTTTTGAGTTGTGGTGCTGGAGAGGACTCTTGAGTGTCCCTTGGATTGCAAGGAGATCAAAACAGTCAGTCATAAAGGAAATCAACCTTGAATATTCACTGGAAGAACTTTTGCTGAAGCTGAAGCTGAAGCTGAAGCTCTGATACTTTAACCAGCTGATGCAAAGAGCCGACTCGTTGGAAAAGACCCTGATGTTGGGAAAGAGTGAAGGCAAAAGGAGTAAAGGGTGACAGAGGTTAAGATGGTCAGATAGCATCACTGACTAAATGGACATGAATTTGAGCAAATCAGAGAGATAGCAGAGGACAGAGGAGCCTGGCATGCTGCAGTCCTTAGAGTCACAGAAAGTCTGACATGACTTAGTGACTGAACAACAACATGCATTAACCTGCTCAGATACCCAGAGCTGTGCTAGAATCCCAACATCAGCCTACAGAAATCTATCTTGTCCTTCTTTACCTTTCTGAACTGAAAGTGGTTCCATTTTTAGACCCAAATTCACTTTAAAAGTATCATTTTTAATTTCTTTATTCATGTGGTTGCTTTGACCAACAATATACACACATGAACATACACACACACACACACATACTTTCTGCTTTCCACGAAATTTCCTTTCCATGAAATTCTATCCATTAAACTAATATTTCTCCAGAAACATGTGTGTGCTGGGTCCTGTTTCTGCACACACTGGAAGAATAGCAGCAAAAGTACAAGGTCTTGCCCAACAGAGTGATAGTAGTGCTTAAGTATTTCCTCCATGCTCTGCAACAGAGGGCCCAGATTGGTAGCACTAGTCAGTTTTCATGGTGTAAAGACATCTACTATGGCCAATTCAAACTACTGACATAAGTTGCTGAAAGCTGGGTAGTAGTATACCGTCATGTAATATTTCAACTCTAAAGACACAATAAATACAAATAACATCTAGAGCATGAATAAAAATGTTAAAAAGCAAGTAGAAAATGATGAGGACTAAGTATTTATGACCTTTGTTTTCCATGTAATTCATTTAATCATGAGTTCATATACTTTAATTTCAATAATGGCTGTATTTCAAAGCCAGCTCTCAAAATTCCTGGAAATTTAACAGGTGGCTCTCATGACCCAGTACAAGCTGGATACAGCATACCTCTGTCCCTTCTCTATTGGTACATGTCTTCTATAACGTATTTAAAATAAACAGGCAAACAACTGCTAAATAATTAAAACAACATATAAAATAAATAGGTGTTAAAATATATGATGGTATATCTGAGTCTAATATAATGTTTTGTGTCATTACGTGTGTTTGCTGTGTTTGATCTGTCATGTTCAACTCTTTGAGGCCTCATGAACTATAGCCCTGCAGGCTCCTCTATCCATGGGATTCTCTGGGCAAGAATACTGGAGTGGGTAGCTTGCCCTCCTCCAGGGAATCTTCCCAACCAAAGGGTCAAACCCAGGTATCCCATATTGCAGGCAGATTCCTTACCATCTGAGCCATCAGGGGAGTCTGGTGTATGTCATTATATATCTGTTTAAAATAATTAATAAATAAATTATGCTTTCAGCATATTAAAAAGGAGAGACATCACTTTGCCAACAAAGTTCCCTGTAATCAAAGCTATGGTTTTTCTGGTAGTCATGTACAGATGTGAGAGTTGGTCCATAAAGAAGGCTGAGAACCAAAGAATTGATGCTTTCAAACTGTGGTGCTGGAGAAGACTCTTAAAAGTCTCTTGGATTTTCCTTAAGGAAATCCAACTAATCAACCCAATCCTAAAGGAAATCAACCCTGAATATTCACTGGAAGGACTGATGCTGAAGATGAAACTCCAATACTTTGGCCACCAGATGCGAAGGACTGACTCACTGGAAAAGACTCTAATGCTGGGAAAGATTGAAGGCAGTAGGAGAAGAGGGCAACAGAGGATGAGATGGTTGAATGACATCAATGACTTGATAGACATGGGTTTGAGTAAACTCCAGAAGACAGTGAAGGACAGGGAAGCCTAGCATGCTACCGTCCATGGGGTTGCAAAGAGTCGGATATAACTTAGCAACTAAACAACAGCAACAACAAAATATATCTAACGACAATAAGTATTGTGTTGGCCAATAAGTTTGTTCAGGTTTTTCTGTAAGATATAATGAAAAATGAACTTTTTGGCCAATCCAATATTATGGGAAAAAAATCAGGATAAGGAGATATTGAGCATCAGAAAATGGGAGTTTATTTTAGGCAGAGTGAACAAGAAAGACTTGTCAGAAGAGTGGCAAACCTTTTCTCAAATCAGTAAAGTAGTGAAAAATGAAGAGAAAATCCAGAAAATGCATTCCCAGTGGAGAGAACAGCGTGTGCAAAGGCCTCGAGGGAGAGGTAAGTTTTGGGTATTCAGAAATAGCAAAGCTAGTATGACTAGAGAGGAGTACACATGTGAAGGGTGCGAAGAGAGGCGGTTGAAGAGACAGTCAAGGTCTTGGTCACATGGAGCCTTGTAAACCATGAGAAGAAATTGCCCTTTCAATATGAATAGGCCAAGAATCCACGGGAAGGATGTCCAGTGGGAGTAACTATCCTAGTAACCATGTTATTCAGTTCAGTCATGTCCCAGCTTTTTGAGACACCATGAACTGCAGCACGCCAGGCCTCCCTGTCCATCACCACTTGCTCAAACCCATGTCCCTTGAGCTGGTGATGCCATCCAACCATCTCATCCTCTGTCATCCCCTTTTCCTCCTGCCCTCAATCTTTCAAGGGTCTTTTCAAATGAGAGCTCGTCGCATTTGGTGGCCAAAGTATTGGAGTTTCAGCTTCAGCGTCAGTCCTTCCAATGAATATTCAGGACTCATTTCCTTTAGGATGGACTGGTTGGATTTCCTTGCAGTCCAAGGGACTCTCAAAAGTCTTCTCCAACACCACAGTTCAAAAGCATCAATTCTTTGGCAATCAGCTTTCTTTATGGTCCAACTCTGACATCCATACAGGACTACTGGAAAAACCATAGCTTTGACCAGATGGACCTTTGTCAGCAAAATGATGTTTCTACTTTTTAATACGCTGTCTAGGTTGGTCATAGCTTTTCTTTCAAGGAGCAAACATCCTTTAATTTCATGGCTTCAGTCACCACTCACAGTGATTTTGGAGCCCCGAAAATGTCTTTTACTGTTNACCTTTGTCAGCAAAATGATGTTTCTACTTTTTAATACGCTGTCTAGGTTGGTCATAGCTTTTCTTTCAAGGAGCAAACATCCTTTAATTTCATGGCTTCAGTCACCACTCACAGTGATTTTGGAGCCCCGAAAATGTCTTTTACTGTTTCCATTGTTTCCCCATTTATTTGCCATGAAGTGATAGGACCAGATGCTATGATCTCAGTTTTTTTAATGTTGAGTTTTAAGCCAAACTTTTCACTCTCCTCTTTCACTTTCATCAAAAGGCTCTTTAGATCTTCTTTGCTTTCTGCCATAATGGTGGTGTCATCTATCTGAGATTATTGATATTTCTACCAGCAATCTTGGTTCCAGCTGTGCTTCATCCAGCCCAGCATTTCACATGATGTACTCTGCATATAAGTTAAATAAACAGAGTGACAATATGTTAAAAAAAAAAAAAAGCAAAAACAAATAGGTAAAATTATTTTAATTATACTTAACCCAGTGTTTCCAAAATATTCTTATTTCGGCATTATTATAAAGTTGGGTCTTGACAAATATGAACTGGTTTTTGAAAGAGAAATAGATCTTTAGCTACTTTATAAATGATACCCTCTTTCCTTCATCCAGAGAATTTCAATTCTATGCAGGGGGTGTCAATTCTACCAGTTAATCCTCATTGGAAAACCTATATTGATTTTATTCAATATATTCGTACCTCCAGATTCTGTGAAACACTTCAGAGGTACTATCTTCTGCCCATATTGTACCAAAATAATGCAGTTAGCAGTAATAAAACTCTGTCGGGGGGAGCACAAAGGCATTAGGCACTTTTAGCCCCCACAGTGAAGCAGGCGATGATGGATAGTTAGATGTCCCTCGGTCTCTGATCTTGGCATAATGCCCCTCTCTTGGGGTTCCACTCTCTCAGGGTCTCATTGGAACACAGCTCATACGTGAAGCCTAAATCCTGCTTTTATGGTGTATGACAGCAGATGCTTAACTTAACAGCCTCTTTATTCTCTTCCTTATACAAACGCAGTGCCTTGGCACCCATCTTTCTATTGAATTGCTGTCAGGTAAGGCTTTGCCCAAGGTCAACATAACAAGACTCTGCCAGCTACCACAGCCGACGTTAATACATTCAGAGGATTTATGTCAGATTCCGACTGCTAAAGATTGAGCTGATAATCGTAGGTATTTGGCGGAGGCATTAGCATTTCTGTCTGTGCAGTTTTCAATGCCTTATTAACTTTTCTGTGAAACGTTTACCCAGTGGGGGAAAAGTACTGAGTTGAGTTAGGGATTCTTCACTGCCCACCACAGGCAATGTCATAGAAATCTCTATTGCTTTCTGCATGGAGAAATTAACCAGGGTGGCACATCGTTATGGCTCCTAATGAATATGAATACCCAAACATGAAGAATCCAAAAATCATTAGAGCTAGAGAGAAAAAACATGCTTCCAAGTACGATCCCTCTGTGGAGGCCCTCAGGAATGATTTTTTTGGAACACAGTGAATGATGGCTTTCTGTATACTTCCAAGGAACGTAAAATCTGGCCCATTCTCCAGAATGCATACCAGTAGTAGCTGCAGTATAGGCTGTCTTTGGGAAACTCTTCATTTAAATGCAAACAGCTACAAAAAGAAAACCAAACTGTGGATAAGTAATAATTCAGAAGAAGGCCTGAGGCAAAGTGAAAAGGAGTTCACAGAGGTCAATTTTTTTTAATGCATCTTAACTCTTTGAACAGAAATACAGAACCCTTTTTAAGTACCAGAGATGAAAACTGATCACACTTGGTTTTCTGACTCCCAGTGCGCTCCATGATTGGCCTTCCCTGGTGGCCCAGACAGTGAAGAATCTGCCTGCAGTGCAGGAGACCTGGCTTAGACCCCTGGGTTCAAAGAGCCCCTGGAGAGGGGAATGGCTACCCATTCCAGTATTTTTGCCTGGAAAATTCCATGGACAGAGAAGCCTAGTAGGCTATAGTCCTTGCTTTATGATTATCAAATGATGAGGGTAATATTTAATTCTAGCCACTGAATTCTACCAAGGAATTAGAGGCAGCTGCTACAGTAGTAATTTTATGGTCAATAAATATATGACTCTTCTTGGGAAAAAATAGTTAATTCTTTTCTTAATAATGTCAAATAACCATCTATTACACTAGAAAGAACTAGCGTACTTGAATTGGCACCTTTTGGAAGATCGGTTCTTATAGGTCACCAGCTGACACCCTCAGTGGGGTTGTGCATTCCCTGATGAACTTTATGCCTCATGAGACCCTAAGCTTCTGGGAGATGAGAGTAAGAACTACCTCCCATGTTTTTATATCCTTCAAACCTCCCAGCACATTGCAATGCCCAGAGTTAATCCTCTCAAATAAGTCTAACAGAATTACTGTTATCATGAAATTTCCATTATAGGTATTGTAAGAAACATAGATCAGACTTTTAATGATCGAACATTTATTAAAGCCTCTTGTTTTCACTCACACTCATAGTTTCTTTTTTAAAAAAATCATTNNCCAGAGTTAATCCTCTCAAATAAGTCTAACAGAATTACTGTTATCATGAAATTTCCATTATAGGTATTGTAAGAAACATAGATCAGACTTTTAATGATCGAACATTTATTAAAGCCTCTTGTTTTCACTCACACTCATAGTTTCTTTTTTTAAAAAAATCATTTTATATTGGAATGTAGTTGATTTAATAAGGTGCTCGTTTCAGGTGTAGAGCATGGTGATTCTTTTATCTATTTATTTATCTATTTATCTATTCTTTTTCAAATTATTTTTCCATTTAGGTTATTACAGAATACTGAGCAGAGTTTCCTGTGCTGTGCTTGTTGCTTATCTATTTTAAATATAGCAGTGTGGACATGTCAATCCAAAACTCCAACACTCATAGTCTTCATTCAAGATTTCTATTTAAGATCCTGAGCCTGTCTGTGAATGTTTTCTACCCACCCATTGTTGGAGATTCTGAAGGATACGAGGAGTTGGCTGTTCTTTGCCCCAGAAGTATGGTCACTCTGAGGATGTTTTTAGGAGTTCANTTACCCTGGTCCCATACTCTAACCCTCTCCTCACTGCAGGTCTTCCTAGACTTCATTTGAGAAATGCATTTTCATTGCTTATATTGATTTTAGACCTAAATTTCTCTTTTGTAGAAATAGACAAGACTATTGTAAACCTTAACAATTGGTTGGGATTTATATGGTCAAATGGATTAAGCCTGTAGAGAAATCATTTGGCTTTCTTTAAAAATAAAGCAACAACAAAAAAATCCTACTGTTTGCTTAATGGAACAAAATAGTCTCTACCCAGAAGATCTCTCGGGGCCTAAATAATGCCTATAATAGTATGGGGGATTCTATTGATCCAGCTGNTCTCTTTTGTAGAAATAGACAAGACTATTGTAAACCTTAACAATTGGTTGGGATTTATATGGTCAAATGGATTAAGCCTGTAGAGAAATCATTTGGCTTTCTTTAAAAATAAAGCAACAACAAAAAAATCCTACTGTTTGCTTAATGGAACAAAATAGTCTCTACCCAGAAGATCTCTCAGGGCCTAAATAATGCCTATAATAGTATGGGGGATTCTATTGATCCAGCCGAACCCATCTATAAGTGCTAAACCTGCCTTATTCTTTCTTTCTTTTCTTTTTTTTTTTTTTAAATGATGGGCCGTTTAAGGAAACTGAACCATTTAAAGTTTCAAATTGCACTAAGTTGGAGCAAGTTACTTAACCTTTCCAAATACTTGACAGGGATAAATAACTGGAGAGCAAACGGCTAGTGTCATAGGGTTATTGTAATAGTTAAATGACACACACATGAAACAGTTTGAGACCTTCTCTGTTGCTCAGTTAATATCCATTTTTCCTACTCTGCATATTAATTCATTTTGTATACGCCATTTAAGATCTAGCTTAGATGAGGCTCCTTTGTAAACTCTTTATTTGTAAGGTCAGCTCGTGGTAAACCCTTTCTTCCCCTCTTATTAATATATACATATATGGGGCCTCCCAGGTGGCGCCAAAGGTAAAGAACCCATCAGCCAATACAGGAGACATAAGAGTTGGTTCGATCCTTGGGTCGGGAAGATCCCTTGGAGGAGGAAATGGCAACCCACTCCAGTATTCTTGCCTGGGGAAGCCTGGTGGGCTACAGTCCATAGAGTTGCACAGAGTTGGACACAACTGAGGTGACTTAGCACGTGCACACACACATATACATGTATGTGTATATATGTGTGTGTGTGTGTGTGTGTGTATCACTTTGCTGTACACCTGAAACATTGTAAATTAACCAACTTCAATAAAAATTTTAAGATAAAATTCAAAAAATAAAAATTGACTAACCAAGCAAAACAAAAAAGAAAGAGGCAGAGCTTATTTCTGTCTGTCTGAACTCTGATCAAATTTTTTTTCCATACATACTTGTTGGTGCTTCCGTTTTATATTGACCTATAGAACTTTTTAATAGGTTCATGTGGTTTGTCTTCCCAGTTAGCTTTTACATTCACTTGGGGTTTATGAGTTGTATTTTTTTTTTAAATTGTTCTTCTAAAGCTTAACAGAGCCAGTCAAATGCTGAAGGTTAATAAAGTGTGATTGATTGATAACAAAAGATAATAAAGTTACTTAATGTGACTGCTGTTGATTATAAGGCATCTCAAGTGCCCTACAATAAGTATCATTTTTTAATAATTTGTTGTGGTATAGTATACATAGGGTTTCCCAGGTGTTTCAGTGGTAAAGAATCTGCCTACCAGTGCATGAGGCTCAAGAGACATGGGATCAATCCTGGTAGGAAGTGGCAACCCACTCCAGTATTCTTGCCTGGAAAATCCTATGGACAGAGGAACCTGGTGGCTCTAGTCCATGGAGTGGCTAAGAGTCAGACATGATTGGGAGACAGCATACAGGCATAGGATACATACAGAAAGGAGTACAAATCATACGTGTACAGTTCTATGAGTTTTCACAAAGTGATCATATCCAGGTAACCCCTCCACCATTTCAAGAACATTGAAGTCCCCCAAAGCTCCTTGAATCCCCTTCCAGTTAATACCAAAGATAGACATTACTTACTCTGACATCTAACAACAGGTCTTCGTTGGTTTCTAGAAGTTGATAAAAAGTGTGTTCTCATTAGTACCTGATTTCCTATCAGTTCAGTTCGGTTGCTCAGGCATGTCCAACTCTCCGTGAAGCCACAGAAGGCAGCACACCAGGCCTCCCTGTCCATCACCAGCTCCCAGAGCTTGCTCCAACACATGTCCACTGAGTCGGTGATGCCATCCAACTATCCCATCCTCTGTCATTCCCTTCTCCTCCTGCCTTCAATCTTGCCAGGCTCCAGGGTCCTTTCCAAGGAGTCAGTTCTTTGCACCAGGTCGCCAAAGTATTAAAGTTTCAGCTCCAGCATCAGTCCTTCCAACGAATATTCAGGACTGATCTCCTTTAGAATGGACTGGTTGGATCTCCTTGCAGTCCAAGGGACTCTCAAGAGTCTTCTCCAACACCACAGTTCAAAAGCATCAATTCTTTGGTGTTCAGCTTTCTTTATGATCCGACTCTCACATCCATATATGACTACTGGAAAAACCATAGCTTTGACTAGATGGACCTTTGTCAGCAAAGTAGTGTCTCTGCTTTTTAATATGCTGTCTAGGTTGGTCATAGCTTTTCTTCCAAGGAGCAAGTGTCTTTTAATTTTAAGGCTGCAGTCACCATCTGCAGTGATTTTGGAGCCCCTCAAAATAAAGTCTGTCACTGTTTCCATTGTTTCCTCATCTATTTGCCATGAAGTGATTGGACCAGATGCTATGATCTCAGTTTTTTGAATGTTGAGTTTTAAGCCAACTTTTCCACTCTCCTCTTTCACTTTCATCAAGAGGCTCTTTAGTTCTTCTTCACTTTCTGCCATAAGGATGATGTCATCTGCATTTCTGAGGTTATTGATATTTCTTCTGGAAATCTTGATTCCAGCTTGTGCTTCATGTAGCCCAGCATTTTGCATGATGTACTCTGCATAGAAATTAAATAAGCAGGGTGACAATACCTTGATGTTCTCCTTTCCCAATCTGGACTTTCTATAGTTAAGATTTTGTTTTTGAAATTCATCCATGTCTTTGGAAAGAGCTGACGTTCTTTCATTCTCATTAGCATGGAATAGTCCATTGTAAGAATACAATCTATCCATTTACTCTTTTGTTTTAATTGAAGTATAGTTGATTTACAATGCCGTGTTAGCTTCAGGCATACAAAAAGTGATCCATTTATTCTTGATGGACACTGGGTGTGCTGCTCTGAACATTCACATGCACATCTTTTTATAAAGATATGGAGTTAGTTCAGTTCAGTTCAGTCGCTCAGTCATCTTGGACTNTGTTTTAATTGAAGTATAGTTGATTTACAATGCCGTGTTAGCTTCAGGCATACAAAAAGTGATCCATTTATTCTTGATGGACACTGGGTGTGCTGCTCTGAACATTCACATGCACATCTTTTTATAAAGATATGGAGTTAGTTCAGTTCAGTTCAGTCGCTCAGTCATCTTGGACTCTTTGTGATCCCATGGACTCCAGCACGTCAGACGTCCCTGTCCATCACCAACTCCCGGAGCTTACTCAAACTCATGTCCATTGGGTAGGAAATGGCAGTCCATTCCAGTATTCTTGCCTGAGAAATTCCATGGACAGAGAAGTCTGGCAGTCTATGGGGGTCACAAAGAGTGGGACACGACTGAGTACACACAAACACACACACACACACACACGCACATACACAGTGCATTCAATAAGTGCTGAATGTATACCCAGAAGGAGAGTTGCTGGGTCATAGGGCATATCTATCATCTATCTATATCATCTGTCATGTCCTGTCTTTAGAAGAGACACTGCTAAAAAGCTTTCCAAATGAATTGCACTAACTTTGCTTTCACCAGCAATGTGCCAAAATATTTATCAAGTCCACCCACATTATAGAGCAGAGTAGCAGTGTCCTTGGTGCCAAGTGGTTAAAAAGATATTTGTGCCCATAGAGATCTGAGGACTTTTCCCAGTCAGTTCCTTAGCTCCCTTGTCCTACCCACATCTTGGTAAACTTTGGTGGAGAAAGGTCACAGAGTCTCACTGGACAGTGCATGTTTTCCAATAGATTTTAAAAGGAATCACTGTTCCCTGGTGGGACATGTACAGACAGGTTCTTTCTCTTTCATCTCTCCTATGTATGAAAGGAAAGAGGGAAAAAACTTGTTTTCAGAAGATGAAAAGATAAAAAAAGTAAACAGACTGAGAAGACAGACTCAAATGTGTATGTGATATTTCCCACAATTGTGAGGTTTTCTTTTCATTCTGTCTCTATTTTCATACAGATGCTTCAACTCAATTTCTCTCATCTGGGCCAGGGACAGCCTATACTCCAGAGTGGCCTCCTTCGCCCATAACAGGCCATGAATCAAGAGACTTCTGGCTCAAAATGATGCTTACTGCCATCATCAGCAACTTCTGTTTGCTGGTAGCCCATGTCAGCTGAGTTAAGATCATAGTCAGTTATTAAGGAAGAAGCTGATTGAGGAAAGAACAGATTGTGAATAATGGCTTTGTAGCCCTTGAATTTTAGCCCATATATTTAGAATTCATATGTTTTCATAGTGCCTTACACACAGTAGAAACTCAGGAAGAATTAATCTCATTGGGGTTTTGCCCTTTGCACTTGGAAACCAGGTTTATACAATGCAATACTATTCCCCTAGACTGTCAGCCTTCTGCAGGCAGTGCCCCCATGACTTTCCCAGCACATAGCAGAGTGCCTGGCAGAAGCTCTTCAGGTATGCTTCAAATCTTCAGTGACAGATGCAATTAATGCCAAGGAGCAGGGGAAAATATAAAATAGTCCAGATAACTGATAGCTAAACAGAAAGCCAACTGATGAGCTGGTTAAATGATCCTCTCTCATCCAACCTGGCTGGCTCTCAGCCCTTGGTTCTAACAGGGACACGCAGTTTATCTCCATGTGTATGTTTTGAAATTGAAACACAGTACAACAGGCATTACATCTATTATAAAAGCCCCTTCTTAAAACAATACTGTGTCAGGCAAGCCTATTTGAGCTTCATATATGCCAATTAGACAGGCTTATAAAAATCTTTGAAGGAAAGAATTTTCCCCTGGTTAGTTTCTCTCCACTATCCAATAGAACCAACTTACTCATACTCCAAAATGATCGTAAACCAAGCCACCGAGGGTTCTTTGACATATTTAAAAGTGATAGCATAATCATTGTGATTTAATCAAACTCATTTCAAGTTTATTGCTAAGGGATACAAGGACTGGCCATGCTCCCCAGGCAGATTCTAAAGGTTTTTGGCTTGTGGGGAAAAAAACAAAAGCAAAGACAGCTTGGGATGTCATCTCTTGAAAAAAAACAAAATTAAAATGTACCTTAATTTGGACTCCCATCTGAACATTCTATTGATATCCTTTTTCACCACCCAGATGTTCTGTAAGCGAATGTCATCGGTAGTTGTTTAAAAGAGACTCAGAAGTATTTTTCACTTCCAATACTTAATGCTCTGTTTTCCCTTTAAGATGAATTGTAGACTGTGACGCTAAAATTATTCAATCTAGCAGCACTTCAGAATAAAGACAGTTGTGATAATACTGCTCTAGAAGAACACAGAGGCTTTAACCCCCATGTCCCCTTATTGGTTTGTCATGAACTATTGACCACCTATCACTCTTTTTCTAACCTTGTTTTACAGAGTGATTTATTCACATTTATTTATTAAGGATATTACATCATTTACAGCTTGTTCATCGACAGTCTGTCTCCAAAAGTGACAAGGAAACAGTGTAATTTGCTATCCTTAGTAAATATCTAAGGAGGAAAAAAGAAGATATTATGCAAAGCTTCTTGAAATTCACAAATGAGGCAAGATAAGAATCTCAGCAGAATTTATAACATCTGTACTATGCCTTGATCTTAATANGCTTGTTCATCGACAGTCTGTCTCCAAAAGTGACAAGGAAACAGTGTAATTTGCTATCCTTAGTAAATATCTAAGGAGGAAAAAAGAAGATATTATGCAAAGCTTCTTGAAATTCACAAATGAGGCAAGATAAGAATCTCAGCAGAATTTATAACATCTGTACTATGCCTTGATCTTAATATACTGCGGCCCCACCCCCACTCACCCGTCACAGTGATGCCTTCAATATTTTACTCTGCTGGCCTAACACACAGCTCACAATTTTAAACTGATAATTCTGAGGTCATAAATTTTATATGCTTTTTGCAAAACAGCAAGGCTGAGGACAGACTGTACATTCAGAGGATTATAGCCTGTTCTAATTCATTCCATTTCCATACTTCTTCCCTCCTTTTGGAGGCTTTCAGGGAATATTTCAAACAAACATCAGAGCTTTGTGTTTATGCCATGTTATAAAGAATATCTGAAGGACAATGTCTGTTTTCCAAATCATCTCAGTTATGGAAAGAAAATGGATTCTACTTTGAGTCCAAACGTAAGAGTAGCCCCACAAATGAACATTTAAAATCTGTCTGTTTGGGATTTGCTTCAGGACTTCCAGCCATTTGTTACTAACGTAGGCTCCATCCACAGGTGGATGCAATGTGATGGGGCATCCAGGGAAAGCTTGATTGCCTCCAGATATTCTATTCTCTCTTCCCATTCCCCCTTACCTCTGCCCTCACTCCAGTCCTATGAGAGTCCATGACATTTAACTGATAGAAAAAGCAATCCCACTCCTGGGCACATACCCTGAGAAACCATAACTTAAAAAGACTCATGTATGGCAGTGTTCTTTGCGGCACTATTTACAATAGCTGGGATATGGAAGCAACCTAGATGTCCATCAACAGATGAATGGATAAAGAGTTGTGGTACGTATATACAATGCAATACTACTCAGTCATGAAAAGGAATGAAATTGGGTCATTTGTAGTGATGTGACTGAACCTAGAGTCAGTCATGTAGAAAGAGGGAAACGAATATCATATATCAATGCATACATTATGGAATCTAGAAATAGGATAGTGAAAGTGAAGTTGCTCAGTCGTGTCTGACTCTTTGTGACCCCATGGACTGTGGCCTGCCACGTTTCTTTTCCACGGGATTTTTCAGGCAAGAATAGTGGAGTGGGTTGCCATTTCCTTCTCCAGGGGATCTTCCCAACCCAGGGATTGAACCCAGGTCTCCCCCATTGCAGGCAGATTCTTTACCACCTGAGCGACCAAGAAAGTCCCTAGAAATAGGGTAGTGATGAACCTATTTGCATGGCAGGAACAGAGAAGCAGAGGCAGAGAGTGGACTGCACTCCCGTCTGGAAGGAGAGGGGGTGACAAACTGAGGAAGTAGCACTGACATATATACACCACCATGTGTAAAACAGACAGCTAGCAGAGAGCCGCCGGATAGCACAGGAGTTCAGCTTGAGGCTCCGTGATGATCTAGAGGGGTGGAATGGAGGGAGGGGGAAGTGGGTAGGAGGCTGGAGAGGGAGGAGATGCATGCATATATACAGCTGATTCATGCCGTTGTACAACAGAAACTAATGCAACATTGCAAAGCAACTATAGTCCAATTAAAAGATAAATTAAAAAAAGAAAAGGTAGATGAGGGAAGACCATCTCTGGAGTTAATTCCCTGTTATAAACTCAGCGCCCCTGGGGACTGTGCCCCACTCTTCATTGTAACGGCTTAAATTAGTAGAAAAGTCGATTTCTTTTAAAGGAGATAGGAAGATCCAGAGCATACGTTGGGNAGAAATAGGGTAGTGATGAACCTATTTGCATGGCAGGAACAGAGAAGCAGAGGCAGAGAGTGGACTGCAGTCCCGTCTGGAAGGAGAGGGGGTGACAAACTGAGGAAGTAGCACTGACATATATACATCACCATGTGTAAAACAGACAGCTAGCAGAGAGCCGCCAGATGGCACAGGAGCTCAGCTTGAGGCTCCGTGATGATCTAGAGAGGTGGAATGGAGGGAGGGGGAAGTGGGTAGGAGGCTGGAGAGGGAGGGGATGCATGCATATATACAGCTGATTCATGCCGTTGTACAACAGAAACTAACGCAACATTGCAAAGCAACTATAGTCCAATTAAAAGATAAAAAAAGAAAAGGTAGATGAGGGAAGACTATCTCTGGAGTTAATTCCCTGTTATAAACTCAGCGCCCCTGGGGACTGTGCCCCACTCTTCATTCTAACGGCTTAAATTAGTAGAAAAGTCGATTTCTTTTAAAGGAGATAGGAAGATCCAGAGCATACGTTGGGGGGAGGGGCAACCGAAGAGGACAGACTCAGTGATTGGAGACCTCTGACTTGTGGGAGTACACTGGGCAGAAGACAGAAATGACAAATGTAACACCATTTCGCCACCCCCTCCCACGCTTCTGGGAAATTTCCCAGNTAACGGCTTAAATTAGTAGAAAAGTCGATTTCTTTTAAAGGAGATAGGAAGATCCAGAGCATACGTTGGGGGGAGGGGCAACCGAAGAGGACAGACTCAGTGATTGGAGACCTCTGACTTGTGGGAGTACACTGGGCAGAAGACAGAAATGACAAATGTAACACCATTTCGCCACCCCCTCCCACGCTTCTGGGAAATTTCCCAGTCAACCATTGCACTCCTTCTCCGCCAAGTTTTCACGTGGCCTCAGGCTCTGCCACATTTCAGGCAGCCCCTATGGACCAGAGGGAGCTGCAGGTGTTTGAAATTATGTACCAGGTCTGGTTATCAAAATGGACACTTGGGATTAAGAGTGGCCTTGGAGGTTGAGGAGATGGGGAAAAGAGATTTGGAACTGGGCTTAAAGGCCAGCTTTCTCTTTGGGCACTGTTAATAGGAACAGTGACCATCATAGTTACTAAAGGCTACCATGTATGAAGTCATAACCTACTGGATTCTTTACTTAGTGCAATGAAGTGTAGTCACTAAACTGGGATGCTCTAGAGTCATGTCTCAGAGTTGGAATCTTAGCATAAGAAGATACCAAGAGATTTCAAGCCTCAGTCTCTCATCTGTAAAAGGGGGGTAAAAACGTCACCATAGTAAATTCCCTTGGCCTGTTTCCTATATTACTCTTGACACGTAATATCATTCTATAAAAGATCACTATGTNACCTTTGCTGGGAAAATCCCATGGATGGAAGAGCTCGGTAGGTTACAGTCCATGGGGTCACAAAGAGTCAGACACGACTGAGCAACTTCACTTTCACTGATTAGAACATTTTGACCAAGAAAATAGGTAAATGTCCCAAGATCACAGAGCCTATAACCATAAGACTAGGACTAGGAATCTCCTGATTTTCAAAAGTTATCAACCCAGAGAAGAGAAGTTATTTGCAATATATGTGTCTAATGGAGGACTCATGTTCAGGATCTATAACAACTCCTACTCATCAATTTGAAAAGGACAGATCACCCAATAAAAGAAAAATTGGTGAAAGGCTGAAACACACACTTCATACATGTAAATATACTAATTACCAGTTAACAATTGCATGGGCTATGTTCACACATAAAATTCCATAGAACTTTTTAAAATTTTTATTTATTTGACTGTGCCAGGTCTTAGTTGTGGCATGTGAACACCTAGTTGCAGCATGTGGTGGATCATTCCCTGACCAAGAATCAAACCCAGGCTCCCTGCTTTGGAAATGCAGTCTTAGCCACTGAACCACCAAAGTCCTGATAGATGTCTTTTCTGATAAGTGCTAAAATCTCAAAACAAATCAAATGTCCATTGACAACAGAATGGATTGAAAATCAATGCAATGTGTTCACACAGTGGCAATGAGAATAAATGAACTACTGCCATATGCAACGTAAATGAATCTCATAAACATAATATTGAGCAAGAGAAGCAAGAAACAAGAAACAGATGCACAATTCTATTCATTTAATACTCCAAAACAGGCAAAACTAATCTGTAGTATTAGAAGTCAGAATAGTGGTTAGCCCGATGGNAACAGAATGGATTGAAAATCAATGCAATGTGTTCACACAGTGGCAATGAGAATAAATGAACTACTGCCATATGCAACGTAAATGAATCTCATAAACATAATATTGAGCAAGAGAAGCAAGAAACAAGAAACAGATGCACAATTCTATTCATTTAATACTCCAAAACAGGCAAAACTAATCTGTAGTATTAGAAGTCAGAATAGTGGTTAGCCCGATGGGAGGACCAGGTGGGTAGTAACCAGAAGTGTTCTGTGTGTGTGTGTGTGTGTGTGTGTGTGTGTGTGTGTGGTCCTAGAAGGCTGAAAATGCTGGGTTTTTTTTTTTTGTTGTTGTTGTTGTTTTTATCCAGGTGCTGGTTTCATGAGTGTGCTTGATTTCCAAAAGTATATCAAGTCATACAATTATGATAAGTGTATTTTTCTGTGTGTATATTATAGTTCAATGAAAGCTTTTATAAATTGTAACTAAAATTGCTAGAATTCTCTCCAAACTACTTACTTGTCCTAGATAGCGGATTTAGGGAATAAATATTTCAACATTGCCCCACTTCCTTCACCCCCACCTCTGTCAGCCATGGCCATGATCCAGGAAAGTATCTTCTGGGTGATTAGAAGCTCAGTTTAAAACCAAATACTTCAGTGAAAATTTAGGATAGAAGTTAGACTGAGGTCACTCAAGCTTCAAAGTTCTTTTAAAATAGTATCAAGGTGATGTTTATATTTAGAACACTTTTTTCTTTCCTCTCCTATAACCCAGAGCTCTCCCCAGGGTTCTCATGCTAAAGTTTGCACCAGGAGTTTTGCACTAACAAACCAATAAAGATTACTTTTATCACTCAGTTTTCTAGACCTTATATACAGAGGAATATCAAAATGGCATTTATAAAGGAGGCCAACTTCTGCTTTGGGGATTTATAATTGTAGCAACACTCCCATGAGGTTGCAAACACAAACTGTCCTTCCGGCAAAATTTAGGAGAGCTCTCATCCCAGAGGAAGT
The DNA here is from genome assembly GCA_006410615.1 of Neotragus moschatus. Classification (NCBI taxonomy): domain Eukaryota; kingdom Metazoa; phylum Chordata; class Mammalia; order Artiodactyla; family Bovidae; genus Neotragus; species Neotragus moschatus. Next base: position 415,844 of record SJYA01001877.1, read on the forward strand.
TCTGTGATGCTAAGGCAATTCTCAAGGGTCTAGTTCTGGAGGCTTCCAACAGTGACAGAGCCTTGATGTTGTTATTAAAGAAGGTTTAGCAGCTTTCCTCAACCTTGAAGAAAAAGTCAGTGTCGGAATAATATCATCAAAAATAAACTGACTTGCTTCCCTCTTCTTTGCTCACCATCTTTTTTCTCCCCATCCCTGGTACTTAAATCATTTCTGCCTCATCAATATGACTGTAAAATAAGGCAACAAAAAGAGAAAAGGTCATTCTTAGTCTTTGTTTTTCAAAACAGAGCTTGGAGGAGAAGGTGGAGTGGAGCCAGGGGCTGCACATCAGCCTAGAGCTGCTGGAACACGTCTTCCAGGTGTGTGCCGACTCCTGGTCGCCCCTGCATGGCTATCCACAAAAGCAATGCAGTCAATACATATCACAAGCTGCCCCATCCCCAGCTGTGGGTGGACCAGTGGAAGGCTCTACTGAGTCTTATGAGTCCATAAGGGAGAATATGGTTGTGGCCTCCAAGGCCACTAGATTGGGCAACTGGAAGACCCAACAGTCTCTTCATCAACAAATGATGAATGAGAGTGTGTGACCCTGTTTCCCAAGGCTGTTCAGAAAGACGCAGCACACCTACCTCTTCACCTCCAGGAGAATCCGCAGCTCGCAATGATGACACTTTCTGATGTACAAGTTAGAGCTGGACAGACCTGCCCTCTGTACAGCCCCACAACCTGGTAGATGACCATGAATAAAGACCCCATGGTCTCCACGGACCAGCTGTCACGGAGGGTGTGGTTCACTGCACCAAACCTCAGCCCAGCAGACCCTGCCCCTGCAGCTGGCTGAGAAGCTGGGCATCACTGGATTTGGGTAGAGTGGGGTTTTGAAGCAACCAGAGAGTGCTGAAGAATTGATGCTTTCAAACTGTGGTGCTGGAGAAGACTCTTGAGAGTCCCTTGGACAGCAAGAAGATCAAACCAGGCAGTCCTACAGGAAGTCAACCCTGAATATTCATTGAAAGGACTGATCCTGAATTTGAAGCTCCAATACTTTGGCCACCTGATGTAAAGAATCAATTCCCTGTAAAAGACTCTGATGCTGGGAAAGACTGAGGGCAGGGGGTGATAGAGGATGAGATGGCTGGATGGCATCACCAACTCAATGGGCATGAGTTTGAACAAACTCCAGGAGATAGTGAAGGACAGGGAAGCCTGGTGTGCTGCCGTTTGTGGGATTGCAATGAGTTGAACATGACTAAGCTGCTGAACAACAACAGGGCATTCCCAAGGCATTGAGCAGGACAAGAAGGATGGATGGCCTTCACAAAAACGAGGACCATGAGTGCTGGGGAGGTGGCAGGGTGGCGATTGCAGACAATTGATCTCTCTATCTGCAGTCCCCACAGCCCAGACCTCTCAATATGCAAGCACAAGACAATATACTCTCTCCCCTCCATCTTCCAATCACTAAAGTTCATGTAGAATTGGAAAAAAAAAAGTTTTCCCCCATGGAGTCCATTATAGATGAACTAGAGCCTTGAGATGTAGACATCAGGACACAGGTCTTCATGGCTCCTGCATTGCTACTCAAAGCCATACAGTTGCCCTAAGAGGGTGCCTTGAAAGTATTCAATTTGTAATCACTTTATTGAGTTATCATTGACATGCATATACTGCGTATATTTCAATCATGCCATTTCATGTGTTAACATATGTAGACAATCCATAAAACTATCATCACAATCATAATAATGACTATGTCCTTCATCCCCCCAAATTTCCTCATGATCTTTTAAAATCACTCCTTTCGGCCTCATCCATGCACAAACAGTGATCTGATGTCTGTTCTATAGATTAGTTTGTGTTGTCTAGAGTTTTATTTAGGTGCCATCCAACCGGATGTTAGCCTACTGTCTGGGGTGGAATTTGTCCATGGTTTTGCTTTTATCAGGAGTTTATTCCTTCTGTTGCTCATTGGCATTTGATATATAGGTATCACACACACATACCTGCACATACATACATGGAACTTTGAAGGGTGTGGCAGAGATATAAAATTAAAAAAAAAACTACGTTTCCTTTCTTCACCAGTCTGGATAAAATTTCCATAGACAATGATGTATAAAACTCTCTAGGAAAATTGCGAGAATAAAACCAGTTGTTTCTCTCCATCCAGGGACAATGTCCAGATGAGATGGAAACAGATGGAAAGACCCTCTGATAGACGGAGGACCCAGAATATAAGAGAACAATGTCCAAAGTCTAGATAGGAAGGAAAATGTTTTAGTGATACTAGCATGTGCAAGCAGTGACAGCCAAGAACATCCCAGATAATGCGAGTACAGGGGTAGGAAGGTACAGCAGGAAATACTGTGAGAAGAAGCAGGCAAAATCCCTAAATGGAATGAGAAAGCCCAGCCCCACCTTAAAAAATGCTGTTTAAATTTACCTTGGGATTAAATTTAACTGGGGTTAATGGTTCCTTAACTGGAAATTAAATCGAGTTATGTAAGAGAACAAATTACAGCTTGCACAAGGGAGCACTTCCCTCTGGATTCACACCTGCTGTAGAATTGGGTGGATGATTCTACATGCTTACGCGCTGGATGTTGATTCCTAATGATGAAGTCCATGAGATATTGATGTACAAAGTCAACAGATGAAAACAATTTTCCTTTACATTCACCTGTCTATCCCAGGTATCATCTGGGCATCAAACCTCAGCCCAGCAGACCCTGCCCCTGCAGCTGGCTGAGAAGCTGGGCATCACTGGATTTGGGTAGAGTGGGGTTTTGAAGCAACCAGAGAGTGCTGAAGAACACTTCAGCTTCATCTCTTGTTTTCCTACCTGTACCTCACTCTCCTGCCTCTGTACAGACAGAAGGATCCTGAATTCTGCTAAACCCTCAGGTCACATTCTTTAACTGTTTAAAATCCTCAGATAGAAGTCCATGCCCTGTTAGTGGGTGCCCGCCTTAGCTGGTGCCATGCTCAGTCACTCTGTCAGGTCCGACTCTTCTGCAGCTCCATGGACAGCAGCCCACCAGGATTCTGGGGTGGGTTGCCACTTCCTCCTTCAAGGGATCATCCCACCCAGGGGTTGAACCTCCATCACCTGTGTCTCCTGCATTGGCAGGCAGATTCTTTACCACTGAACCTCCAGGTTCCCATCTTAGAGGGGCTGTCTGTTCCACTCTTCCACTCAGCCCCAGTTCCCAGATGCTCCTGCCACAGCCCAGGCTGCAAACTCTGTGTTCCCTCCACTTGCGTCTCCTCCAGAAACTCCCCAAGCCACCCTGCCTCACTTCCTAGAGGCTTTTTCTCAAAAAACTTCTTTAAAAAACCTTTCTGGCCAGTCTTAAAATTTCAACCTCAGCCAACACCATTCCCCAAATCAATAAGTGCATAGATGACTTATTCCAGGCTGGGATAATTCCCCCTGGTAGGTTTCTTTTTGTTTTAATCACATTTTTAAATTTTTTATTTTATATTGAGGTATAGTTGGATAGGGGCTTCCCAGGTGGCTCAGTGGTAAAGAATCCACCTACCAATACAGGATACTCCTGTTTGATCCCTGAGTTGGGAGAATCCCTAGAGAAGGAAATGGCAACCCACTCCAGTGGGTTTCTTGCCTGGGAAATTCCATGGACAGAGAAGCCTGGTGGGCTACAGTCCATGGGGTCGCAAAGAGTCAGACACAACTGCACACATGCATAGCTGGTAAACAATGTAGTTTCAGATGTACAGCAAAGTGATTCTGTTATACATATTTTTATTCTCTTTCACATTCTTTTCCCATTTAGTTTATTACAGAATATCGAACAGAGTTCCTTCCCTGTGCATTAACAGTTATGTCCCTGTTGAGTATCTATTTTAAAAATAGTAGTGTGTATATTGGAGAAACCCTGATGGCTCAGCTGGTAAAGAATTTACCTGCAAAGAATCTACCTGCCATGCAAGAGACACAGTAGACTCAGTTTCAATCCTTGGATCGGGAAGATCCCCGGAGAAGGAAATGTCAATTCACTCCAGTATAAGTGACCAAAAATTTCCATGAGCAGGGAAGCCTGCAAGGCTAGAGTACAAAGGGTCCCAAAGAGTCTAATACAACTAAGTGACTAAGCAGGCAGTCAGTATGTATATGGCAATCCCAAACTCCCAATTTATCTCTCCCACCACCACCACTTGCACCTAGTAACCATAAGTTCATTCTCTAAGTCTGTGAATCTATTTCTGTTTTATATGTAATTTCATTTGTATGGTTTCTTTGTAGATTCCACATATAAGGAATGTCATATGATATTTCTGCTTCTCTGACTTACTTCACTCAGCATGAAAATCCCTAGGTCCACTGAAATCTCCAATGATAGACGAATGGATAAGGAAGATGTGGTATATATATTCAATGAAATATTACCCAGCCATTAAAAAAAAATGAGGAAATGCCATTTGCAGCCATATGGATGGACTTAGAGACGGTCATGCTGAATGAACTTTTTTTCTGATACTTCTGCGATTGAGCCCTTCTTCCTTGGTGGGTAAAGTCATTTTTTAAAAATACATTTCTGTGTTTCATCAAGTTCCAGACAGATCTGGGGGCTTTGGATATCACTACAATTCTATATATCTCTGCCCCAGTCCATTATAATTAGAGTTTAATTCTGAAAAGTCTATTAATTTTCAGCTTGAGGGGGAATATCACTGTAGCTCTAGAGAATATCTCCTTTCCCAAGACACATACTTGCAGGTGATGTATGGAAGCAACTACTTGGGTTAATGAAAATATAATAATTGAATTTAATCAGTTCCAACCAAAGGGCAGAGAGTATCTAGACTTTTTACATATAGTAATTTCATTCAATAACCCTAAGAGGTACATACTATCATCCATCCCATTTTATAGAATAGGAAACTACAGCATAAACATATTAAGCAACTCACTAAAATTGTATAAGAACAAGTGACAGGCCTACTGTAGTGTTATATACAAAGTGATAACTCAAGGATAATATTTAAAACCTTAACAACCAGCACAGTAATATAAATTACAATGTAAATCTATCTATAAGTCAAAACATAAAGGAAAGTATTTCTTTTTATTTCTAAACTAAATAAATTATAAGCATAAAAATGATAGTTCAGTGATATAAATTATAACACAAATCATTCATGAAATTAACCTAATAGTTCCCTAATTGTGCATTAATTCTAGGAAATGTTGTATAATCTTTTGTGGGCAGGGTCCATCCCTAGCTAAATCTCTTTGACTCTGAGTTGACAGGTTGCTGCATCAAGCTCTCCCAATGGTTCCTTATTAAACCAAAAGCGAGGACTTCTCTGGTGGTCTAGTGGTTAAGAATCTGCCTGCCAATGCAGGGGACATGGACCAATCCCTTGTCCAGGAAGACCCCACATGCTAAAGCAGTGACGCCTCAAGCCCCGCCCAGCATGCCGCCACCAGTGCCACCTGCTCCTGTTCTGTGGCTGCACAGTAGCAAGAGCATGGATGGAGCAATACCCTGGGGGGCGTTTCTGTAGATCACCATAGAGGAGAACCACACAAGCAGAAAAATCTAGAAAGATGCACAGAAAACTTGGTAACAGCCGTTACCTCTGGAGCTTGGGGAAGATGGACAAAAAAGATGTCAGACCCCACTCAAAACACTTAAAAGCAAATGCTTTCATGTGTTACTTTCATAAATAATATTTCATAAAATAAAAATTCCATTAAAATTAACTTTATAAAGCTAGTTAGCTGGAGGAAAATATATTTTTAAAAAACTACTCTCCTCTGTCTTAAACATTAAATTCTTTCCATTGACCCCCATTTTCCTCTGCTAATCTAATACACTTTAATCCAATCTAATATTAGATTGTTATCTGGATAATGATTGAGCTTCAGCTCCCAGTATTAGTGTGTAAGGTTCTTTTCTATACTCTGTTATTGATTCATTTAAAAATATTATTATAATGAGCACCCTCTTTCTGCCAGGTACTGTGGTAGGCTGTGTAGATAAAGAACGAACACAGCACATATGGCCCCTGCTCACAGCACTGCAGATGGAGACAGGAATTGTAGAAGTGGAAAAGAATATATCTGATGCCTTCACTGGAGACTCACAAGCAAAATGAATAATAAAGTTAAGAATTAAGGGAAGAAGATAGACCCAAACCTCCTGTTCATTGCTGGCAGATAGAGGATTCTAGACTGGAATTAGTTGNCAGCACTGCAGATGGAGACAGGAATTGTAGAAGTGGAAAAGAATATATCTGATGCCTTCACTGGAGACTCACAAGCAAAATGAATAATAAGGTTAAGAATTAAAGGAAGAAGATAGACCCAAACCTCCTGTTCATTGCTGGCAGATAGAGGATTCTAGACTGGAATTAGTTGAAGCTACTGATGAGTTTCCAATTGCTAAGCTACTAGATTGGATTTGTGTTATTGAAAAAAAACAGTGGAGAAAATTGATTTGAAATGAGAAATATACGGTTCATTGGAAGGATGATGTTGAAGCTAAAACTCCAATACTTTGGCCACCTGATATGAAGAGCTGATCCATTTGAAAAGACCCTGATGCTGAGAAAGATTGAGGGCAGGAGAAGGGGGTGACAGAGGATGAGATGGTTGGATGGCATCACCGACTCAATAGACATAAGTTTGGGTAGACTCCAGGAGTTGGTGATGGACAGGGATGCCTGGTGTGCTGTGGTTCATGGGGTCACAAAGAGTCGGACACGACTGAGTGACTGAACTAAACTGAACACCTGGTTTTTCCAATAGTCGTAAGATTAAAATGTAATCAAATGCAATCAGCATCAACCCTCCCCTGGAATTATTTAATGCCCAATAAATAAAAAATAATGAGCCAAGAACAATTTACATCCATAAGGAGCAAGTAAAGAAGCCCACCAGTTTAACATGCAATCACAGTGTTACCAGGTGTGAGTTCATGTGTCTCATGCAAAGTGAAACCGAAAATACTGAAATGCTGGAATTTGGAGCAGAGAAAGGCTTATTGGAGGGCCACGCAAGGAGAACAGATGGCTCATGCTCCCCAAACCCCAAACTCCCAGAAGGGTTTAAGCAAAACATTTTTAGAGGGAAGATGAAGGAAGGGCATGGTTGGTTGTTGCAGACCTCTAGGTTGGAATCCTTTGTTCTTGCAGCTGTCCACCTAGGTCAGGTCACGATGTTCCTATAAACCTCCAACAGCACAAATGTTATTATTTGTTCTGAATCTTTTTATCTCTACACGAATGGAAAACTGTTACATCTTCAAAGGTCAGATCCTTGAGGATGGGCTATTCTGTGTATTTCAGGCTATAAGTTACATTCTTTTTTTTAATTATTTTTTTTATTGAAGGAGAATTGCTTTAAGAATTTTGCTGTTTTCTGTCAAACATCAACATGAATCAGCCATAGGTATACATATATCCCCTCCCTTTTGAACCTCCCTCCCCATCCCACTCCTTTAGGGTGATGCAGAGCCCCTGTTTGAGTTTCCTGAACCTACAGCAAATTCCCATTGGCTATCCATTTAATATATGGTAATGTAAGTTTCCATGTTACTCTTTCCATACATCTCACCCTCTCCTCCCCTCTCCCCATGTCCATAAGTTTATTCTCTAGTCTGTTTCTCCGTTGCTGCCCTGTAAGTAAATTCTTCAGTACCATTTGTCTAGCTTCCATATATATGCATTAGAATATGATATTTATCTTTCTCTTTCTGACTTACTTCACTCTGCCTAATAGGCTCTAGGTTCATCCACCTCATTAGAACTGACTCAAAGCTGTTCCTTTTTTATGGTTGAATAATATTCCATTGTGCATATGTACCACAACTTCTTTATCTATTCATCTCTTGATGGACATCTAGGTTGCTTCCATGTTCTAGCTATTTTAAATACTGCTGCAATGACCAATGGGATACCTGTGTCTTTTTCAATTTTGGTTTCCTCAGGGTATATGCCTAGGAGTGGGATTGCTTGGTCATATGGTGGTGTTATTCCTAGTTGTTTAAGGAATCTCCAAACTATCTTCCCTAGCGGCTGTATCAATTTACATTCCCACCAACAGTGCAAGAGCATTTCCTTTTCTCCACACCCTCTCCAGCATTTATTGTTTGTAGACTTTTTGATGAAGGCCATTCTGACCAGTGTGAGATGATATCTCACTGTTGTTTTGATTTGCATTTCTCTAATAATGAGCAATGTTGAGCTACTTTTCATGTGTTTGTTAGCCATCTGTGTGTCTTCTTTGGAGAAATGTCTCTTTAGGTCTTTTCCCACTTTCTGATTGTATTGTTTGTTTTTCTAGTGTTGAGTTGTATGAGCTGCTTGTATATTTTGGAAATTAATCCTTTATCAGTAGTTTCATTTGCTATTACTTTCTCCCATTCTGAGGGCTGTCTTTTCACCTTGCTTATAGTTTCCTTTGCTGTGCAAAAGATTTTAAGTTTAATCAGGTCCCATTTGTTTACTTTTGTTTTTATTTCTGTTACTCTAGGAGGTGGGTCATAGAGGACCTTGCTTTGATTTATGTCATTGAGTGTTCTGCCTATGTTTTCCTCTAAGAGTTTCATAGTTTCTGGTCTTACATTTAGGTCTTTAATCCATTTTGAGTTTATCTTTGTGTATGGCATTAGGAAGTATTCTAATTTCTTTCTTTTACATGTAGCTGTCCAGTTTTCCCATCATCATTTACTGAAGAATCTGTTTTTGCCCCATTGTATACCCTTGGCTCCTTTCTCAAAAATAAGGTACCCATAGATGCATGGGTTTATTTCTGGTCTTTCTATCTTGTTCCATTGGTCTATATTTCTGTTTGGGGGCCAGTACCATACTGTCTTCATGACTGTAGCTTTGTAGTATAATCTGAAGTCAGAAAAGTTGATTTCTCCAGCTCCATTCTTCTTTCTCAAGACTGCTTTGGCTATTCAGAGTCTTTGTGTTTCCATATGAATTCTGAATTTTTTTGTTCTAGTTCTTTGAAAAATGTCATTGGTAATTTGATACTGATTGCATTGAATCTGTATATTGTGTTTGGTAGTATAATCATTTTTACAATACTGATACTTCCTACGCAGGAACATGGAATATTTTTCCATCTGTTTATGTCATCTTTGATTTCTTTCATAAGTGTCATAAGTTTACGTATACAGTTCTTTTATCCCCTTAGATAAGTTTACTCCTAGATATTTAATTCTTTTTGTTGCATTGGTGAATGAGATTGATTCCTTAATTGCTCTTTCTGATTTTTCATTGTTACTATATAGAAATACAAGTGATTTCTGTGTATTGATTTTGTATCCTTCAACTTTGCTAAATTCACTGATTAGCTCTAGTAATTTTCTGATACTATCTTTAGGGTTTTCTATATACAGCATCATGTCATCTTCAAACAGTGAGAGATTTACTTCTTCTTTTCTGATCTGGATTCATTTTATTTCTTTTTCTTCTCTGATNTTAGTATATAGGAATTCAAGTGATTTCTGAGTATTGATTTTGTATCCTTCAACTTTGCTAAATTCACTAATTAGCTCCAGTAATTTTCTGATACTATCTTTAGGGTTTTCTATATACAGTATCATGTCATCTTCAAACAGTGAGAGATTTACTTCTTCTTTTCTGATCTGGATTCATTTTATTTCTTTTTCTTCTCTGATTTCTGTATCTAGGACTTCCAGTACTATGTTGAATAATAGTGGTGAAAGTGGACACCCTTGTCTTGTTCCTGAACTTAGGGGGAATGCTTTCAGCTTTTCACCACTGAGAATAATGTTTACTGTAGACTAATCATACATGGCCTTTACTATGTTGGGATAGGTACCTTCTATGCCCATTTTTTTGAAGTTTTATTCATAAATTGGTGCTGAATTTTGTCAAAGGCATTTTCTGCATCTATTGAGATTATCATATTGTTTTTATGTTTTAATTTGTTAATATGGTGTATCACATTGATTGATTTGTGTATTTTGAAGAATCCTTATATCCCTGGAATAAACTCAATTTGATCATGGTATATGGGCTTTTTAATGTGTTGCTGAATTCTGTTTGCTAAAATTTTGTTGAGGATTTTTGCATCTATGTTCATCAGTGATATTGGCCTGTAGTTTTCTTTTTTGTGTGTTGTCTTTGTCTGGTTTTGCTATCAGGTGATGGTGGCCCTGTAGAATGAGTTTGGAAGTATTCCTTCCTCTGCAATTTTTTGAAAGACTTAGAAGAATAGGCATTAGCTCTTTAAATGTTTGATAGAATTCTCCTGTGAAGCCATCTAGTCCTGGGCTTTTGTTTTTGGGGGGAGATTTTTGATCACAGCTTCAATATCAGTGCTTGTAATTGGGTTACTCATAATTTCTATTTCTTGCTGGTTCAGTCTTAGAAGATTGAACTTTTCTAAGAATCTGTCCATTTCTTCCAGGTTATCCATTTTATCACCATATAGTTATTCATAATAGTCTCTTATAATCCTTTGTATTTCTGCCTTGTCTCTTGTAACCTCTCCTTTTTCATTTCTAATTTTGTTGATTTGATTCTTCTTTTTTTCTTGATGAGTCTGGATAAAGGCTTGTCAATTTTGTTTACCTTCTCAAAGAACCAGCTTTTAGTTTTTATTAATCTTTAGTATAGTTTCTTTCATTTCTTTTTATTTTTGCTCTGATCTTTATGACTTCTTTCCTTTTACTAATTTGGGGAGGGGGGGTTTGTTCTCCTTTTTCCAGTTGTTTTAGGTGTAAATTTAGTGTGTCTATTTGATGGTTTTCTTATTCCTTGAGGTAGGATTCTATTGCTATAAACTTCCCTCTTACAGCTGCTTTTGCTGCGTCCCATAGGTTTTGAGTTGTTGTGTTTTCACTGTCATTTGTTTCTAAATTTTTTTTATTACCCTTTTGATTTCATCAGTAACTTGTTGGTTATTTAGAAACGTATTGTTTAATCTCCATGAGTTTTTGTTTCTTACAGTTTTTTTTTTCTTATAATTGATATCTGGTCTCATACCATTACGGTTGGAGAAGATGCTTGATGTGATTTCAATTTTGTTAAATTTACAGAGGTTTGATTTGTGGCCCAAGATGTGGTCTAACATGAAGAATGTTCCATGTGAACTTGAGGTGTATTGAGGTGTATTCTTCTGCATTTGGATAGAATGTCCTGAAGATATCAATGAGTCTCATCTCATCTAACGTATCATTTAAAACTTGTGTTTCCTTATTACTTTTATGTTTTAATGATCTGTCCATTGGTATGAGTGAGGTGTTAAAGTCTCCTACTATTATTGTGTTACTGTCAATTTCTCCTTTTATGTCTGTTAGCTTTTGTTTTATGTATTGAGGTGCTCCTATGTTGGGTGCATAGATATTGAAAATTGTTATGTCTTCCTCTTGAATTGATCCCTTGATCATTATGTAGTGTCCTTCCTTATCTCTTATAATATTCTTTATTTTAATGTCTATTTTGTCTGATATGAGGATTGCTACTCCAGCTTTTTTTGCTTCTGATTTGCATGGAATATATTTTTCCATCCTCTAACTTTCAGTCTATATGTGGCTCGAGGTCTGAAGTGGGTTTCTTGTAGACAGCAAGTGAAAGTGAAAGTGAAGAAAGTGAAGTTGCTCAGTCGTGTCCAACTCTTTGCAACACCGTGAACTGTAGCCCACCAAGCACCTCTGTCCATGGGATTTTCCAGGCAAGAATACTGGATTGGGTTGCCGTTTCCTTCTCCAGGGGATCTTCCAGACCCAGGGATTGAACCCAGGTCTCCTGCATTGCTGGCAGAAACTTTAACCTCTGAGCCACACTCAAGTTAGACAGCACATATATGGGTCTTATTTTTGTATCCATTCAGCCAGTGTGTGTCTTTTGGTTAGAACATTTAATCCATTTACATTTAAAGTAATTATTGATATATATGTTCCTATTGCCATTTTCTTAATTGTTTGGGGTTGATTTTGTAGGTCATTTTTCTTCTCTTGCATTTCTTGACTGTATAAGTTCATTTAACATTTGTTGTAAAGCTGGTTTGGTGGTACTGAATTCTCTTAACTTTTGTCTGAAAAGCTTTTTATTTGTTCATCATTTTTGAATGAGATTCTTGCTGGGTACAGTAAAGTTGGTTGTAGATTTTTCCCTTTCAGTACTTTAAATATATCCTGCCATTCCCTCTGGTCTGCAGAGTTTCTGCTGAAAGATCAGCTTTTAAACGTGTGGGGTTTCCCTTGTATGTTATTGTAGCTTTTGTCTTGCTGCTTTTAATATTCTTTCTGTTTAGTCTCTGTTAGTCTGATTAGTATGTGTCTTGGTGTGTTTCTCCTTGGGTTTATCCCATGTGGGACTCTTTGTGCCTCTTGGACTTGATTGACTATTCCCTTTTCCATGTTGGGGAAATTTTCAACTATAATCTCTTCAAATGTTTTCTCATACCCTTTCTTTTGCTCTTCTTCTTCTGGGACCTCTATAATTTGAATATTGGTGCATTTGATATTGTCCCAGAAGTCTCTGAGACTATCCTCAGTTCTTTTCATTCTTTTTATTTTATTCTGCTTTTCAAAAGTTATTTCCACCGTTTTATTTTCTGCTTCAGATATTTCGCTATTGATTCCTTTTAGAATATTTNGGGACCTCTATAATTTGAATATTGGTGCATTTGATATTGTCCCAGAAGTCTCTGAGACTATCCTCAGTTCTTTTCATTCTTTTTATTTTATTCTGCTTTTCAAAAGTTATTTCCACCGTTTTATTTTCTGCTTCAGATATTCTGCTATTGATTCCTTTTAGAATATTTTTAATTTCAGTTATTGTGTTGCTTGTCTCTCTATGTTTATTCTTTCATTCTTCCAGATCTTTGTTAATTGATTCTTGCATTTTCTTCATTTTGTTTTCAAGGTTTTTGATCATCTTTACTATCATTATTCTGAATTCTTTTTCAAGTCATTTGCCTATTTCCTCTTCATTTATTTGGCCTTCTGGGTTTCTAATTTGTTCTTTCATTTGTGTAGTATTTCTCTGCCTTTTCACTTTTATTTTTTAACTTACTGTGTTTGAGGTCTCCTTTTCCAAGGCTTCAGGGTTGAATTATTTCTTCCTTTTGGTTTCTGCCCTCCTAAGTTTGGTCCAGTGGTTTGTGTAAGCTTTGTGTGAGGTGAGATACATGCTGAGCTTTTCTTTTTAGCTTGTTTATTTTTCCTTTGATAGGCGAGGCTGAGTGAGGTGGTAATTCTGTCTGCTGATGATTGGGTTTGTATTTTTGCTTTGTTTGTTGTTTAGATGAGGCATCCTGCACAGGGTGCTACTGGAGATTGGGTGATGCTGGGTCTTGTATTCAAGTGGCTTCCTTTGTGTGAGTTCTCACTATCTGATACTCCCTAGGGTTAGCTCTCTGGTAGTCTAGGGTCTTAGAGTCAGTGCTCCCACTCCAAAGGCTCAGGGCTTGATCTTGAGTTTTGTGTGGTTCTCTATGTTCTTTTCCACTGGTCAGGTCCTCCTGTCTGCTCTCAGCTGGTGCTCTGCATGCACTTCTGTGTCTGAAGGTGTATTCCTAATGTATCCATGGAGAGAGATGGGCTGCACATCCACCTGATCCTCCGCCATCTTGTTCTCTCTCTCTCTCTCTTTTAATTGGAGGACAATCACTTCACAACACTGTGTTATATCAACACAGATATAAGCCACATTCTTGACTCAAAGCCAAAGAATATGAAAGTTACAGTAAAAGAAGCAGATCCAACATGGAGTCAGAGCTGTTCTTTCCAGTTACAGGAGCAGCACAACTCCACTCCAAACTTTCCCATATTAACGAAAAAATAATTTAAAGGAAAATATGGATCTCATTTTAAGTAAGTCTTTGTCTTATTTGCTGGGATGTGGCTGATTGCTCCTCCTGGCAGCCCTAGAGTTTCTGTATTGCAATCCTTCACCTTTACTTAGGTGGATCCTCTGCACATTCTCATGAATGCTCATGTACATGTGTTTTTGTTGTTGAATCAAATTACCATGATCTTTATTAGAAAATGTTTACCTGATGCAAGTTTCTGATTCCTGGGGTCTTAACATTATATGTCTTTATTTCCAGCTCAGTAATTCAGCCAGTGGTCACTTCTCCAAGCTTTTTTAGATTGGTGAGTATTCTGAAAAAGGATCTCAGAAGCCATCAACTCAGAATATCTTAATTATTCCACATCCAGCTTATCAGGGGGTGCTACCCAGTGAGATGGAAGTAATGTGCTTTTATTCTGCCACTGGCAGGCAAAATATTGTATTTGTTTTACAGTAAACATCATCCTTCAAACAAGAGGCATTTGCAGCTCTGGGGGCAGTGAATTCTCTTCCTTTAGATAAACCCTGGCATCCATCTCACATGCTCCTCTGTAATAAGGAAGCTGATCAAAAGTGGCCTTGCCTTGCTAAATCAACTACAACTGGAAAGCTGGGGTGAACAAACATACTTTGGTATTTTATTGCTTATTCCCATTTTCATTTTACAAGATTTAAAAGAGATGAAAACAGTGCAAACAGGAAGGGTGCTGGGTAACCCTCTGCCCCCCCACCCCAAGCTGGAGTTTCCAATAAAAGTGTATTTAAGTCTGATCCCAGAATTGTCTTGGTGGAAGGCCTGGTGTGGCAGCCACAGCAGTTCTGGAAGTTGCTTACAGAGGCAGCAGGTGGTCAGATGGTAGCCAGGGGCAGTGGGGGGGGGGGGTGGTGCCCTAGAAGTGGACTGGCTATCTAATCCATGGGCCCTGAGCAAAATGAAAATGTGGGTCCCTGGATCAAAAATGATGAAGACTCTCATGAGAGTGATGGCTAAGCTGTACATCAAGTTCGTGATCCTTGTGAGAATGGACTGCCACCCCACCCTGGCCCCGCCTGGAACACAAGTCCAGCAGCAGATACACGGTGGAAGTCAAGGCTCCACACAGTGTCAGAATGTAGAGGCTGGGAACCCTCCATCATAAGAGGAGATTTTCAACATATGGGCTTGTTTAAACAGCCTGGTTAGCCTCAAAACCTTTATTTATTTATTTTTGTCTCATATTTCATTTATGGACAGAGAGGCAGAGATCAAAAATACATTAAAATATAAACAGAGTTTCCATTTAAAGGTATTTATTTCTTGTAGAAACTAGAGAGGATTCAGCCAAATGGCTAAAACGATTCCATCTGGGTGGGGGGAGAGAAGGGAGGAGTGACTGTAAACAGCATATTTTCAGTTGATAGCAGGAAAGGGGATAAACTTCTCTAGAAACAGCTGGTTGCCATGGTAAAATGGGGAGAGAGCAGTTTCTCCAGCTTTTCTCTTCTGATTTAGAAACAGAGCTTTGAGGAGAGGGGCTCAGGGGGAACTTTAAGGAAAAGAGTAGCACTTGGCACTCCTGTAAAGCTGTAGGTAATGACCTCAGAGGAGGGGTTAGCTGAGATGTCAGCCTCCTTCCACTCATGCCTCGTAGAAAGAGAAAGCAAGAATGCAACACTCCCAGGAACCTCCAAATTTGGGAACAGGATTGTAAACAGTGCTGATCGAATATGAATCCTGTACCCAGAGCTGTACCAGGCACCTTCCAGACATCATTTTGTTTAATTAGTATATTCCTCACAGCCCCCTGGCATGACACGTATTATCATCCTCATTTTGCAGAGGAAGAAACTGAAATCGAAAGGTCACATAATTTGGCTGAAGTCATTTTGCTGTTTAGTTGCAGGCTCCAGATTTGAATCTTGACAGGATGTGGTCTGTAAAAAGGCTGAACAAATGCTATAAGATAAAGCCATGTCACAGAAATCATAGACTTCATAGCAATAAAACCAGTGACATAAATATCGAGTGTAATAAATTGGAAGATTAAAAGTTTAATTGGCAATAACGGTTTGGCATTAGTCCCTATGCCTTAAATATTTGGGGATTGATATTTGGCTTTTCTTGTATCTTTTGTAAATGAGTTCTATGAGGTAATTAGTAAAAGCTCAGATCTCAGTTTTTCATCAGAAGAGAAACTGTCCACTTTTTTGAATAGAAACAACAGGTGCTTGATATAACAGCATCTCAAACAGATGCTAAAGGTGTGTTATCCTTTTGATACCCAAGTGGTAGAATAAGGGAGGTATCAAGGGAGGCTAAGTGCCCTACAGTAAATGTTCAATAAATGCCTATGGAATGAACGACCACAAAATGGGGAGGGAGAGGGAGGGAAGGTGCAAGTGATAAGATTAAAAAGCTAATTGTTTCTTCAATATTTGTTATTATTTAACTTCAATAATGCCAGTTTGTATTTCTAAGCAGGTCACTGTATGATAAGTGAAAGTTATGAACCTTCACACAATGATACATAAATATAATTATATATCATTAAGTAATTCTCCTCCACCAAAGATATATTTATAAGCCTACAATTGTCATGGGACTTGCATTTTTATGGTGGAACATAATTTAGTAATCTTGAACACTAACTGCAACTTCATTTCTACAAAGAATTTCCATTTACATTGATTAAGAATTATATGTGGTAAAGAAAGATTTTCCATCTTGCTGTGCTCTGGGTTACTCTCCTACCCAAAAGTGAAGCAAGGGAGGTGAGTGTCCATTCTTTCCCATTTTGGCCCAACGAGGACCCTTAGAACCACATGGAGTGAAGCAATGCCCCTCTCGTTTGCCTGCCTCTTTGTTACCTTCAAGCTTGCCTCGGGAGCTTCATCACAATGGCTGATCAGCATCCCTAGCACAGTCACTGGTCCATGACACCTGCCCAACAAAATTCCTTCCTTTAGAGCCATGGTATGTACACTGACCCTTTTCACCACCATCTCCCTGTCCATCACCTGAGCTTTGTGACTCATTCCCTTGTATTCTCAGGCACCTGTCACAGTTGAAAAAAGGCTCATTAAGCTAACCTCCACTGAAATATTCATTGTTGATAACTACATAATGTGTCACCTGCTCAGAAATATTTGCATGTTGCGCGGGACTTAGAAACAGACAAGTCTTATCTGGCACATAACCCACTCACTGTTTCATAAACGATATTCGATGAATTGTTTGAGTTAAACTAACAAAGAAATAAATCTCTAACAGTAGAACTTTAGACACTAATGTAGTCTAGTAGGGAATCCATTCTTGGACAAAGATGTTTTCCAAGCATAATTTAAATCTCACATAGAATAAACTTTAATCCTGATTCCCCGCATTAATCAGAAAAATCTCTGGCTTACATCTGGATGGAATTCCTTCTAGCAACATGTAACCTAAATCCTTTCCTACATGGTTCCAAGGAAACTGAGCAAAGTGATTTGCTTTCCTCCGCCAAAAACTTGTTCACATTTTTGAGGATTATAGTACTGGGGCAAAGTGGGTTAGGGAGAGACTGACTTATTATCTAAGTGAAATGTTTATCCATGGGACTTTTTTTCTATGAAGTTATGAAGCAATTCAAATGTATAAAGCTAATATTGTTTCAAATTAACTTGTACCACATATTTAATTGCTTATGCCTTTCCTAATTAGCTCCTAGTAATTATACAATAGGAAAATCTTCCAATCGTCATTACAGAATATGTCTTAAGAAGACGTGGGCACTTGGTTCCTTTTTTTTTTTTTTTTAATTGATTGAAATGTAACAAATATCACACTGTACTTGGGTTTTCATTTCTTAAGTGTCTCCACTATATGACCTTAAATTTAAACTTTGCTTTAGTTTCTTGTTGGCAAGATAGGAATTTAATTATTTAACATTCTCTTGCACCTGTTTTGAGCCAGGCACTGGTCAGAGAGCTTTGCAAATGTGAGCTCATTTAATCCTCTTGGAAACCTCAAGGAACAGCACTATTAGGAGACAGGTTTTTCAGATGAGAGAACTGGGGAAGAGAAAGGTTAGTAATATGCCCAAGGTCACACAACTGGCAAGTCATAGTCAGAACTTGAACCCAGGTACTCAGGAGTCTGAGGTTTTAACCATCGCATGACAGCCTGCCTCCATAAGCTGGAAGCTTGGGTCCTAAAGGATCTAAGGGTTCGGGGATGACCTGGCCATGACTTAAACTGCATGGGGAATGGATCTGCTGGACACACAGAGGCCCTGAAAGACACATGAGGGAGAAGGAGCGTCTCTGTTACATGCTGATGAGCGCTCAGTTCATTTGGTTTCCCTCGGAAGTGGTCCATGAGACAGGAATACAGTTTACTTAAGAGGTGATCACAGGAAACTGGGCTTCCCTGGTAGTTCAGCTGGTAAAGAATCTGCCTGCAATCAATGCTGGAGACCTGGGTTTGATCCCTGGCCTGGGAAGACCCCCTGGAGGAAGGCATGGCAACCCACTCCAGTATTCTTGCCTGAAGAATCCCCATGGACAGAGGAGCCTGGCGGGCTACAGTCCATGGGGTCACAAACGGTCAGACATGATTTAGTAACTAAGCACAGAACAGGAAACCATGATGATTGGGGGAGTGGTTGAGCAAGGCAGTGGGGAAGAAACACTGGAAAGAGATGGAAATCAGTAAAACAAAACATATGTATGAGCAGATCACCCAGGCAAAGGGAACTCGAACCCATCTCTGACCTCTGGGACCAGGGAACCATTTTTAACACGGTTGAAAATAGTCACTCCCAAGGGCAGGGAAGCTGGGGTGGTTAGCCATCACCTTCCATTTCTCATAATTCCTGGGGACATTAACTCCCTGGAACTTTGAGCCCAGGCCTGCTCATGGATCCTACCCATGCTTCTTTGGGCAAAGAAAGCAGTCAAGCAGAGACACAGATGCTGAAGCAGGAGGGCCAGCAAACACCAAGACCACATGCATGACAGAATGCAAGGTACAGATACCCAGTTATGACCATTTCATCCACTTAGGAACCGTGTGGCCATCTTTGTGCACAGATGCTGTCTGCCTTCCAATACAGAGGTGTTCTCTCTTCCTGGGCTTTCCCTGCCACCAGGTATGAGCATCACTCAACTATGAAATAAGAGTTTCCAGGATTCATTAATTCATTTAGCAAGTTTCTCTGAACCAGGAACTCTTCAGTCACTGGGGATACAACAGTTTTTTGTTTTTTTTTTAATGTGTGTATAGGCAAAGATTCTTGCCACATGGAGCTTATCTTCTGTTAGGGGAAGATAAGAAAAAAATATAATCCATACGTGAATTGTATTATATGCTGGAAGTTCAGTGCTGTGGGATGTAGACAGCAGAATAAGGGGATTGGAAACCACTGTGAGATTGATGCAATTTTAAGTATCATAATCAGGGAAGACTTCATGGAAGAGGTGACATTTGCATAGAGATTAGAAGGTGAGTATGAGCCGTTCAGATGTCTGGAGTGTGGCAGGAGTAGGTAAGGAGTGTGAAGAGCATTTCACTGGGGGGGAACAGTTGGTGAGAATAGTCCTATTCTCACGGAAAGCTGGCACAATTCAAGGAGAGATAGTAACCTCCTGGTAAAAAGTCTTGGGGTCCTTTCATGATGTCACAGTGTCAGTGTTGTTGGGAACTTTCTCATCGCAATGTGCTCCCTTCCTCTCTTTTTGTTATCACTTTGACATTTCTCACAAACACATCTCCTGCTCCTGTAATAATGTCTATGAGGCTGTTTGGCTATCAGCAGCAAAGTTACCTTGAAAAGTGAAATTGTTAGTCCCTCAGTCTTGCCTGACTCTGCAATCCCATCGACTGTAGCCTGCCAGGCTCCTCTGTCCAGGGAGTCTCCAAGCAAGAATACTGGAGTGAATAGTCCTTCCCTTCTCCAGGTGATCTTCCTGACTCAGTGATCGAACCCAGGTCTCCTGCATTGCAGGCGAATTCTTTATCATCTGAGCCACTAGTTTTTGTGATCTCAAAACCTTAGTTCCCTGCTCATCTCACAGTCAATTTGATATCAGTAGGGACCATTGCAAATAACATCCCTGTTTTATATATGTATCATAAAAGAAGCCTCATAACAAATATCTAAAGACTGATTTTCCACTCATATGGGGCTGAATTAGGACACCGGCTCTAGAATGAAAGCAAAGTAATTTGGAAGAAAGTCTATTTCCATTGACAACCCCCACCCCACCCCACCATGCCCTGGGACAGAGATACATGCCCCCTTCCTTTTATTAGACATGTTTAACCAATGGGAGCACCAGTGAACCAAATTTGTGAATCAAATGCAACAGAGTGCAATTTGTACAGTTGTCTTAGAACTGTCTAAGAAATTGTCTTAGAAACATCTAGGTTACTGGTTGGCTTTTTCTTCATCTAGTAATAGAATCAGTTTGCATTCTCTGAGCATATATCCATTAGCTAGCAGGGAAGCCTCCAGAAGCCTGCTGAAAGTCAGGAAGAAGCCTGCTGAAAGTCAGGAAGAAGCCTGCTGAAAGACAGCAGCCAGCTTGGCTCCTCCTATAAAACTGCTCATTCAGCTTTCACAGTGACTTTAATATGGGGCCCATCTATGCCAAGTATTATTTTGAATACCATGTTTTATTGTAAAGACTAAGTCAAGCTCTCTCTCTCACCCAATACTGATAACAGAAAACAACCTTCAGGCTCACAGATTTTTCCAATTATTCTTTCCCATTCTTTCCTCTGATACCCTTGTCATCACATTCTTTTCTGAAAACTACAAAGTAACCTGTGTCTGTATCAAGTTATGGGACACTGTATCCAGTGCTCCTGAAATCTGAAGTCATTTTTTCTTCTTAAAACACAAATAATAAATTCCCATCATTGGAAGGACTGAAGCTGAAGCTGAAACTCCAATATTTTGGCCCTCTGATGCAAAGAACTGACTCATTGGAACTGACTAATTCTCTGATGCTGGGAAAGATTGAGGGAGGGAGGAGAAGGGGACAACAGAGGATGAGATGGCTGGATGGCATCACCGACTCAATGGACGTGAGTTTGAGTAAACTCTGGGGGATGGTAACGGACAGGGAGGCCTGGTGTGCTGCAGTCCATGGGGTCACAAAGAGTCAGACATGATTGAGCCACTGGGCTGAACTGAACTTTTCTTGCACCTTTCATTCAAGACCTAGAGATGAGGTTCATGTGGAGATGTTCAAGGCAGCTCACCTTTTTATTTCTGCTGGCATTACTTACAAGAGCCAAAATGTGAAAACAACCTAAATGTCCACTGACAGATGAATGGATAAGAAGATGTGGTGTATATACAATGGAACAGTATTCAGTCATGGAAGGAATGAGATAATGCCATTTGCAGCAACATGAACCTAGAGGTTATCATACGGAGTGAAGTTAAGTCAGAAAGAGAAAGACAAATGCCATATAATACCACTTGTATATAGAATCTAAAATATGGTCATAGAACTATCTATGAAATAGAAACAGACTCACAGACACAGAGAACAGATTTGTGGTTGCCACAGGGGAGACAGGGTGAGAGAGGGATGGGCTGGAGTTTGGGATTAGCAGAAACAAACTATTACATATAGAATGGATAAATAAGGTCATACTGTATTGCACAGGGGATGATATTCAGTATCTTGTAATAAACCATAATGGAAAAGAATATACATGTGTGTGTGTGTGTGTGTGTGTGTGTGTGTGTGATCCCCAATGGCTCAGCAGGTAAAGAATCCACCTGCAATGCAGGAGATGCGGGTTCAGTCCTTGGGTTGGAAGATCCCCTGGAGGAGGCATGGCAACCCAATCCATTCTTGCCGGGAAAATCCTATGGGCAGAGGGAACCTGGTGGGCTATGGTCCATGGGGTTGCAAAGAGTCAGACACGACTGGAGTGACTGGCACACACGTGCGTGCGCGCGCGCACACACACACAAACTGAATCACTTTTCTGTACACCAGAAATGAACACAGCATTGCAAATTACACTTCAATTTAAAAAATCACAGGCCTTCCCTGGTGGTCCAGTGTTTAAGACTGAGCTTCCACTTCAAAGGATGCAGGTGTGATCCTTGGCTGGGGAGCTGTGTCCTCCAAGCTGATGCCTGGGCAAATGGCCGAAAAGGAGAACACTAACAGCCACCCCCATCCCCCCAGAAAAAGATTTTACCTCTGCTGATAAGAAATGCTCTTGGAACAAAGTAAAGAGTACATCTGCTCGATTAACTCTTGTTTACAGGAAGAACACTGGACAGATTCAGACCCGATGTGCTTGAAAATGGGAGGCAGGCTCTCCACACAGAAAGGGATTTTGACAGGAGTTTATGAATATGCGGGGGCAGAATCTGGATTTGAAAGTGACATGCTTACTGGGAGATGAGATGTTCACGCCTGCTTAAATCCTTCTGTGTGGTTATTAATAATCCCCGAACATAACAAACTCACAAGGCATCTGTTTCAGTTACAGCGAAACCAAGCCACCGCATCATCAGGCGGAAAACAGACAAAGCTTAACCCTGTGGTTCCATCAGGAAGCAGGCAGCCCTGGACGTGGATGAGCAATGATGCTGCTTCGGTTCCCAGCACTGGTACCCAGGAAGCTGGAACAGAGAAAAGGAAATAAATTAGATCACAGTCCAGGTGGGACTGTCATCCTGTTGGGCAGCAGAAAGAGGTGCAGAAGAGAGCATGTCTCGTAATTCTGCCAAGTCCCTGCAGAGAGGCTGCGATGCACTCAACACTTTCAATAAGACAAAAGTGTGATTCAAGAGTGGGGTAGTGGCGCTGGTGGTGGTGGTGTTTCAAGATGTTTGCTGTGTATCTGTCCCATCTGAAGCTGGTCACTTTACCTGCCTTGGCACTGGCTTCACACACTGCCGTCTCATCTCCCTATCAGTGATTCTGCTTTTGGCTCAGCTTCCTTCACTTCAGAAAGTCAGTTTAAAAGTAAAGATGTTATCTGCAGAAGAGTGGTGTATTCAGCCATCTCTGCTCTCAGCAATTGTGGCCTGCTAAAAGGTCATTTCTGATGGGTGGAAGGATCTGGGCATTAACCATGACCCTTGACTCTAGGTCTCTGATACATTAAAGGTGATCCATCAGACAGCACCATCACAATCTCCTTGGAGCTTACTGGAAATGCAGGACCTCAGCTCTACCCCAGACCTGTTCAGGCAGAATCTGCCTTTTTAAAATTTATTTCAGCTTCTTGTCCCTGCTGTGCAGCATGTGGGACCCAGGTCCCTGACCAGGGATTAAACCCACACCCCTACATTGGACGTGCAGAGTCTTAACCATTGGACCACTAGGGAAATCCTAGAATCTGCATTTTAACAAGATCCTCAGGAACTTCATGCGCATAGTGAAGACTAAGTGGCGTTTCTAGGTTCCCTGGGATCACTGAGTTCTAGAAAGCTGTCTTTGGAAACACGATGTTGGAAGTTACAGAAAATAAAGTTTCCTTAATTGATTATTTGGCCTTGTGAAACACAATATGCTTATTTCTATTATTCCACTAAACAGTTGTATCTCTCAGGAATATTAAAATACAAAGGACAGGGGATAAAGGAAAAGAATGAAGGAATAAATGAAAAAGAAAAGGGGTAGGAATAAGAAGAATTAAACTGGTTAAAGCAAAAGTAGGACTGGGCTAGATCATGTCATAAATGTCCATGACCATGTGTCTTTGGGTCTGGCTGAAGCAGAATCTGTCATTGGGCATTTGTCTCTTTCTCTCTGTTGGAACTTTGCTTAAAAACAAACTTTTTCAAAAGGTAATAAGAAATGTGGCCATTAGTGAGTCCAGGTTTGCAACCTGGCAGTTTTGCCATAGTATCAAAGGGAAAAAAAACACCTTATCTTCCAATTACTTTATATAATAAAAAAAAAAAAAACCCAACTCCAAAACTCACTTTAGTAAACACAATTGGGTCATGGATTCATGGCTGGAGCAATCACTCAGATTGGCAAGTCATATGCATGCTCCTTGGCCAATGTGGTAAGGTCAGTTCCCATGATCTTTGAGTTAGGAAGATGTGATTTCCAAAGGAAAAACTACTTTCTCTTATTTGAAGGAGAGGCAACAACAACAGATACCCAGTACTTTGGTGTCTTACAAATTAATATTTCTATCATCATTTACTGAGGTCCCACTTTGTGTCAGGAACTACGAATTACATCAAGATAAATAGTGCCAGTCCTGGAAAAAGAGGACTAGAAAACCCCTAATTATTGTGCAAATAATTACCGTGCAAAGCCAAGTGGAAGCACAAGTCCTGTGCTATGGATTCCAGAGAAAGGAGTGTTTCATTCTGCCTTAGACACATGGAATGGCTTTTTTGGGCTTCAAGAATGGCTGGGCTTCCAAAACATGGAGCCGGGAGGAAAGCAAATACTAAAGTTTAGAGACATGTGACCAATTCTTAGAATTTAGGAAGTAAATCAATGGGGAACTGGAGCCAGATAGCAAAGGGCATCTTTGAATGTGAACTTGCTATGAGTTTAAACTTTACTTATTAGAAAGGAGTCTTAAAAAGGTCTAAAGAGGAGAATGACACCCAGAGGGTGTTTTGAAAAGAACGTAAGTTTGAACACAGTTGTGGAAGGATTAAAATCATGGATGAGGGATGAATTTAAATGTGATTCAGATGATTAAAAAAAAAATCAAGATTCCTTACGCCACACGCTGACATCTAAACTAACTCCAGCTGGCCATCTGTGGCCCCAAACAATAACACACTGGTTAATGCATGTGTGCTAAGTCGCTTCAGTAGTGTCTCTTTGCAACCCCATGGACTGTTGCCCTGCAGCCTCCTCTGTCCATGGGATTCTCCAGGCAAGAACACTGGAGTGGGTTGCCATGCCCTTCCCCAGAGGATCTTCCTGACCCAGGGATCAAACCATGCCTCTTCTGTCTCTTGCAGTGGCGGGCAGATTTTTTGCCACTAGCGCCACCTGGGAAGCCCACACTGGTTAATAGTTAAAGAATCCTCTATTGGGGAAGATCTGGGTGAGTTAGTTAAAAGTCAATCCTCAGTGCCTGTGGCTGTTGAGGACATTCTGTAACACATCCGAAGTGTGCTCCTTCTCTAAAGAGCTAGACATCCATGGGTTTGGATTATATTTTAGGTGGGGGCTGCGCTGTATTCTTCCTCCTGAAATATAATACCAGAGCTTTTCTGATCTTAATTTCAAAAGACAAAAAGACTACAGAGGGAGGAAAGGAGACTAGAAGAGAAGAAAAGAGGAAGGGAGGGAGGGAGAGAGGATGAAAGGACAGAAGGAGGGAAGGGAGGAGAAAGAGCAAGGAGGTAAGTAAGAATGGGAGAAAACATCCCAGGGGCACAGAGGCCAAGGTGAGCAGGAAAGCCATTTACCTAGTCTGGCCGGAGCCTCAGTGTCTTCCTTGAATCGATTTCCCGTCAGAGCTGACTTTAGACAATCCTTAAACTTGTGAAGTCAGATGTCACTCTGAGTGCAGGCCTGCTCTGCATTTGACCTTCATGCTCCGTTCTGACGGCGGTCTGCAGTGCATTTAGAACTTCTGCGGAAGGTGCTGCTGGGAAAGGCTGTTTGATAACAGAACCTGAGGCTGTGCTGCAGCTCCTGACGGGATGCCTGGCCTTCTGTTGGGGGCAGTCTCCCTTAGAGCATGTTGATGCTTCTCTGAGCCTCCACAGGCACCGAGCTGGGCTCTGGCCTCCCAGGGATCCACCAGCCATTCCCAGGAATCAGAGCCCTTGGTCTCCCAATGAGCGGTGTTCCTGAGTATGCAGGTCTCTCCAATAATGAAATGCCAGGAGTTTAGGATCATGCTCAACACACAAATGCCACCAAGCCAAGGGGTGCCCGAGCATGAGAGGGTCGTCCGTTCTGGAGGGTATTCCAGGGAGGACCGTCACATCCTCCCCAGCAGTGGACAACTGCATCTTCAGAGCAATCTCATAACACATGGCA
Source organism: Neotragus moschatus (assembly GCA_006410615.1). Taxonomy (NCBI): domain Eukaryota; kingdom Metazoa; phylum Chordata; class Mammalia; order Artiodactyla; family Bovidae; genus Neotragus; species Neotragus moschatus. Next base: position 441,626 of record SJYA01001877.1, read on the forward strand.
TATCCCCTGTATCTTCTGAAATCAATACCACTCTCTGTCACTTCTCCAAGAATATTGATGTGTGTGCCTCGGTGTGTGTGCAGGCGTGTGTGTTGTGGTCAGATACCTGGATTTCATTTTTGAAGTTTTGTTCTTGGTCACTGGTTTTACTTGAGAAGGACTGGATCTGAGGTGAGCACGGACAGGACATGACTCAGAAAGGAAAACCGCTACCCGGCCCCCAAACCCTGACTTTCTATAAAGTCACCAAAATGTCGGCAATAACCTTAAATTCCAAAATATTTCCCAATAGATGCTCCAATGTCTATTTCTTAATGTACACTTTTTATCTTCATTCATAAATTTCTTCACTATTGTTTTTGATGGGGTAATATTTTCCTTCATCTTCATACCGCAGGTTGATCATGTGTATATACGGTTTGTGTAGATGTGGATTGCATGTGTGTATGTAAGTGCACGAGTGTATTCATGAATACGTGCATCTGCTGTGTCTGGGGGAGAGTGAAGGGTGTGATTACAGGTGTGCACTTGAGTTGTGTGTAAGTAGTGTGTTTGTGATTGTGTCTGGTGGTACATGTGTGCATTGAAGCATGTGTATCTGTGCTTGGGATGTGTGTGCTTTATACTTGGAAGACTGTGTGTATATGGAGTGTGGCTAGGTATGCATATGTGGTGTGGGGTGCAGCATACATGGAATTATTATGTGTTGATGTGTATCTATATATATTATGTTTGCGAGTGTCAAGGGTGTATGTGAAAATTGTGTGTATATGCACTTGTGGGTGCCAGTGAGTTTATGGACTATGTGCTGAGGTAATAAAGAAATAGTTTAGGAGAATAAGAGAACATTGTTTTATTACTTTTTAAAAAAAATCTGTGTTTGAAGTAGATTTTGAATATTTGTTTTCATACACAAAGCAGTTATTCTAGTTTTTAGCCAAAGGCAGCTGTCTTGGACACTTGGGAAAATGCCCAAAATAATACTTTCTAAAAGCAATTTAAAATTGAAATGGACATGCCATTTTTTAGGTGTCCAAGGGGATGACAGAAGATAGTTGATGGTGTGCTATTTGAGAGAGAAAAAAACTATTAAAATGTTTGACTGTAGCAACAATAAAATACTAATGAACCAGAAGAACAGATGGAAATTGAAAAGCATGTGCAGTGTCAGAACCCAAAATACAGCGATTTGTTAAATTACAGGGTTTGTTCCCCTGAGAGGGGAGCTGCAGTGTGCTGATAACTTGATGACACCCAGGATTCTTACTGCAACACAGCAATGCCATTCTCTGCCTGCAACCTACAAAAACTAATTAATTATGGAGCTTTGGTTACCAGGTTAGGACCAAGTGTTGCTGCCCAATTTCCAAAGACTGAACTTTCTAAATTGTCAGAAGAACAGCCTTTTCCTAATTGTCTGCTATTGTAGATAGTTACAAAGTCTGCTGTAAATTGCTCTTAAGGAAAATGTCTCATGATAAATGGCTTTCTTTTCGAACATTTGCAAAGTCTTTTCTTACAGCTTTGAAAATTCTTGAGTCATCCAGACTTCTTTAGTGGACTGAAATTTGTCCTATTGAGTTGTACCTCAAAAGATAGTGTGTAAACCAGGGGGGTGAATGGCTCTTGAGAAGGGTTTTACAATAGTGCCAACTGGGTGTTCCAGGCTAGGTACATGATGGAGAAAAAATATTTCTCTCTGCTCTAAACAAAAGACCCAGGCTACTTCTTAAGAAAGAAGTGAGATTTTAGAAGCTTCCTGAGCACACTTAAGTGGAAAATAATGTTCTGACCATTGCAGGAAAAAAAAAAAAAAGTATCGTTTTTGTTACTTTTTCCCCCAGAAGTAGTTGGGAGTTGGAAACCAAAATGAATGCAGGGAGCCCAGTGGGAACTGTGAAGGAGGAGACACTTGTTTTGAGTCTCTGGTGGTTCTCTGTGCCTTTCTCCCAGTGCTTGCTACATTCCTATTGCCAGAGAAACAAGCCCTCTAGTGGCCAGTGGAAACATGAATGGGTAGAGCCACACTGGAGAACAGCTTGCTGGAATCTTCTAAAATTGCAATCATAAACAGTCTATGCCCACCGTATCTTGCCTAGAGAAACATCCACAAACCCCAGGAGGACGGTACTAGAGTAGCCAACACAGCATTGTTTGTAATAGCAAGGAACTGGAAGGGAATTTCATGTTTACCAATAGTGGAAGAACTGTGAAATAGACAGTGTATTTAAGTTATTGAATTACTGGCAGCACTTTATATTGGTTGGGTTTATATGAGTTACCATATGACTTCCAGTGTATGGCACTGAGTTAAATAAAAGCAAGTAGCAGAAGGAAAAAAAAAAGGAGCAGCTCCTCATTACTCATGAGTTCCTCATATATGAATTCACCTATTCATTGAAATGTATTTGTAATTCTAAAATCAATACTCATGGAACAGTCACAGACATGCATGGTGGTGGAAAATTTAAGCTGCCTGACATACACGTTTTCAGCTGAGTTTAAGCAAGATAACTGCTTTCCTGTCTCAGTTCTCATCCTACAAGTAAGTGTCCTAGTCAGTCTATCAAGTGTAGATTTTTGCCACATTTTCATGCTTGTCGCTGGTCATTTTGCTGTTTGAAACGCCCCGCAAGATAGCGCTGAAGCGCTGTCAAGTGTCCCTAGGTGCAGGATAGCTGTGATGAGCCTTACCAAGAAAAGACACGTTAGATAAGCCTCATCTGGATATGAGTGATGGTGCTGTAGACTGTGAGTTCAGTGCTAATCAATCAGCAAACTGGGCCACCCAGAGAAAAGGAGAGGGAATTCACCAGTCTGTTCATAATTCCACTCCAGAAAGTTATGTTAGCTAAGATCTACAGGGCTATGGAAGAGATGGAAAAGTAGGCAAATCTGTAGATTCATGAGCTGACGACCGTTAAAAATGAGAAGTGGACAGCATTGTCACGAGGCTAAGAAGCAAAGAAACTGATGATCCTGTCACCCAGGGTCAGGAAAATGTCAAACCCTTCTCAGCAAGTGCTGGGGGCTTGTGAATTTCACAAAGCAACACCACAATGAAAAGTGCTACATTTGCAGATGCTGTGAAACGTTTCTTTTTTCTTGCTAAGTGTTATACAGGAAAAGGGGTAACTGAAAGGGTAGATTTTCAGTGATGCTGAGATTGACTTGTTTTATAAGAATATTGGTAAACAAAGCTATACAGCACAAGTGGCCCTTTGGTTGATCATAACGTTGTGAGCAGAGACACGCAGGAATGTCACCCTGTCTTTCCTCTAGGAACAAATATTTCAGTATCTGCTAATTCAGGGCCCTTGACACCTTGGAAGGAAAGTTATGACCAACCTAAACAGCGTATTAAAAAGCAAAGACATTACTTTGTCAGCAAAGGTCCGTCAAGTCAAGGCTATGGTTTTTCCAGTAGTCATGTATGGATGTGAGAGTTGGACTATAAAGAAAGCTGAGCGCTGAAGAATTGATGCTTTTGAACTGTGGTGTTGGAAAAGACTCTTGAGAGTCCCTTGGACTGCAAAGAGATCCAACCAGTCCATCCTAAAGGAGATCAGTCCTGGGTGTTCATTGCAAGGACTAATGTTGAAGCTGAAACTCCAATACTTTGGGCACCTCATGCAAACAGCTGACTCATTGGAAAAGACCCTGATGCTGGGAAAGATTGAGGGTAGGAGGAGAAGGAGATGATAAAGGATGAGATGGTTGGATGGCATCACCAACACAATGGACATGGGTTTGGGTGGATTCCGGGAGTTGGTGACAGACAAGGAGGCCTGGCGTGCTGTGGTTCATGGGGTTGCAAAAAGTCGGACACAACTGAGCGACTGAACTGAATGAATGGCACCTTACAAAATATAACTGCTGCAAATGATGAGCATATACTGCAAATATTTGTCTCTATGTGTGTTGAAATATCTCATACTAACTGAAAATGATCCCCTAATAAGTGAAGTTCCATTTAATTTCTCCTAATTCCTCCAGTCACAAATCTAATACTTCCAAGTCAGATAATATTTTCATTACATATCTTAGTTATGTTATATTTTTATAATTTTTTTGTTTTGGTTTTGTTTTTTAATCTGTTAAAGTGAAGTCGCTCAGTCATGTCTAACTCCTTGTGACCCCGTGGACTATAGCCTACCAGGCTTCTCCGTCCATGGGGTTCTCCAGGCAAGAACACTGGAGTGGGCTGCCATTTCCTTCTCCATTTAATCTGTTAATCCTTTGCTATTTTTTAACGTCAGCTGTCATGGGAACTGTGACTGATACTTCTTTTTTTTCTAATGGTTTTAGCTATTTTTTGAAGTTTTGAAGGGTTTGCTTCTAGAAATTGGCTTCTTGTGTAAAAGTGGAAGGTAGTTTGGCACTGACTGTATCCCTCTATGAATTATCGTAATTGGGAGGCATATACTCAAGTGTGAAAGGATGGCTAAGAATTTGTTATTTCCTAAATGAAAACTTGGAGTTGTCTTCCTTCTGCAAAAATCTCATAGGGCTCTTTGTCCAAGGAACCGTTTGCAACCTTTCTGAGCATTGCACTGTGTGTGTATAATTAAGGCAAAATCTGATAAATCAGTAGGTCTCCTCTAATGCACACAGGTCCCATTCTTTTCTAAGAATCTAAGAGTTAGTTTTAAATTACCCTGGAATATAAATTGAAAATTGAAGAGTAACAAAAAACAACAATTTCTACTTCACCTCGGCCCAGATTTCCCATCTCCGACCAACTCTGGCTGTGGTTTAGTGGGCTGTGCGGTGGTCTAACTGCTCTTCTTGATTGTAAGTTATTGGACATTCAAGAAGATGCATCTACCTTGGCAAATATGTTATTAAAATCTTTGAAATATGCTTGCACAGAGTAATGGAAACATTACTGCACAGATAGGAAGGAAATAACCTTATCTGTGTTGTAACACCAATAGGACTGTCATAAATATGCAGTTATCCTGAGATGCTTGGTAAGCGGATGGGGTGGAAGAACAGTGGATGGACCTTCCGGAAAGAGAGCAAGGGTTTCAAATGCATAAATGAAAAGTGATATGCTGCCGTCTCTCTGTATTGATCCTATAGGAGCGAGGATTCTAGGGACTAGAGACCTGGGAGAAAAAGTGGACGGGGTCACATAGCAGCCAGTCAGTGCCTCACTTGTACTGACCTCATCTTGTACCACTCTACTGCTTGCCTTCCAGTTTCCAGCATCTGAGAAATCCTCAATCTCCAAAGCCCACGTTGCTTGCTAGTGCAGCTGGCCAGAAGTTCTGTGGAGCGGATACCACCCTACCCCAGCAGTCCTTAGGCAGTGAGTGAGGGCTGCCCGCCTGCACTCAAGGGTCGACCTCTGGAGTATATTCTGCACTGGCCCCCAGGGCTCCCTGTCTGGATGGAGCTCCAGATGCCCACACTGGATCTCTCTCTCTTTGGCCACTTTTCCTCCTTTGTCTCCCTTCCCCACTCCCAACCTCGTTTCCTAGGAATCACCTGTCTCCCTGCAAATAAACCATTTGCACTCACATCCTTATCTCAGAGTCTGCTTCCAGGAAAACCAAGGATGTAGGTTTGCCAGGTTCCAGAACCCTCTAAATGAATAGATGCAGGCCCCTTATATTCACTGCTAATGCCACAAATGAAACAGAAAACAAGAAACAGAGATCAAAAAAGTATTGTCAGTGAGGGGAGTAACTGGCTGGGTACTGGGTGAGTCCAGGCTGCAACTAGCTCCAGCCAGCTTGATGTCATTTGCCAGTGTGACCTTTGGTTTGCCAGACCTTCTAATAGGAAATCTGATGTTTAAATGTTGAAAACTCATTCAAACTTTTTAAAACCTCAAAACACAATACAAGTTTGGAAAACTATGAGGTCTGTCAGTAAAAGCAGAGCATGTGCACAACCTCTGACAAAGCAATTTCACTCCTGGGTAGTTAAGAGAACTGCATACTTGGAAGCATGAAAAGACATGCACTAGAATGTTCATAGACAGACTAGAATGTTCATGCCATATTCATAACAGCTCCAAACTGGAAAGGACACAAACGGTCATCAACAGTAGGGTGGATAGATATACTGTATATATCCACACGTATCCATAGGATGGGATACCATGCAGCAAGGGAATGAGTGAATCAGTACTACCCACCACAATAGGAATACTCTCAAACATCACACTGAACAAGCTGGAAATATGAAGACTCCCTGAATGATTCCAATACATAAACTACATAAATAAACAAAATCAGTCTATGCTGGTAAGTGTCAGGATAGGTTTCTCAATTCCAAATCAGTTCTCCTACTCACCTGCCCCACTGTCCTCATGCATAAGGATGGAGATGTTCTTCATAGTTAAATTCTTCCTGCCCCTTTTGAGGTGTAATTCTCCCTGGGATGGGTGGTAACACGAATCTATAAGCCATTGCACCTTCACATGAATTAGACCCCAACACTGACAGAAGACCTGCTACAGAGCTCACCGTTTTGCTAGGAACTGTAGACATGGAAGTGGAAAAGTCAAATCCCCACTCTGTTGGATGTGCAATGCCTAGACAAGCCACCAAAGCCATTTACTAGTATGTAGGCCTTAGTTACTGCTCACCCCTAAATCAATTGATGACAACAGGGATCATGCTCATGAGATCACTCATTTCCTTGTGTCATTCAGATGGTACCTTTGAAATGGAAATTGGAAATTGGATGCAAACCTTTAAGACTACTTCCGTATTACTTTGAGTTCCCTTAGAAACATACTCTGAAAACAAAGATTTAAATGTTAGTAGCCTATCTTGGGAGAAGGAGATGGCACCCCACTCTAGTACTCTTGCCTGGAAAATCCCATGGACAGAGGAGCCTGGTGGGTTGCAGTCCATGAGATCGCCAAGAGTCGGACATAACTGAGTGACTTCACTTTGACTTTTCACTTTCATGCATTGGAGAAGGAAATGGCAACCCACTCCAGTGTTCTTGCCTGGAGAATCCCAGGGATGGGGGAGCCTGGTAGGAGGCCATCTATGGGATCACACAGAGTCGGACATGACTGAAGCGACTTAGCAGCAGCAACAGCCTATCTTGGGGGTTTCCTAAGTGGTTCAGTGGTAAAGAATCCACCTGCCAATGTAGGAGATGTGGGTTCAATCCCTGGGTTGNACTCCAGTGTTCTTGCCTGGAGAATCCCAGGGATGGGGGAGCCTGGTAGGAGGCCATCTATGGGATCACACAGAGTCGGACATGACTGAAGTGACTTAGCAGCAGCAACAGCCTATCTTGGGGGTTTCCTAAGTGGTTCAGAGGTAAAGAATCCACCTGCCAATGTAGGAGATGTGGGTTCAATCCCTGGGTTGGGAAGACCCCTTGGGGAAGGAAATGGCAACCCACTCCATTATTCTTGCCTGGGAAATCCCATGGGCAGAGGAGCCTGGCGGACTACAGTCCATGGGGTTGCAAAGAGTCAGACATGATTGAACAACTAAACAACAACAAGAACTTTATCTTGGAAGGAATTCTGGAAAATTCTAGTAAAGGAGTGAAGAATGAGGCAGACAAGGGAAGGCTGAAGGGCAAGGGGGCTGGGATATTTATACACCCTTCCTATCAGTATTAGATGAGGACTGATTATGATTCAGTATTAGATGAAGACATTGATTCTCTGTAATTTTCTGTATGGCAGAGAAAGCCCTAGAGGTTAAAGAAAGTTCTTAGAGTAAGAAGGGCAGAAACCGACAACTGGGGTCAGATGAAATGAAATGTTGGACAAAAGAAGCCGGAACCCAGAGTACCTACTACACATTATAGGGGCAGAGCATTTAGAGCCTCTGCTCTGACCACCCATTCCAGGGAGTTTTTCAAATGAAAATCTGGGTGCAGTTAAAAGGAAAGAGACAAAATGAATGTTGGACAGTCACCCAATAAGTGTCACTATATACTCAAGCTAGGAATCCATCATTAAACAATGAAACATCCACGTGTGGAAAATAGCACCCTTCTGCTTGTCTTGAAGTGCTCGCCAAGGTCATCCTGCCGCGTGTCTACACCCGACCCTGGGCAGCTAGCTTCCTGATCACACAGTCCACGCTTAGAAGAAAAGTGACCCCAGAATCTGCCTCACTGTGGGATGTCAACTCAAAAGAATCTTCACCAGTGCAGGAATCCAACTTCCTGCAGCGTGCCTTGCAGGTGGCCCCAGCCTTTCCCACCAGTAGGGAGTACACTCTCTCTCAAGTCGGCCTCTTCCGTCAGCAGAAAGTCTTGCCTGTTACATGACTCTGGCATGGTGACTGAGTTCTGCATCCATACGACTTCCTCTGGGTCTCTCTCTGCTGCTCTCTGACCCATCACCCCGCCTTATACTTGCCTTGGTCTCTGTTCCCACCTCTGCAATGGCATCTCAGGTCCATGCACGAGGGCCTTGGATGGGCACTGTGTTCACAGCATGGACGTCGGGTACTTCTCTTTCATTTGCTCTTCATCATGAGGATTTTCAGATGAGGTCAATGAGATTCAGAAAGGTTAAGCAACTTGGCTGGGATCCTACAAGTGAGAGAAGTGAGGTTCAAACACAGAAGTGTCTGACTCCAGTATAACACTTCACTCACAGAGTTCCTGGGGAGAGGGGGGTGGAGAAGTGTGTGTGTGTGTGTGTGTGTGTGTGTGTGTGTGTGTGTGTGTTCTGCCCATCACTCCCAATCCAGTCAGCAGCCCTCTGTTTCCCACACCCATCACTGATTCCAGATCTACAGTGAAACCAACCTCACATCAGCAGCCCTGACTCTTCCCTTCCCAGCCATCAACATGCTTTTTGGAGGGGTCCCAGCCTCCAGAGCCGATGACCTGCCACCGAAAGAGCAACGGGTTCTCCTACTCAAATATTTGGGGTCCTTAATGGCTGGCTGCTGCAGAGAGGCAGCTGTGGAGCCACAGGAGAAGTAAGGTTCTCTGCAGGATCCGTGGTGCCACTCAGTCACATCACATAAACACAGGCCGACTCACTCAGCCTGTGGCTGCACTCAACCTCAGACCCCGCCTACACTGAGGCTGGTCTGCCCCGGGGAACCAAGACCACTGGCCCACAGTGGAGACCAGCATTGCCCCTGGGACACACATCAGAGACCCCTGCCACGACTCCTGTTTCAGATTCTGCGTGTCCTTCCTCTTTTATTCATTTTTCAAAAAATATTGTTTTTATTTATTTGACTCCACCAGGTCTCAGTTGTGGCATGGGGAATCTTTAATTGTGGCATGGGGGATCTAGTTCCCGGATCAGAGATTCAACCCAAGCTCCCTGCATTGAGAGCATGGAGTCTTAGCCATTAGACCACCAGAGAAGTGCCCCTTTCTTCCCCTTTTAGTATCAATAAAGTCACAGCCCTGCCTTATGGATTCTGCAGACAGATGTGCTAACCAGACTCTACAGTCCAGCTGTCTCCCTAGAGAGTTTTCATCCTCCCTGGAAAGCAATGGGACGATCAGAGCTATTTCTGGAAGAGGNTGCTAACCAGACTCTACAGTCCAGCTGTCTCCCTAGAGAGTTTTCATCCTCCCTGGAAAGCAATGGGACAATCAGAGCTATTTCTAGAAGAGGTTCTTCTTTTCAGGATAAGAGGGAGAAGTTTTAATCAGACGCTACGCACTCTGAGGCTCTGTCTTAAACTACTGATGGGACAAAGTGCTTGTGTCTCAAACTCCCTGAGCATCAAGCCCCATGTGGATGTGAGGACGACTTTCACCACTTTCCAGGCCGCCCTGAGGGTTAAGTGTTATGATACCTGCATAGGCTCCTTGCATCCTCTGCATGACCACTGAAGTCATTTTTCTTCTCTTGCTATCAAAGCAAGTCCCCACAATCATTACAGTACAGAAAAAAAGAATGTTGAGATCAGGGTTCTCTCTCCGTCAATCTATCTTTCTGGCTTACATATTTTTCAAAAGTATTGTATGAGACAGTGATACTAAGCTTCCTCGGCAGAGTCTGCGGGTAACAGGGGTGTGTTTTATGAAGGACAGAGAACACCCCTGCTCCCCCTCCTGGTCCCTGGCATTGGTCTTAGCCATTGCTCAAACGTGCGCTCTATCTACCCATTCGTGGTCTGTCAGACTCCNCAGTGATACTAAGCTTCCTCGGCAGAGTCTGCGGGTAACAGGGGTGTGTTTTATGAAGGACAGAGAACACCCCTGCTCCCCCTCCTGGTCCCTGGCATTGGTCTTAGCCATTGCTCAAACGTGCGCTCTATCTACCCATTCGTGGTCTGTCAGACTCCGCTACAAAACCTGCCTCCGCCCCCGCCCAAAACGATCATTTGCCCTTTCCTTGCCCCGTTCTGGACTCTCCTTTTCTTTTCCTGCTGTCAGATGAAGGCTTGTCTTTCCCTCCCCCAGTCTACTGATCTTAAATTCAGTCTCCCGCTGCTATGATTTTCCTTCAGCATGTAGGTTGTTTAACTCACTGCATGCCGTGGGGAATACAGATACACCGCAGATGTGAGGCTAAGTGGAAGGCGTATTGTGTCAAGTGGAAGACACATCCCAGTTGTCATGGGGATGGTAGTGTTATTTTCCTAAAGACCTCTGGCCCTGAAACTTGGTTAAAAGTTAAGATTTNGTGGGGAATACAGATACACCGCAGATGTGAGGCTAAGTGGAAGGCGTATTGTGTCAAGTGGAAGACACATCCCAGTTGTCATGGGGATGGTAGTGTTATTTTCCTAAAGACCTCTGGCCCTGAAACTTGGTTAAAAGTTAAGATTTTTTGAGCATCTTACTGAAGCAGAACACTCTAGAAGAAAAAAAAAGAAAAGGACTCATCAGGAACCCGTGGATGAAATTCACAAACTGAACACACCTGGGTAATCAGAACCCGGATCAAGTTAAGAGACCACTGACAGAACTCCACTTATCTGCCTGTCATTACTCTCACAAAGGTTACCACCCTCTGACTTCTGGCAGCATAAACTAGTTTTTGAATCTTGCACGAATGAAACCACACATTAATGTCCTCTGTTCTGTCTGCCTTCATTCCTTAAATACTGTTTATGAGATTTATCCATATCTGTTTTATGTCATCCCCTGGAGAAGGAAATGGTAACCACACTCAGTCAGCCCACAGACTGGGTAACTTCACTTTCACTTTTTTGTGTCATAGTAGTTCACGTTTTCTTATTGCTGGACCATGTTCCATTGCATAAACATGACACAATTCCTTATCTATTCTATTGTCAGTGAGCATTTGGAAAGTCTCCAAAGCAAGGCTTTTATGAGAAGTTATGTTGCTAAGATTCTCATACGTGTCCTCTGTACACACGCGCGTTTTCTTGGGTACACAGCTAGCAGTGGAATTGCTGGGTCCCAGGTATTCCCCATATTCAGCTATAGCACAATACGAGTTTTCCAAAGTGTTTGGATCATTTTATCCTCCCATTGTCATGACCTGGGGTTCCAGTCACTCTTGTATCCTGACTAACACTTGGTATTGTCTGGGGATGTTTTCTTGTTTTGCTTTTTTTTTTTTTTTTTTGCATTATGCTGGATGTTTAGTTGTTTCTCATCATGGCTTTAATTTTCATTTGTCAAATGAAACATGAAATTGAGTACCTTTTCACATATTTATTACCCACTCGGATATTCTCTCCTGTGAAGTGAAAGTGGAAGTGTTGGCTGCTCAGNCTGTTTATCCTTCTCCTCTTTTCTTTTATGGAAACTAGCACCTAGATCAGAGTTAACTGAAAAAAAAAAACTCAAAAAACCAAAACTGTGTTTTTCAAGTGTGTGTCTGAAATAGAGCTAACAGAATACACACTATCCCCCACTACCCAGCAGTATGCACTCTCCTAAGACCAGCCTGTGGCATCTAACCTCCGTCCTCCACACATTTACTTAAGACCCCTGTAAACTTCTAAACCACAAGCCTGAAACCTACATTTCCTTCCTCCCGCTTCTCACTAGCAGCTCCAGTTGCCAGATGGCGAGCTCTGTTTTGGCTTCACTCTAACCATCAGTGTATAGAAACTAATATTAAAAAATGTCTTCACAATCTCAGAGAAAAGAAAGGTTTCATACAATAAGATACAAAAAGCTCTAAGCATAGAGGAATTTACTAATGAATTAGACAATAAAATTAAGAACTTGGGTTCATGAAAAAATGTATTAAAATGAAAAGGCAAGGCACAGTGTGAAGAAAGATATCTGATACATGTGTAACTAACCAAGGGCTTGTATCCAGATTATAAAAGAAAAAATATTATAAATCAGTGCTTTTTCACAGATAACCCGATGAAAAATGGGCAATAGCTTTGAATAAAGACTGGCAAAAAGAGGGTAAACAAATTCATAAATAGATACGTTTTCATCAGTAGTCAGAAAAGTGCTTATCAACACTGCAAAGAGACATAACATGTGCACCAGCCTAGTTAGTGTTTAAACATATCACAGTACTGAATGTTGAAGAGGGTATATTGTTGCTGCTGCCGCTAAGTCGCTTCAGTCGTGTCCGACTCTGTGCGACCCCATAGACGGCAGCCCACCAGGCTCCCCTCTCCCTGGGATTCTCCAGGCAGGAACACTGGAGTGGGTTGCCATTTCCTTCTCCAATGCGTGAAAGTAAAAAGTGAAAGGGAAGTCACTCAGTCGTGTCCGACGCTTAGAGACCTCGTGGACTGCAGCCCACCAGGCTCCTCCGCCCATGGGATTTTCCAGGCAAGAGTACTGGAGTGGGGGGCCATTGTCTTCTCCGCATTCTTCACTAGTGGAAGCACAAATCAGAACATCCACTAAAAAACAAACAAAACAGCTTGGGAGTATCTACTCCAGTTAAAGATTAAAGATACATGCAATCTGTGACTTGGTAATTCTGCTCAAACAGCCTATAGAACTGCATACATATGTGCTCCAAACCCTGTGTACCTGTTAATAGGTTTATCATTTACTATTCACTGCATTATTCTCTGCAGCAAAAGGTTAGAAACAGCTTAAATGCCTGTCATTAGTACAAGATAAGCTATTCAATATTATGTATTCGTACTGTAGAGTACTATACAGTAATGAAAATGAGTGGCTAAAGTTATATGGGAGAAGACAGACGAATTTTCAAAATATGAGTAGCTAAAGAAAACAAATGAGGAAGAATACACATTACTTGACTCCACTGACACAAAATTCAAAAACAAAACAAAAACAAAATTTGACTCTTTAGGGATTTAGTGACTGAATAACATCAAAATATTAACAAAATAGCACCTGATACAAAGACCCAACTGACTGGAATAGACTCTGATGCTGGGAAAGATTGAGGGCAAGAGGAGAAGAGGGGACGACAGAGGACGAGATGGTTGGATGGCATTATCGCNCATTCTTCACTAGTGGAAGCACAAATCAGAACATCCACTAAAAAACAAACAAAACAGCTTGGGAGTATCTACTCCAGTTAAAGATTAAAGATACATGCAATCTGTGACTTGGTAATTCTACTCAAACAGCCTATAGAACTGCATACATATGTACTCCAAACCCTGTGTACCTGTTAATAGGTTTATCATTTACTATTCACTGCATTATTCTCTGCAGCAAAAGGTTAGAAACAGCTTAAATGCCTGTCATTAGTACAAGATAAGCTATTCAATATTATGTATTCGTACTGTAGAGTACTATACAGTAATGAAAATGAGTGACTAAAGTTATATGGGAGAAGACAGACGAATTTTCAAAATATGAGTAGCTAAAGAAAACAAATGAGGAAGAATACACATTACTTGACTCCACTGACACAAAATTCAAAAACAAAACAAAAACAAAATTTGACTCTTTAGGGATTTAGTGACTGAATAACATCAAAATATTAACAAAATAGCACCTGATACAAAGACCCAACTGACTGGAATAGACTCTGATGCTGGGAAAGATTGGGGGCAAGAGGAGAAGAGGGGACGACAGAGGACGAGATGGTTGGATGGCATTATCGTCTCAATGGATATGAGTTTGAACAAACCCCCAGAGACAGAGGCGGACAGGGAGGACTGGCATGCTGCAGTCCATGGGGGTCACAAAGAGCTGGACATGACTTAGCTGCTGAGCAACAGAAACACTGAAACAGTGGCGACCTCTGGCCGGAGGAAGAGTTATGCAGGGCAGTTTCTGGACCGCTGGCCATGTTTTCATTCTTGACATGATGGTAACCTTCACAACGAATTCTTACATTGTTTAACAGTATTTTAGGAACTTTTCTCTATAAATTTTATTCCATTACATTATATAATTTAAAATAATGTTTTTCATGTTTGGCATTTAGTAAGCACTCAATAAACATCAATTACTATCATAAACACATGACAATGCTATATTTTTATCCTATTTTGTACTTTACAAAGTGTTTTTCATGAAAATCACCTCTTATGAAAATCACCTCATTTAAACCCAGGCATTGTTATTATTGCTGTGAGAAATCTAAGGCTTAATCTTCACATGCATGCATACACACACACACACACACACACACACACACACACACACACACACAAACGACCAGGTTAGAGCATAGCTGGAACCACAACCCTGGTCTTCTGGTTTCAAATCTGACCCCTGTTTTCTGCTCCATGTTGGTTAATGGGAGAAAGATGAGTAGAGAGCTTAATAATCTAAACTCCAGCAAGAGCTAGTACTTTTTGACTGTGTAAACTGAGTCAAAGACCTTGATGTGTACGTGTTGGTTTTCCCATCTGTCAAAGGGACATAAAGACTTCCTACTCTGCCCAGAACTTCATGGGAAGCTGAGATGGCAGAAATGCATTTGTGTTGTGATGTGTGTAAAAACACTACACAAATGTAATGAGTGTTATGTGGATGTACTCTGGCCTTCCCGAGGTATGCTTTGAGGCCGAGCTGAATTCACTGTCAATGTTAAATCAGCACTGATACAAGTATCTCTCTCTCTCCTCTCAAGGCTTCCACCCATCCGCCTACCAAAATAAATAAATAATGGAGAGATTAATCTAATTGGAAGGCTTGCACATTGGGCCCAGTTGAAACCAAGCCACCCATGCCCAAGCCAGGCAAATGTAACTGGAAGCAGCAGGAAGCCTCCATCTTTTCTTTACTAAAAGTGGAGACAAGGCATTTTCTCAATGCATCAGCCTGAGGTTAAAGTGCACAGTCTGGGAAATTAAGCTTATTCTCAGCCAACTTTCATGGAAAACCATCTCTAGGACTATCTCACGTGTCTGCTGATAGAGGGGCATCAATTGGGAAGATTACGTCTGTTATCACGGGAAGCAATGAACTTTCCATTTACATTGAACTTTTATAATCTGATGAGAGAAAAGGGGCATTTATCTAGTCTTTTAAAAAGGAAACGGAAACCCTACAGATTTGTCCACTATACCTGCCAAGAATCTAAAGTGAGGTCAAGACAAAAACAGATTACTTTTGAAAGTGTTAATAAGAGTTTATTGAGAGGCCTGCAAGCCAGATCTCCCTCTGTGGGTTTCTGAATGGCTTTGGGAGCTGGGCTATTCTTAGAGTAATGAGAAAGAGCCTTATCTCAAACCATAGGAAATTCAAAGACTCCTACGGCTTCAAAAGTCTTATCGATACACTTNCTTTTGAAAGTGTTAATAAGAGTTTATTGAGAGGCCTGCAAGCCAGATCTCCCTCTGTGGGTTTCTGAATGGCTTTGGGAGCTGGGCTATTCTTAGAGTAATGAGAAAGAGCCTTATCTCAAACCATAGGAAATTCAAAGACTCCTACGGCTTCAAAAGTCTTATCGATACACTTTAGTAGAACTAAAAGCCAGTGTGGTTACTAATCACAAAAACCTGTCCAGTGTGGGGCATAGGGGAGAAGCCTTAAGAAGCACAGACATGCAATTTCCAGCACAGCTTATTAACAGCACTGAAAAGGACCCTCTAATTGTTCCATGACTAAATCGTGTTCTAAGGCAGTACCAGCAATATAAGTACGAGTGAGTGAGAGTTATGGGTTGTAGGTATCAGACCCTGACTCTGACTTATTTAAGTAATGGGGAATATATTGGAAAAATATTGAGGATTCAAAGAATGAGTGAGTGGTTGGGTTTTAGAGGATGTAGGAGCATCGTGCAGGAAGCAAGAGGCACACCAGTGGTTTCCAGTCTGGAAAACCCTAGTCAAGGCACTACCTTATCATGTATGATCTGTCCTCACTGTGTTCTCGGGTCACTGCCTCAAGATTAGTCCCAGCAGAGAACAACTGGTTATTTGAGTCATAAGTAATCTCCCTCTCCCCTAAATAAACCTATAGAGGGCACAAGAAAGATGGAATATGGCTCTACTCAGCTTAAAAAATAGGCACTGGATACTTGTTCTCCCACTGAGACTATACATGGGCTCATAGGGAAAGAAATAGATGCTGTATTGGTCAGTTTTTTGCTTCAGTTATGCTGAATAACAAGCACTCCAAACTCCAATGACCTACAGCAACCAACATTTCTTTTTCTTGCTCTTGGGTCTGTGAGTAGACTAGGATGGCTTTGCTTTAGGTAACAGACTGACGGGGGCTGCCTCCAAACCACAGAGCAGAGTCGTATCTGCTCCACGCCTCTGCGTCCTCCTTGGACAAATGGCTACTCCAAGCATGTTACTTTCTCATATTAACAGAAAACCACAACAGCACAAAAGAATAAGTCGCTCCTCTCATCTCTGCTCATATTCCTTCGGTCAAAGTCCATCAAATGCTCAAACCCAAATTTAGTAGGGCAGCCAAATCTACTCCACTCCAAGGAAGAACAGAAGGAAAGTGAATAATATTGGTAACAGTAATGCAGTCTCACACAGATACTAAATAAGCACCCTCTACACATATGTCTGAGAAGGCAATGCCACCCCACTCCAGTACTCTTGCCTGGAAAATCCCATGGATGGAGGAGCCTGGTAGGCTGCAGTCCATGGGGTCGCTAAGAGTCAGACATGACTGAGTGACTTTACTTTCACTTTGCACTTTCATGCATTGGAGAAGGAAATGGTAACCCACTCCAGGGTTCTTGCCTGGAGAATCCCAGGGATGGGGGAGCCTGGTGGGCTGCTGTCTATGGGGTCGCACACAGAATCGGACATGACTGAAGCGACTTAGCAGCAGCAGCACACACATGTCTTAGCCACCTCACTAACAATTCCCCAAAGCTTCCATTCTGTGCCTGATCCAAGTCATCAAATAAATATTCATGAAAAAGATCTTGGTCACTGTCTCTGGAGGATACACGCTAACTGTCCCTCTCTGTGTCCTTCAGATCTCAGTCCTGCTTTCTTGGTTAATTATAAACATGCTTTTTTTTCCCTCCCTTTTAGATAATGAATGCCTTTAGGGCAAAGCGTGTATCTTTGTGAGGATCTTTGCAGATGCTTGGCTTGTAGTTGTCTCCCTTGAATCGCTGGTGAACCAACCAGAGTGACTTTGGCCAGTCACTGTAGTTGCACACAGTCCCTCAGCCTGAGAAAAGGGTGGCATCTATGACCCAGGGCAAAACCAGTGATTTGGATAAAAGTTTGTTTAGACTTAACACCAAAGTTTCATAGCCAGCATGAAGGAAAGACAAGTCATTTACCCTCTCAAATCTCATGTCTGGCTCCTTATCATCCCAAATCCTGACTCCACCCACTGCCAGTCAAGGTCGAGGGCACTTCAGCAAATGAAGGAAGTGCCCAGACCCGTGTTTAAGGAATACTCTGTCTCAGCATCCTGTCCTCACTGAGTGGCTTCCTCCTGCTTGAAGTTGTGAAGCACTCTTGGTACTGTTCACCGTGAACACTATCCCAGGCCAGATCATCACTTTTACACCATTTACCATATTCAGTTCTTACAACTTCTATATTAGGCAAGAACAATCGACATTTTTGACTGCTTCGCTTGGCAGCTCAGCCTGGACTTTACTTGTTCTGCACTGCTTACATTGTTGGAGAGGCATATGAAAGTCTGAGTGTTAAAATTCAGGAATCGGACAGCTTGAATTCAAATCTGATTCTCAACCCTTACTATATGTGTGAGCTTGGACCTGGCTCTTAACTTCTATGTGCCTCAGTTTCCTTTTCTACATGGATACTGTAATAGTACTGAACTTATAACAGTGTTNAGCAGCACACACATGTCTTAGCCACCTCACTAACAATTCCCCAAAGCTTCCATTCTGTGCCTGATCCAAGTCATCAAATAAATATTCATGAAAAAGATCTTGGTCACTGTCGCTGGAGGATACACGCTAATTGTCCCTCTCTGTGTCCTTCAGATCTCAGTCCTGCTTTCTTGGTTAATTATAAACATGCTTTTTTTTCCCTCCCTTTTAGATAATGAATGCCTTTAGGGCAAAGCGTGTATCTTTGTGAGGATCTTTGCAGATGCTTGGCTTGTAGTTGTCTCCCTTGAATCGCTGGTGAACCAACCAGAGTGACTTTGGCCAGTCACTGTAGTTGCACACAGTCCCTCAGCCTGAGAAAAGGGTGGCATCTATGACCCAGGGCAAAACCAGTGATTTGGATAAAAGTTTGTTTAGACTTAACACCAAAGTTTCATAGCCAGCATGAAGGAAAGACAAGTCATTTACCCTCTCAAATCTCATGTCTGGCTCCTTATCATCCCAAATCCTGACTCCACCCACTGCCAGTCAAGGTCGAGGGCACTTCAGCAAATGAAGGAAGTGCCCAGACCCGTGTTTAAGGAATACTCTGTCTCAGCATCCTGTCCTCACTGAGTGGCTTCCTCCTGCTTGAAGTTGTGAAGCACTCTTGGTACTGTTCACCGTGAACACTATCCCAGGCCAGATCATCACTTTTACACCATTTACCATATTCAGTTCTTACAACTTCTATATTAGGCAAGAACAATCGACATTTTTGACTGCTTCGCTTGGCAGCTCAGCCTGGACTTTACTTGTTCTGCACTGCTTACATTGTTGGAGAGGCATATGAAAGTCTGAGTGTTAAAATTCAGGAATCGGACAGCTTGAATTCAAATCTGATTCTCAACCCTTACTATATGTGTGAGCTTGGACCTGGCTCTTAACTTCTATGTGCCTCAGTTTCCTTTTCTACATGGATACTGTAATAGTACTGAACTTATAACAGTGTTATCAGTATTGGATGGGCAAAAACACCCAGAACAGAACAACGCTTGAAACATTACAGGAGTTTGATAAATGTCTAGAAGACCCATCGACCCTTCATCCATCTGCTTGGCACCTTACCCCATGACCAGACTCCCCCATTAAGGACTGACCCCCACAGCTGGGACTGAGACATGTTTCTGGTAGATGGGCCCAGACAGTTGGATCTATACCAGGTCATCCAGAAGGTCTGTGCTCCTTCCCACCTTGATCAAAAGAACAAGATCCTTTGTCTCTTCTATTTTTCTCTCTCATATTGTTGCGTTTTTTGTTCATTCTCCTTCAGCACCTGTCTAGAGGTTAGCTAGTTTTTGATTATGGATTTGATGGCTTAAGCCAGTTTATTATTTTTATTATGCGTTTGGCAGCTTAGAATTTTTGTGCTTAATTTGGACATTTATATCTCATTTTCTTTATGAGAAAAATCTAGGAATTATAGTTTTAACATCATAATAAGTAACATTAAAATAAATGGAAAGCCATGAATTGGGAATTAAAACACCTAATAATTGGAGTGGAGAAATATAAAAATGGCTGGGTTCAGTGAACCAGCACCAGTCTAATTTAAATGTCTAATTAAAAGTTATTTGAAGGCACAACANTTATGAGAAAAATCTAGGAATTATAGTTTTAACATCATAATAAGTAACATTAAAATAAATGGAAAGCCATGAATTGGGAATTAAAACACCTAATAATTGGAGTGGAGAAATATAAAAATGGCTGGGTTCAGTGAACCAGCACCAGTCTAATTTAAATGTCTAATTAAAAGTTATTTGAAGGCACAACATACACAAACTGCATTGCAGTCTTCTAGGGCTGGGAAGGAAGCTTGGTAACCAGAAGAAAAACCAGAATCGCATGAAGAAATGGGAATGGACTGTAATTTTTAAGCAAGGTGCTCCATTTTAATCAAGGCATGTCCTACTCTACATCCCATTACCACTTCATTAAAATACTGTCCCCGGTGCTGAAACTGCTGTTAGTTGTTGAACAGCAGAGTAACCATGCTTCAAGACAGGAAGGGAGGTAGCAATACCTGGCTGCAGGCAGGAGCTTTTGGTAGCTGAAACACTATTTATCCAGAAATGCCTGAGAGTTACAGAGGAAGAAAAAGAAGAAGGAATGTGACTAGGCAAGTTTAGATGAGAATTGATTTGACAAGAACAAGCCTGCTGGTCTGCAGGCTGATTCTCAAAGAGGGCTATTCATAGCAGAAGGCTATTTAGCACGTTGTCAAATATGACATTCTAAAAATGCAGCATGATCATTGGTACAAATAACTAATGAACAGTGACATATTTAGATTGCCTGTGTAAAGGTGGGTGGATGTGTGCAGTTAGACGAAAAGAACTCCATCACCATATGAGGGGATAAAAAAGAAGAAGAAAGCCCGCAAATGTCCAAAGAAAACTTCTGAAGTTGGGTTTGTTTTCAGAAGTTCCCGATTCTGGCACTGTCAGTTTGTCATTGTCACTTCTGTGTCTCGATCTTCTCATCTATAGTTCAGGATAATAATTGCAGCTTTCTAAGATTTAACCTGAGATTAAAGAGGAAGTCCTCAATAAATATTGCCTATCATTATTAGTATTTTTATTGACAAATATTTTTCACTGTCAAGGAAGCGTGAAGTGTAATCATTTGTATAGATATCACTAAATTGAACCTACATTCTAAACTGAGCACCATTTATAGTTAAATGGTACCTCTGCTTCTGAAGGAGGCAATTTCTTTCTCTAAATAGTTTTCCTACGTTTCAGAGGTCAAAAAGAGATTCCTACATTCCTTCAAAGAAGTCTCATGTTTTCTTTTCCTCCCATTTTCTTACCATCATCAGTTTAGTTTACTCATTCATGTATGCATGCATTTTTAAAAACATATGTTTCTTTATTTATGTATGGTGTGCTGGGTCTTCACTGCTGCATAGGGCTTTCTCTAGTTGTGATAAGTGGGGCTACTCTCTAGTTGCTGTGTGCAGGCTTCTCATTTCAGTGGCTTCTCTTGTTGCAGAGCATGGTCTTTAATGCACTCAAGCTTTATTAGTTGCTGCATCTGGGCTCAGGAGTTATGGTGCACAGGCTTAGTTGCTCCTCCCCATGTGGAACCTTCCCAGACCAGGAATCAAACCTGTGTCCCTTGCATTGGTAGGCAATTCTTAACCACTGGACAACCAGGGAAATCCTTCATTCATGCATTTTTAAAAGCCATTTTTATGTGTCAAGCTCCTTTAATGAATCAGTCATTGTGCTAGTCTAGGTTGCTAGCAGATGTCAATCAAGGAGTTTAAAGATCTGTCATGAATGAAAAGAACTACCTTAAATACAACAATCTCCAATATATCTCACATTAACAAGTGCACACACATGTTAAGTAGGTTTGTTACTATCTCCATGTTACAGATGAGTAAATTGAGGCTTAGAGGAGAGAGGAGGATGGATCTGTCTTCAAGCAACTGTCTTCAGGTCTCAGGGCAGATACTGCAATGTCCAATCTGTGCTTATACCTCATTCAAGGGGTTCCCTTTCTCAGGACCCTACAAAGGGAACAGTTTGGGGAAATGGAGTGACTTTGAGACTATGAGTGCCCAGTAAAGGACAAAGTCCCAGCTCCTCCTCCTTCCCCACAAGACACTGCCAACAAAAAGAAAAATCTCTGCAGTCAAAACGGAGTGTACACAGCAGATGAATTATCCCTTATCTTTACTTCAATTCCCTCCTTAATGAATAAATGAGTAAATCAATAGATCCCTAGGTCTTTGGCACCCCTTCTTATTCCATGCAAGTCTTGGTTTTCTTTTTTTAAGCTGAGCAACCTAAACAACCAGAGGCCATTTTCACAGTTTACCATCTAACAAAACACAGCAGTGGTAATTAAAACAATCTGGGGGTAGGGAAAGGAAATCTATCACTGCTGAGACTATAAAGTCAAGAATAAAGTGCTCTGGGAGTGAGGCAGAAACACTGACAATTTGTTAGATCTAACCCCAGACTGACACAGAATAAAAGGATGAGGCAGAGATTGTTGCTGGCAAATGTCAGCTTTGCATGGACAGCCCATGGAAAAACTCTGAAAAGCCGCCCATAGTTTCCATCTTCTGCCAAAGCCAGGAAGGAACCGGATGCCCTTTGCACAAATAAGAATTAGCTACTCTGTAGTCACTGGTTAAGGTCAGCTTTGGAAAGAATGACCATATCCCCATGCCAACTTTAAATCAAGGGTTAATTAAAAAAAAAAAAAAAAAGCCCTTATAATCCTGACTTTAAAGTACTGTAACTTTAACTTTTACTAGATTTTAAGAATAGTGCAAGTCTTTCAGGGGCACAGTCTCCTTTTCCTTATTCTAAGGTATTTCATCAAGTCCACATCCATTGGCTGAATCCTTTTAACCCTCCAATTGGGGTGAAACTGCTCAATAGCTCCCGCCTCCAAATTGAACCCCATAAAGTGAAATCAGCAAGAACTACCTGGCAAGACTCCTTTCTGCTCTCGATTCATTTTGCAGGATAGATTTCCCCAACCAAGTAAAAATCATGAAGCCCAATGAATAATTTTTGGTCCTCTGTGCCTCACACAGCTGTAATCTTATGGCAAGGAGATCACCAATGATTTGAGAAAGCTCACACAATAGGAAAAATAATCACTGAATTTGGAGCAGTTCTTCTAATCTCATTTATTTTGTCATGCTGGTTGGCTAAAGGATATAGATTGGACAAATTACAACAATAGCAACAACAATAATTGTAGGTAACCACTCTGAGAAAGGCTCTGCTATTTATGGTAAATATTGGCATTATTTTACCTCAAAGCACTCCTGTGAAGTAGGGACATTTATTACCTCTACTTAACTAGTCAGAAAATACCCACATTGATTTAAGATGATGGTGGCATTCAATGCTCAAAAAAACTAAAATGAAAACTTTGGTTTTACTGCCTTCACAAAATCTGAATCATTTGCTTTACTATACCAAAAATATAAGCATAGTATCAGTAGGCAGTATAGGCTACTTGCATATACAGAGGATTTCCAGTATTTAGAAATTCAATAGTTTTTAGCCAGATAAAACTAGAGCAGTTAATTACCTTTGTCTAGTTCCACTTTGAATAATTTTTGAAGAAAAGCAATTCTAGTCACGAGAAAACCTTCTCAACAGCATCATTAGATACAGATACTGGAGAACAGAAGATAGTAAGGAATGGAGCTAGCTAAATATGCCTTGAAGAGGTAAAATTGGCAACTCTAGGGGAGCGGAAGGTGGAATTACATATGCTTCTTTTCCCACACATTTTCTAAATCTTTATTTTATAAAAAGACTAATAAAAATGCAAGAAGCTATTAACCTTGCCAAAGAATTGCAGCTATTTTTGCATAAGCAGTTTGTTCCTTTAAATTCAAGAGTCTAGAGTAAGTGCCTACCAAGACACGCTTCTTAGATCTCTGCTTTCCCTCCTTAACTGTTCCTTCTGGTAATTTAGCCACAATCTGTTGTTCTTATTGGCACTGTCCAGCCAACTAGTCCAGTCAAGGGGAGCAATATTTTCAGAGAACACAAGGCAGTTCTAGGCAGGATAACCCCGGGTGTACATTTCAGAGCGAGAGGCCCCAGCCCGAGAAAGAGAGAGAGAGAACAATCCAAGGAGGAAGAATGAGTCAGGATAAAGAGAAAGCAACAGAGAGAGATGAGGCACAAAGTAGGGTAGAGGCAAGGAGGCTCAAAGCTGTGGAACAAAAGTTATTCAGAAGCAAATCTTGCAATTGTCAGAGTCTAATCAATAAGTCTTGTACAGACCTAGTTGGCCTCATACTCATGGTGTAGACTATGGGTCATGCTGCCTGTGTAGGGCACCCAAATGGACGGGTCACAGTGGAGAGGTCTGACAGAAGGTGGTCCCCTGGAGAAGGGAATGGCAAACCACTTCAGTATTCTTGCCTTGAGAACCCTATGAACAGCATGAACGGGCAAAAGATACGACACTGAAAGATGAACTCCCCAGGCCAATTGATGCCTGATTTGCTATGGAGATTAGTGGAGAAATAACTCCAGAAAGAATGAAGAAACAGAGCCAAAGCAAAAGCAGCACCCAGTTGTGGATGTGACTGGGGATGGAAGTACAGTCCGATGCTGTAAAGAGCAATACTGCATAGGAACCCGGAATGTCAGGTCCATGAATCAAGGTAGATTGGCAGTGGTCAAACAGGAGATAGCAAGAGTGAACATTGACATTTTAGGAATCAGTGAACTAAAATGGACTGGAATGGGCAAATTTAACTCAGATGACCATTATATCTACTACCGTGGGCAAGAACCACTTAGAAGAAATGGAGTAGCCCTCAGAGACACAAAAGAGTCTGAAATGCAATATTTCGGTGCAATCTCAAAAACGACAGAATGATCTCTGTTCATTTCCAAAGCAAAGCATTCAATATCACAGTAATCCAAGTCTATGCCTCGAGCAGTAATGCTGAAGAAGTTGAAGTTGAATGGTTCTATGAAGACCTACAAGACCTCCTAGGACTAACACCAAAAAAAGATGTCCTTGTCATCAGAGGGGACTGGAATGCAAAAGTAGGAAGTCAAGAGATACCTGGAGTAACAGGCAAATTTGGCCTTGGAGTACAAAACAAAGCAGATCAAAGGCTAACAGAGTTTTGCCAAGGAATGCACTGGTCATAGCAAACACTCTTTTCCAACAACCCAAGAGAAGACTCTACAGATGGACATCACCAGATGGTCAACACCGAAATCAGATTGATCATATTCGCTGCAGCCAAAGATGGAGAAGCTCTATACAGTCAACCAAAACAAGACCAGGAGCTGACCGTGGCTCAGATCATGAATTCATTACTACCAAATTCAGATTTAAATTGCAGAAAGTAGGGGAAACCACTAGACCTTTCAGGTATGACCTAAATCAAGTCTCTTAGATTATACAGTAGAAGAGACAAATATTCAAGGGATTAGATCTGATAAACAGAGTGCCTGAAGAACTATGGACAGAAGTTCATGACATTGTACAAGAGGCAGTGATCAAGACCATCCCCAAGAAAAAGAAATGCAAAAAGGCAAAATGGTTGTCAAAGAGGCCTTACAAATAGCTGAGAAAAAGAAGAGAAACTAAAGGCAAAGGAGAAAACGAAGATATATCCATTTCAATGTGGCGTTCCAAAGAATAGCAAGGAAAGATAAGAAAGCCAATGCAAAGAAATAGAGGAAAACAATAGAATGGGGAAGACTAGAGATCTCTTCAAGAAAATTAGATACCAAGGGAACATTTTGTGCAAAGATGGGCTCAATAAAGGACAGAAATGGTATGGACCTAACAGATGCAGAAGATATTAAGAGGTGGCAAGAATACACAGAAGAACTATACAAAAAAGATCTTCATGACCCAGATAACCACGATGGTATGATCACTCACTAGAGCCAGATATCCTGGAGTGAGAAGTCAAGTGGGCCTTAGGAAGCATCACTACAAACAAAGCTAGTGGAGATGATGGAATTCTAGTTGAGATGTTTCAAATCCTAAAAGATTATATTGTTAAAGTGCTGCACTCAAACTGCCAGCAAATTTGGAAAACTCAGCAGTGGCCACAGGACTGGGAAGTGTCAGTATTCTTTCCAATACCAAAGAAAGGCAATGCCAAAGAATGTTCAAACTACCTCACAGTTGCACTCATCTCACACGCTAGTAAAGGAATGCTCAAAATTCTCCAAGCGAGGCTTCAACAGTGTGTGAACCATGAATTACCACATGTTCAACCTGGATTTAGAAAAGACAGAGGAACCAGAGATCAAATTGCCAACATCCGTTGGATCATCAAAAAAGCAAGTGAGTTCCAGAAAAACAACTACTTCTGATTTATTGACTACGCCAAAGCCTTTGACTGTGTGGATCCCAACAAACTGTGGAAAATTCTTAAAGAGATGAGAATATCAGACCACCTGACCTGCCTCTTGAGAAATCTGTATGGAGGTCAAGAAGCAACAGTTAGAACTGGACATGGTTCCAAAAGGAGTATGTCAAGGCTGTATATTGTCACCCTGCTTATTTAACTTATATGTAGAGTACATCATGTGAAATGCCAGGCTGGATGAATCACAAGCTGGAATCAAGATTGCTGGGAGAAATATCAGTAACCTCAGATGTGCATATGATACCACCCTTATGGCAGAAAGCAAAGAGGAACTAAAGAGCCTCTTGATGAAAGTGAAAGAGGAGAACGAAAAAGCTGGCTTAAAGCTCAACATTCAGAAAACAAAGATCATGGCATCTGATCTCATCACTTCATGCAAATAGATGGGGAAATAATGGAAACAGAGGCAGACTTTATTCGGGGGGCGGGGGGGGGCTCCAAAATCACTTTAGATGGTGACTGCAGCCGTGAAATTAAAAGACACTTGCTTCTTGAAGAAAAAGTTATGACCAACCTAGACAGCATATTAAAAAGCAGACATTACTTTGCCAACAAAGGCCCATCTAGTCAAATCTATGGTTTTTCCAGTAGTCATGTATGGATGTGAGAGCTGGACCATAAACAAAGCTGAGCACTGAAGAATTGATGTTTTTGAACTGTGGTGTTGGAGAAGACTCTTGAGAGTCCCTTGGACCGCAAGGAGATCCAACCAGTCCATCCTAAAAGAAATCAGTCCCGAATATGCTGAAGCTGAAACTTCAATACTTTGGTCACCTGATGCAAGGAACTGACTCATTGGAAAAGACCCTGATGGTGGGAAAGATTGAAGGCAGGAGGAGAAGGGGACAACAGAGAAGGAGATGGTTGGATGGCATCACCAACTCGATGGACATACTTTTGCGCATGCTCCAGGAATTGGTGATAGACAGGGAAGCCTGGCATGCTGCAATCCATGGGATCACAAAGAGTTGGACATGACTGAGCGACTGACCTGAACTGAATCATTAAGTCTTGTGTAGACCTAGTTGGCCTCAAGGACAAATCATAGTCCTTGACCAAAGAGGCAAGAGGTCCTAACAACTTTACCACCCTCATTTCCCAAAGGGAATCATTTTGACCCTTGCACTGATTGCTATTTTAGTAAACCGTGTTCTGTCCTGGAAGTCAGTAAAGACTCTGCATTCACAGACAGAGTGACAAAGACAGGGCTTGTAAGTAGTAACAGTGATAGTAATGATAATAATAGTAATAGTTTCAAAAGTAGTAATTGTAGTTTTAATCATCATATTTAATGAGAGCTTATTGCATGCTTTCACTGTGTTGCATGCTTTTACTAGCACAATTCATTTAATCCTGACAACTCTGCTGCTGCTAGTCACGTCAGTCGTGTCCGACTCTGTGTGACCCCACAGACAGCAGCCCACCAGGCTCCCCCGTCCCTGGGATTCTCCAGGTAAGAACACTGGAGTGAGTTGCCATTGCCTTCTCCAATGCATGAAAGTGAAAAGTGAAAGTGAAGTCGCTCAGTCATGTCCGACTCTTAGCAACCCCATGGACTGCAGCCTACCAGGCTCCTCCATCCATGGGATTCTCCAAGCAAGAGTACTGGAGTGGGGTGCCATTGCCTTCTCCCCTCAAAATTCTGTTTCACCCATTTTGTAAAAAAGAAAAGTGAGCCAAGAGTTAAGTTCCTTGTCTAAAAATCTACAATTATCATAGGCCGGAGTCAAGATTAAAATCAAAAACAAAGTCTGTCTAAATATGGGGACTTTAAAAAATATATATGAGGGCCTCATTTCTTATGCTAGATACAACTAAAATCCCTAATTGCTATACATTAAAATAATTTAAAAAAATAAAAGTACTCTGAAATGCAGAGAGAATAAGGCAGATAAAAAAGGGGCAATCCAGAAATGTTAATAAACACAGGCCGACAAAATCCTCTAATAAAAGCCTACTCTTCTAGCCAAAGGACCAGAAAAGAGAAGCCTGGTAAGACAGAAAACTTTGAAACAGTAACCACATTCCTGCAGCCAAACAACCAAGGGAAAAAAAAAAACCTGTAAACCACTCATGACAGTAAGTACATTAAAAGTTAGCAGCCCAGATACATCAATTAAAAGATGAAGACTGGCAGAGTGGATTAAAAGTATCACCCAATTATATGATGCTCTCAGCAAGGAAAAAACAAAGACACTTCAACATGTCTCACACTTGGTACAAAAATTAACTCAAAATGTGTCACTGACTTAAATATATAACATAAAGCTATAAAACTTTTAAAACAATAAGAAGATGACAAAATCTTTCAAGTTTAGGGCTAGGAAAGAGTTCTTAAAATTTTGACAACAAAAGCATGATCAATAAAAGGAAAAATTGATAAATTATACCATATCATATTTAAAAATTGTCACTCTGTAAAGGACAATTAAGAAATCAAGGTATGGACTGAGAAAATATTTGCAATTCACATATCGGACAAAGGACTTTAACTAGACTTTAAAAGAACTCACAAAAATCAACAGAAAAAAATCCAATTAGAAAATGGAAAAAAAGACATAAAAAGATGTATTTCTGGAAAAGATAAGTAGATGACAAATAAGCACATGTAAAGATGTTCAATACCATCAGCTTTCAGGGAAATGCAAATTAAAATCACAGTGAGATACCACTATCCGCACTGCAGAATGGCTTTAAAAAATGACAATATATGCTAGCAAGAATGTAGGTATATTGGATCACTCATATACTGCTGGTACAGCCATGCTGAACAGCAATTGTCGACCTCTTTAAAAAGTAAATATGCAACTACCACACAACCCAGACATTGTTGTCCTGGGCATTTTATTGCACAGAAATGAAAACATGTTCACACAAGTACCTGTAAATGCATATATATAACATTTTTAATCATAGTACCTCAAAAATGAAGACAACTCAGGTATCCTTCAATGGGTGAATGGGTAAACAAACTGTGGTACATCTATACAATAAATACAGCTCACTAATAAAAGGGAACAAACTATTGATATGTCCAGTGATCTAAATTAATTCCCAGAGAATTGTACTGATTGGGAAAAAAAAAAAAAACCCTGATCCCCAAAGTTATATACTCTATGATTCTGTTACAGAAATGGAACATATGATACTCATTTTCAGAGGTTAAGGAGTGGTTGGAGACTAGAAGGAAGTGGATGTGTCTATCAAATGGCAAAATGAGGGATCCTTTGATGTTGGAAATATTGCGTATCTTCACTGTATCAAAATCAATATCTTGACTATGCTATTTTACTATAGTTTTTCAAAACATTGCCATTAGGGAAAACTGAGTAAAAGGTACATTTACATGTGGATTACCTTTGTGTATTATTATCATATGCACAAATTCATATGCATCTTATATCAAAATTAAAAGTTTAATTTCAAAACTTCAACATAGACTGCTCAGAGTTCTACCGCTAGTTATCAAAATGTGCATGCCCAGTTCTACCATAACCTGTCAGGAGAAACTGCTCTTCTGCAAGCTCGCTTGGCATGTGAAGCCAGACTCCCGCTCTCTGTCCAGACACCATCCTCCACCCTGCCCACATTCTCATCTTCCTTTGAGACACAGGAGGTTCTGACTCACCTCTCTACTTTGATCTTCCACTGATCCTAAATATACATCGAACACCAAGTCACGCATACATATGTATAAATGCTAAGTCATCACAATTCCTATCTTCTACTCAAAGCTTTAAGTCAAAACGATGACACTGTCAAACAGTGCGCAGCCGCAGCAACACACATTCCACCCAGATGGCTCACGAGTCATGGCTTCTGTCCCCAGAGTTCTGCCCAGTACACCTAGCAGTAAGCATCTTACAAATAGGTACTGTACGGACTAGGAAGCAAAAGACATCAAGTTTGCTTGGATAATAGGATCACAGAAAAAATTCCAAAACGTTCCAAGTGAGACTCAGTTATACAGCCTTCATTATATGAATTAAGAAACTTCAGGTTTTGTTTGTCTGTTGTTACGGTTGTTGTTGTTTGCATGAAGGGAGAATAGAATGAACATTTTTGACCCTGTACCCTGCCCAAATACACATATGCACTTTTGTCAATTGATCAAAAAGATAATCACCGCTGAAATTATTTTCTCTAACCTGTATTAAAGAGTGCTTAAACATTTAAGATACGTTCCTATCCAAACTGCAAATGTCAAATGCATGTCTCAAATCCTTGAGCCTGTGATTATCAGATTTAGTGTAAGGATCTTTAGAGATACTTATTAACTATAAACATCTCCACCTTATTGTACTGTTTTATTCTTATATTCAAATTGCTAATATTCCTTATCTAACAGTCATGTCCAACTCTTTGCGACCCCATGGACTGTAGCTCACCAGGCTCTTCTGTCCTTGGAATTCTCCAGGCAAGAATACTGGAGTGGATCGCCATTCCCTTCTCCAGGAGATCTTCTTGACCCAGGGATTGAAGCCAGATCTCCCGCATTGCAGGCAGATTCTTTACTGTCTGAGCCACCAGGGAAACCCCACTCTTTGTGACCCCATGGACTGTAACCTACCAGGCTCCTCTGTCCTCCACTATCTCCCAGAGTTAGCTCAAATTCATGCCCATTGTGTCAGTGATGCTATCTACCATCTCATGCTTTGCCACCCCCTTCTCCTTTTGCCTTCAATCTTTCACAGCATCAGAGTTTTTTCCAATGAGTCAGCTCCTCACCTCAGGTGGCCCAAGTATTAGAACTTCAGCATCAGTCCTTCAAATGAATGTTCAGGGTTTATTTCCTTTAGGATAGACTGGTTTGATATCCCTGCAGTCAAAGGGCCTCTCAAGAGCCTTTTCTAGCATGACAATTTGAAAGCATCAACCCTTTGGCACTCAGGCTTTTTTACAGTCCGACTCTCACATCCATACATGACTACTAGAAAAACCACATTCAGATACCTAAACCAACAGGTCAAAAAGTACTGTTAAAACTAAGATCAATTTTTCTGATGCATAACTTAGAGCATGATTTCTCAGCCTTGGCATTACTGTTGTTTTAGACAGGATAATTCTTTGGCAGAGGACCTGTTTTGTGCATTGCAGGATGATTAGCACATTCCTGGCCTCTACCTAATAGACATCAACAACATCTCCAAGTTATGAAAATCAATAAAAGATTCCAAACATTGCTAAATAGAGCCTTGGAATCAAAATTCTCAGCATTTAGAACTACTATTGCAGACAAATAGTCAGACATTCAAGGCATGGTAAACATTATAATATGGCCAAATAGTAGATATCAGGAACATAATATTTTCTATATTGATATAAATAAATTTGCACTCAAGTTAATACAATTTCATCCTTTTATACAGTAGACATTAGCTAATCATGCTCTAATTCTTAGAATTACTCTGCCAGGTGGGTGTCATTCTTTCATGCAAACTGATGTTGAAATTGGACTGCAATTAAGTGAACTGTTCAAAGGCTCAAAGATAAAAAGACACAAAATTGATTTTTCTAGTTAGCTGGATCTTTATCTACTGCTTTCTGTTTTGCAGTTGAAAATATCATTATATAGTGCTTTGTGTGTGTGTGTTTTCGGATACACCCTTGAAGCCATGAAAACAATCTATTCCATAAACATATCCATCAGCTCTAAAGCTTTCCCACTGTCTTTATTATTATTATTATTATTTATCTTTCTTTCTAGTGATCTCCTGTACATGATACTACCTATAGTAAACAACACCCTGTTGTATACTTAAATTTTTCCTAAGAAGGCATTAATTGCTGTTGTTCAGTCTCTAAGTCATGTCCAGCTCTTTGTGACCCCATGGACTGCAGCATGCCAGCCTGCCCTGTCCTTCACTATCTCCTGGAGCTTGCTGGAATTCATATCTATTGAGTCAGTGATGCTATCTACCCATCTCATCCTCTGCCATTCCCTTCTCCTTTTGCCTTCAGTCTTTCCTTGTATGAAGTCTTTTCTAAGAAGTTATATCTTATATTAAAACTGATATTTTAACTGAGATTCTCCAACTTATAATCAACCTTGAGTATTAACACATATCTTTATAGCAACTATAAAGATTCCGAATTATTGTAATCATTCCCATTCTGATTTATTAGATATTTGTTTTACATATAAACTTGTGAAAACCAGACTCGATAGAAATACATCAACATTTATATAATATTTTAACTGAGGACCATTTACTATTCATAATACAAACATTAAATAATAAATTACTCAGAAAGTCTTTGACTTCTAAAAGAAATATTCAGATCATATATACATTGTAAAAAGTAATTTTTTCTTTTATTGAATTATAGTTGATTTATCATGGGTTTAGTTTCACATATACAGATTCAGTTATGCATACAAATATATCTATTTTTTCAGATTATTTTCCCTTATAGCTTATTACATAATACTGAGTATAGTTCCCTGTGCTATACTGTAGGTCTTTGTTGGTTATCTACTTTATCTAGAAAGTACTTTTGATTTTGTAAAGTACATCTTGAATCATCCCCATCATGAAAAGTATAATTTTCAAGTGAAAATCATGCCAATTTACCTTTTTCAGTTGACTTACAGAATCATCTCAAATCGAAATTCCCACCCAAGGGATTCTCACTGTATGACACTTGGCCCCTGGCAGCTGCAGAGGTATGCTGGATTTCTCTACTGAGTCCTGCCAGATCACCTCCATAGCAGAGCTTGGGTCAGACAGCATCTCTCTGTTCCCGCCATCACCATCTTAGCTCAGGCCGCAGTCTGTCTCCTAGGCAATGACAGTAGACCTAGCCCATCTCCTTCTCCATCTTTGCTCCACACAGAATAAGTTCCATGTGGCAGCTAGAGCAAGGCTTAAGACAGGTTAATCTATTGAAAGAGATGCTCATCACACTCCTACCTAGAGCCTTCCCATCACACTCAGGATTAAACTCAAGAGATCTTTCCAAAAGCTGCAGAGCTGTAACAAGTTGGCCCGGAGCCCTGTCTCTGCCCTCATCTACAGCACCCCTCTGCCCTGACTCTAGGCCTTGCAGCCAAGCCTAGTCTAGCTGCCCTTCTTCAGACACATCAAGCAAACTCCCAACTCAGGACTTTTAGTTCGCTGGCTCTTTAGCCCTTTAGTTCTTTAGGACTTTAGTTCTTTTATTTCGCTGGCTCTTCCCCTCTTATGATCCTCCCCAGATCCTCTCTTCAGGCTCTGCTCCAGTACTACTTCCTCTGAGAAGCCTTTCCTGTCCACCCTGTGTGAACTATGGGGGGGGGGG
>SJYA01001877.1:479363-509112 GCA_006410615.1 Neotragus moschatus
CCCCCCCACCCCACCACCACCACCTACACGCACTCTCTATGTTATAGAGCTCTCCTCAAGACTTCCAGGAATTTCCAAAGCCTTTTGTTGTCAGGGCACCTCTCGTTCCACCTGCTTGCATTCTTGGTTTGTGAATCATCTCGCCATCCTCTGTGCTCCATCTCTGCCCATAAAAACCCTTCTCCCTTAAGCCAACTTGCTGCTGCTGTTGCCGCTAAGTCGCTTCAGTCGTGTCCGACTCTGTGCGACCCCATAGACGGCAGCCCACGAGGCTCCCCCGTCCCTGGGATTCTCCAGGCAAGAACACTGGATTTAGGTTGCCATTTCCTTCTCCAATGCATGAAAGTGAAAAGTGAAACTGAAGTCGCTCAGGGTGTCCGACTGTTAGTGACCCCATGGACTATAGCCTACCAGGCTCCCCCGTCCATGGGATTTTTCAGGCAAGAGTACTGGAGTGGGGTGCCATTGCCTTCTCTGAAGCCAACTTGGGTCTTTGGCAAACTAACTGAAGTTTTATGGATAGTAAAAGGCAAGGTTTTTACAGAGACTTTATAAAGAAAAACTCTAAAGTACACGTTAAAGTGAAGTGTGAAAGTGTTTAGTTGTTCAGTCCGACTCTTGCAGACCAACTCTTTTACATCCCCATGGACTGTAGCCCATCAGGCTCCTCTGTCCATGGAATTCTCCATGCAAAAATACTGTAGCTATTGCTGTTCCCTTTTCAGGGGATCTTCCCAACTCAGGGATCAAATCTCGTCTCCTGCATTGCAGGCAGACTTTTTATCAAGCTACATATTAAACATCCTTCTTCAAAATCNCCAACTCTTTTACATCCCCATGGACTGTAGCCCATCAGGCTCCTCTGTCCATGGAATTCTCCATGCAAAAATACTGTAGCTATTGCTGTTCCCTTTTCAGGGGATCTTCCCAACTCAGGGATCAAATCTCGTCTCCTGCATTGCAGGCAGACTTTTTATCAAGCTACATATTAAACATCCTTCTTCAAAATCCTTCAGTCTACCTCCTACAAAGGAGCTTTTCATAAGCACTCTACCTTGTAAGTTTTCCTAACCCCACACCAACCTCCCTGTCCCTGCTTCACTTTATCGCTCCCTCACGTCACACTCTCCAGAGTAAAAACATGCTCCTCTCCTCATTTCACACAGAAAGCTCATTCCTCCCTTTCTTACATTTGATGCTTATGGCTTNAGCTTTTCATAAGCACTCTACCTTGTAAGTTTTCCTAACCCCACACCAACCTCCCTGTCCCTGCTTCACTTTATCGCTCCCTCACGTCACACTCTCCAGAGTAAAAACATGCTCCTCTCCTCATTTCACACAGAAAGCTCATTCCTCCCTTTCTTACATTTGATGCTTATGGCTTCATGCTTTAGGATCTCTCCTTCCATCCCTCAAAGCCCTTAAAGGCATTTTCCAAAAGAATGTCAAGTCAACTGTTAAGATGATACATCTATGGCTTCTTAAGCTACGAGAGGCTCTATTATTCCACATAAAAACCACATATAGCCACCTGAATAAATATATCTCATCCTTATATACAATAAAAATCTTTCATATATACATACACATGTGTATATATGTACATAAAGACAAGCATACATATAAACACATATGTAATATATACTACATTTTAAATATATAGGTATATATATCATAAAGGAAAGATTATCAGAAAGTATTAATAAATTCACATGAATTCATAGAAACTATCACTCCTCCGGTACTTTTGTCAGTCAGTTCAAAAGAGAACAACTTTAACCAGGCAGATGTCTGTAAGCCTTTCTGATGTTAAAAACAGTTTCCTCATACTTGAAAAGACTGAGAGTTTATCACCTATCCATTATCTATTTTTGNATGAATTCATAGAAACTATCACTCATCTGGTACTTTTGTCAGTCAGTTCAAAAGAGAACAACTTTAACCAGGCAGATGTCTGTAAGCCTTTCTGATGTTAAAAACAGTTTCCTCATACTTGAAAAGACTGAGAGTTTATCACCTATCCATTATCTATTTTTGGAAACAGCATTTAGAGTAAAAAGGGACAAAGGTAGCCATCCTTATAGATTCCCTTCATGTCTGTCAAGTATTTTCACCAGCAATTTCCACAGGGATGGAGGAAACACAAACACTCTTCATATCTAAATTACATGGACATATCATTAAATGAAAAAAAGCAATATTTAGTGTGTCCTATAAAAGTAAGAACATATTGCTTTACCATTTGATTTTGAGACAGGTCTCACTTACTGGAGAGAAGAAACCCATATCCCTGTCGGATGAGAATTACCTGCAACCTCAGGTAGTTAGGTGATGCTGGTGGTGAAAAGACTGGCGCCCACCAATCGTAGTACCCGAAACCCCTGGTAGGATTGTCATCCAGGTCACCTTGCATTTTTTATTGCATTTCCAACAGTTAAAGAGCTCTTATCTCTCATGGTGTTGTGTCTGCCATACCATGCTGGGTCTTGGGAAGAATTGGTAGTCATTACTATGTCCCCTAAAATACTGCTTCTAGTCCCTCCAGTATCCTGGCATAGTCTAGTGAATTATATCACCCAGAACTCGCCACTGAAGCTAATTGCCTAATAGAAATCCTAGGTCCTAAGGCCAAATATACTATGCTAGTACAATCTTCCCCTATTCTAAGATGACATCATCTTCATTGTTAGTAGGAGAGTCTTGAGATCCATTCTTCAGGCCTGGATTAGATATTCTTGGCCCTTGAACTGCACCCATAACAGCCAATTTTGGCAATTCCATATGTCGCTTACTACACTTGCACTTTTCACTTTCATGCATTGGAGAAGGAAATGGAAACCCACTCCAGTGTTCTTGCCTGGAGAATCCCAGGGACGGGGGAGCCTGGTGGACTGATGCCTACGGGGTCGCACTGAGTCGGACACAACTGAAGCGACTTAGCAGCAGCAGCAGCAGATATGTCGCTTACATCTACCTCTAGGAAGAAGGGCTGCTGACTGTTTAACTGCAATGACTATATATAACTAGATGTGGACAGGGGTAGAAGAGAGACTTCTCAACATACATATTTGATGTTTGAACATCATAAACATATTACCTATTTTTTTAAAAAAATACAATTTAAAGGAGAAAAGGTTAAAGCAATAATTACCAGAAAATATATATAGAAATAATTGCATAAATTAATGTCACACAGTTTCCCTCTCTACTCCAAAGTTCTTACATGCATTTGAAAGTGATATTTTAAGCCACAAAAATAAAAGCACATAGTGGACAACAGAGAAAGCATCCCCAAAGTAAAATAATATCATGATGGCAAAAGAGTGTTTTATAGGTTTTCTCAAAGGACACATTAAGATTCAATTTTAGTTAAACCTAAAGAAATGTTTAAAATCCAGAGAGGAAAATTAAAAGTATGGGAAATTTGTACTGTTTAAGAGTGGTGAAATTAACATGACACAGATGGTTCCCCCTCTGGGGGTTAGGAAGGCACTATTGACATCCTTTTCCCTAGCTCTTCACGGTCTCACTGGGGAAACAGACAACTAAATGGATAATTAAAATACAGTGTGACATTATACATAAAAAACAACTCCATGTAGATTGCTGATCCAAATACAAGAAGGAAAGCAAGAAAACTTCTAGAAGAAAATATCCAAGACCATCTTCTCTCCTTTAGGACAAAGAAAATTTTCTTAAACACAACAAAAAAAAGAGAAAAATAATAACCACAGAGGAAAACAACTAATACTTTGGGTGACATTAAAAATAACTTTTGTTCATCAGAAGACACAGTCAAAAGGTGAGAAGACACAGTTCAAAGGTTAAAAGATGGGTCACATGGTGGGAAAAGACATTCTCACCATGTGGAGATGGCAAGCCACTTCTACAAATTAATAAGAATAAGAAAGACACTCAAGTAGATGAGCAACTGACATTTAGAAAAGAGGATGCGTACAGAACCAGTTACCATCTAGGAAGCTTCCTTGGTGGCTCAGTGGCAAAGAATCTGCCTGCCAGTGCTGGAGTCACCGGTTTGATCCCTAGGTTGGGAAGATCCTCTGAAGAAGGAAATGGCAACCCACTCCAGTATTCTTGCCTAGGAAACCCCATGGACAGAAGAGCCTAGTGGGGTACAGTCCACAGTGTCACAAAAGAGTCAGACGTGACTTGGTATCTAAACAACAACAACAACACATGACCATTAACAGCTATGAAGTACCAAAAGAAAACTGCAACCACAATAAGATACCACTATGGACCGTGCAGAAGCACGGTCAAGGGGAGCTACCCCTCGCTCAAGGTCGGGGCGGCAACCAAGAGCGCCAGGCTGCGTTGGCACAGGAGTGGCTGGGAGGAGCTACCTCACATCCGAGGTCAGAGGTGGCAGCTGAGAGGAGCTGCCCCCCGCCCGAGGCCAGGGGCAGTGGCTGGGAGGAGCTACCCCACATCTGAGGTCAGGGGTGGCAGCTGAGAGGAGCTGCCCCCGCCCGAGGCCAGGGGCAGTGGCTGGGAGGAGCTACCCTACATCGAAGGAGTTGTGGCTGTGCAGGCACAGGAGGGCCAAGAGGAGCTACTCCACATTCAAGGTCAGGACGAGTGGCCCTCGTCCAAGGTAAGAGAAACCCAAGTAAGATGGTAGGTGTTGTGAGAGGGCATCAGAGGGCAGACACACTGAAACCATACTCACAGAAAACTAGCCAATCTGATCACATGGACCACAGCCTTGCCTAACTCAGTGAAACTAAGACATGCTGTGTGGGGCCACCCAAAGGGNGACTTAGCTGCAGCAGCAGGCATGATGGATCGTGCATTGCAGGAGACTCAGGGAAGGACAAGGAAAGAGACTGTGGTCAGGTAGCCAGTGATCAGAGGGTGAATGTACCTACAAGTGAAGCCTGATATTCCAACTAATAGTAACTAGCTGCTTTTCTCAGAGGCTCCCAAGCACATAACGCAGCCCTATGTCATCAGCTGGGAAAGACCCTAAGTATTCTAGCCTTGCCCTTCATTTTACAGAGGAGGCTTCAGAGGACTGAGAAATTGAGAAACTGAGCTGGTGTCACACAGCTGTTAAGAGACTATCCTGTGAATAGACCTTGGACCTCTTGAGTCTATGAATGTCCATCTTTCTTCCACCTTGACCTCATGCATTGTATTAGTTGATACCATAAATCTCTATTGAACATTATGTGTAATTAAGGTATTATTGTACTGGCTTCCATGGGAATGATTTAACACCATTCATCCTCATTTTGATCAAACAAATCAACT
Source organism: Neotragus moschatus (assembly GCA_006410615.1). Lineage (NCBI taxonomy): Eukaryota > Metazoa > Chordata > Mammalia > Artiodactyla > Bovidae > Neotragus > Neotragus moschatus. The sequence continues at coordinate 484,638 of SJYA01001877.1, forward strand.
AGTCTTTACCAAACACTTGGTTATCCACCAAGAACTTAATATCACTGAGAAGCATTTGTTTATTCATGTTCTTCCTCTTCAAAAATGATACTTCTAAGTACCCTTTCCTTAACAGACATCTGCACTTTCTGGTGTAGCTACTGCTGGCAAACTATCTTCACTGGCACCTCCTACACTCAAAACAGGCCAATTCCCTTTTCCTCCTTGGAAGCAAAGCTAATTTCCAGCAGGTTTTATGAGGACGTGATGTTTTAGACTGTATTATCACCAAAGTCAGGTCTTGTCTTTTGTGCTCCTGGTTTCCCCCAATTATGCAGTCACATCTCAGTCCTGGGCCATCCCACTGTGTCCTACTTATGACAGACAAGAAGGAGGGCGTGTGGCTACAGGGAAAACGCAAGGGGCCACAGTAAGCCTGACCATCCCAATATGTAACAGTTACTGGATCCTGCTATTGTTGCTATTTACTTGCTAAGTCTTCTCAGACTCTTTCGTAACCCCATAGACTATAGGGCTCCTCTGTCCATGTAATTAAGGTATTGTACTATCTTGACTGTAGCCCACCAGGTTTCTCTGTCCATGAGATTTCCCAGGTAAGAATCCTGGAGGGTGTTGTCACTTCCTTCTCCAAGAGATCTTCCCAACCCAGGGATCAAAACTGTGGATCCTGTCTTACAGGCAGATTCTTTACCGCTGAGCCACCTGGGAAGCCATCATTAAATATTAAGAAATCCCATGATTATATCATTGAATACACCTTTATTGGGGACTTTCCTGGTGGTCCAGTGGTTAATACACCATGCTACCCATACAGGGGGTCTGGGTTCAATGCCTGGTTGGGAACTAAAGTCCCACATGCTGTGCAGTGTGGCCCAAAAAATAAATAATAAATTACACATAAAAATAAATAAATACAATGCAGCCATATATATATATATGTGTGTGTGTGTGTGTACACCTTTATTTTATTAAGCACTACCCTCTCCTTTTAAATGCAAATACTTTTGCAATGGTTAGTACAACAGATTTGTAGTTTAGAGGATCAGATTGTGTTTCTCTACAGGAGGGAAAAATGAAGCAGAACAGAGCATCCAAGGCAGTGGTAAAGTGATCCCCGTGATGACCTCAGATGAATCCAGTCCTGGGAAAGGGGGTGAAGATCTAGAGCCATTCTGTGCAGGCAAATTGGCCCCATGCAGTCTTCTCTGAGGTGTTAATAACTGTAGTCATCATAATAGTCATTAAAGCAGCGGATATATTTATCTGAGGCTTATGATGTTCCAGACATTTAGCTGCATGCATGATACTACAGAGGCCACATTCTCCTTTGAGAATCTTAAACCTTCATTCCTGAGCCCAGCTAGTCTGCCAAAATATTATGACGGATCTTAGAATACATCACCTGTAAAGTGACTGATGGAATTGCCCTTAAGCCCTTATGAAATAAAGAATATATTTTACTTATTAATAACATAGTAATTAACAATGATATACTAAATAATATAATATTTTATAATATAATAATATATTTTATGTTGATAAAATATTTTACAGATGACCCTTGAAAATGCTGATTTGAACTGCAAGAGTCCATTTACATGGAGATATTTTCAATGGTAAATACAACAGTATTACATGGTCTGCAGAGGAATCACAGACAGGGAGAACTGACAATAAATTTTATGCAGATTAACCCCTGACTTGTTCAACGATCAACTTTAATTGCAAACATGGTTACTTATTTAGTAGGCACAAATTTACCTATAATTTCTAGGTATCCACATAGGAAATACCACTTTCTTTGACAACCACAACTCAAGGATGGAACCTAGAGCTGAAGGGTCAAGGTTTGAACCGTGGCTCTGTTTCTTCACCTGTAAAATGAATTGTAAAATGTCACCTCGGAGGGTTTTTGGCTCCTCTGTACATGGGAATTTTCCAGGCGAGAATACTGGAGTGGGTTGCCATGCCCTCCTCCAGGAGATCTTCTTGACCCAGGGATCGAACCTGCATCTCTTACACCTCCTACATTGGCAGGAGGGATCTTTACCACTTTACCCACCTGGGAGTGCCAAATGAGTTAATATTTGTGAAGTAATTAGAAGTGTGGCTAGCACATAGTGCCTACAATCTAAGAATCTAAAGCCTAGCTTTATGATATGTATAACATATATATGATATATGTACAATGGTATGGTTATCATTATCCCAGTTTTTCCTCTCTCCCCTTCCAAGAGCAAAGAAATTATTTTCTACTCAAGATGGAAACAAGTGTGGAAACTAGAATGCATTCCATTCTAGTCTTCTTTCTTTATCTTGCTGGCAAATCTTCAATTTCCCCCAAGAGGACAGGGTTTTAAAACAGAAAACCTGGGAGATCTATAGACTCTACTGGTCTCCGGGCCTCACCTTGGAAATCGCTTCTCTGAAACATGATTGGAGGGAAAGGGGGAAACCCAGTGAAAGAAGAAAAGTTTTAAAAGAGAGGTGAATATCTCCATCTGTCAGCCTGCCTCATGTAAACAGGAGGGTGGTTTTTAACAGGAATCAAGAACCTCAAGAACTCACAGAAAGCTGGGTCCCCGCTGCTTCTCTGTCCCTGAGGACCCGGAAACCCCACCCTCCCGCTGTGGTCAGGCTCTCATCCTGCCTCCGGCACCGGCACCGAGCCCTGGTGGGCATTCGAGCAAGGAAAGCGGAGGCTGGGGCCACAGGGACGAGTGCAGCTGACTTCCAGCCCTGCGGATGCCCATGCTGGCTTTCTGCAGAACAGGGATCTAACCCCACACGGTGGCCTCTGACCACTCAGCCCCTCTAGCCACCACCAGACAACAGAGGCGGGCAGTGACGCCAGCTGCTGACTGGACTTTGTGCAGGCTGGGGTGCTTCTAACTTGGGTAGAAATACCACAAGTCAAGAAATCGTTTCTCACTTCAGCCACAAAATAGAATTCAAGAGAACTGAAGTCCTTGTTCTTCATTTTCTGCTGAGATACCACCCCTCTTGGGGTATATGGGCAGCCCCGTTGGCTCAGACAGTAAAAGAATTCACCTGCGGTGCAGGAGACCCGGGTTCGATCCCTGGGTCAGGAAGATCCCCTGGAGAAGGGCATGGCAATCTACTCCAGTATTCTTGCCTGAAGAATCCTCATGGACAGAGGAACCTGGTGGGCTACAGTCCATGCCATCACAAAGAGTCAGAGACAACTAAGTGACTAACACTAACACACTCAGGGTGTGTGTGTGTGTGTGTGCGTGTGTGCGTGTTACACTGGAGGTTGGATTCCACAGGACATCAGGCCCTAGGAAGGGAAGGTGGCTGTGAGGTGGAACGGAGCAAGCACAAAAGGGAGCCCACAGGTGTGAGCTGCAGGCCATGAGGATGGATGGAAAGCTGGTGGCCTCTGCCCTTGGCAGTCTGATACCCCCCAGAAGTCAGAGCCTTGGTTATGTCGCTGGGCACGGACACCTGGCCTCTAGGTTGGAGGAGCTGCGGGAAGACCGTGTGATGGCGTAGCAGCCGCCGGCCTGAGTGCCACCTCCACCCATGGGGGTGAGGGTCTCAGATACTGCGGGCGTGGGCCACAGCACAACTGCTACCTCCCTCCACACCTGCTTCCCACCCACAAGTCTCTGGAACCACGCAGGAAGAGGCTTCTGAGAGGCAGTTCAGCCTGGTGCAGCTCACACTCTGCTGCACCGCCCCAGTGCCTCCCCCTCCACCTGCATTTCCTGGATTCAAGGATTCTGTCGCTGGGTGTAAAGACAAGGCAGACTTGGAAAGAAAATGCTAGGGGTGTGTGTGCACGTGTGTGTGTGCACATAGATAGGGCTATGACTGGAAGTATGCTTTGAAATGGTGTATCTCACAGCCTTCAGCCCTATTCCTCCCCAGAACTGTATACACGTGGGGTAAAATCACAGCCTTACGTCTATAAGTTAACAGTTCTCAAGGCGGTGAGCATCTATAATAACCAACGAAACCACACATCTCTCTCATCTCATCTTCAAGACTGTAACTACACCGCTACCTGCCCTTTGATATTTTCTTCAGGCTTCAATCCCAGTGAGAATCATCAATGGGTGGTTTTACCAAAAAAAAAAAAGGTATGAAATTTAGAAAGGTGGTACCGATGAACCTATTTGCAGGGCAGGAAGAGAGACGCAGACATAGAGAATGGACAAGTAGACAGAGGGGGTGAAGAAGAGGGTGGGCGAATTGGGAGAGCACGACTGACGTATATGTACTACCTTGAGTAAAATAGCTAGTGGGGAGCTGCCCTCTAACACAGAGAGCTCAGCTCAATGCTCTGTAACGAACTGGGGGCTGGGACGGACGCAGGTGAAACAGAGCTCAAAAGGGAAGGGATATAGCTGACTCACCATTGCACAACAGAAACCAACAACACTGTAAAGCAATCATACTTCAATAAAAAATAAACGCACCAGTATCTAAAGCATGTATCAAAAAGTCAATCAATAAAGAGAATAATATTCCAAAAAAGAAAAAGCTGAATAAATAGATACTGTCATTAGTGCACATAAAAATGAAATACGAACACTGAACATCGTTATGATTTCATGCAACATAAACTATGTTTTGCATTGTTAACTATTTCTATATCTTCATAATTATAACTGGGCAGTAATATAAATTAGTCTAAAACTGATGGAAGAAGCATAAGATAACTGTTCTAATTATTGCATTAAGGAATACTCCTATGGCTGATACAATTAGTGATTGCGAGCCTTAGTGTCCTCAGTTGGTGATTTATATTTACATGGTTATATAATTCCTACACTATTTCATGTCTAATTTTTAAACATAAAATAATTTGTGTGGAAGAAAACAAACAAACAAACCTATAAATCCAAACGAGAGGGCTTCAGAGACCTCGGCTGGAGGCCAGGCCCCTCTCCTGTCTCCGAAGCCTTCAGTCTGTTCTGACTTGTTCCGACTTCAGTCTGTTTGCTGTCACGTGGACGCCACCACGCAGCCCGTTTCCTAGTGGCTCATCACTCAGGATCCTGGAGGACAGGGGAGGATACTTAAGGCAGGAACAAAGGAGGTTTCACGGAAGGACTACTCACCGTGGGGGCAGCTGGTTTCCGGAAGTTAGATGCTTGGAGAAACAGCCACGGGTTAGAAGCTGAGACCGCATGAGGGGGCCCAGTNTGTGAAAATCAGACCCAGACTGAGAGAAAAAGGGAAGACTTAACTTTTCACTCAATAATTACCTCTTTTTTCAGATTTGGTTTTTTGTTTGTTTGTTTTCCCTTCCCACCATACGCATTATGACCTTTCCAATTAAAAATTAACTTAAAAAGACCAATCATGCTGCCTGCCACCATATTCCTGCCATTATTAGTAGGTGCTAGCTTTGGAGAAGGCAATGGCAACCCACTCCAGTACTCTAGCCTGGAGAATCCCACGGACGGGGGAGCCTGGTGAGCTGCCATCTATCCGGGTCGCATAGAGTCGGACACGACTGAAGCGACTTAGCAGCAGCAGCAGCAGCAGCTTTGCAGGAACTAAAGAGACTCTTGGGGTGAAAGAAGAGAGTGAAAAAGCTGGCTCAAAACTCAACATTCAACTCCTTGGAAGAAAAACTATGACAAACCTGTGTGTGCTATGTCACATTAGTCGTGTCTGACTCTTTGTGACCCCATGGACTATAGTCCTCCAGGCTCCTCTGTTCACGGGATTCCCCAGGCAAGAATACTGGAAAGTGAAAGTGAAAGTCACTCAGTCATGTCTGACTCTTTGCAACCCCATAGACTATACAGTTCATGGAATTCTCCAGGCCAGAATACTGGAGTGGATAGCCTTTCCCTTCTCCCTTCTCCAAGGAGTAGGTTGCTATTTCCCCCTCCAGGGGATCTTCCTGACCCAGGGATCAAACCCACATCTCTTACGTCTCTTTCATTGGCAAGTGGATTCTTTACCACTAGCACCACCTNTATACAGTTCATGGAATTCTCCAGGCCAGAATACTGGAGTGGATAGCCTTTCCCTTCTCCCTTCTCCAAGGAGTAGGTTGCTATTTCCCCCTCCAGGGGATCTTCCTGACCCAGGGATCAAACCCACATCTCTTACGTCTCTTTCATTGGCAAGTGGATTCTTTACCACTAGCACCACCTGGGAAGCCCTATGACAAACCTAGACAGCATATTAAAAAGCAGAGACATCACTTTGCCAACAAAGGTTCATATAGTCAAAGTTATGGTTTTTCCAGTCACGGACGTGAGAGTTGGACTATAAGGAAGCCTGAGCACTGAAGAAATGATGCTTTTGAAATGTGGTGCTGGAGAAGACTCTTGAGAGTCATTTGGACAGCAAGAAGATCAAACCAGTCAATCCTAAAGGAAATCAACCCTGAATACTCACTGGAAGTACTGATGCTGAAGCTGAATACTTTGGCCACCTTATTCAAAAAGCCAATTCATTAGGAAAGATCCTGATGCTGGGAAAGATTGAGAACAGAAGGAGAAGAGGGCAACAGAGGCTGAGCTGGTTAGATGGCATCATTAAATCAATGTACATGAGTTTGAGCAAACTGGGAGATAGTGAAGGACAGGGAAGCCTGGCATGTTGCAGTCCATGGGGTTGCAAAGAGTCGGACACGACTGAGTGACTGAACAACAAAAACTTTGTGGTAGCAAAACGGACAGCAAGGGAGAAAGATCTGCCTTGATCCCAGCCCCTGACTCAATCCCCTTTTCTGCGACAAGGTCATCAGTGAGATACAGTAGCAGGACTGATCTCCTTTGCTCTGTGTATTTCAGTGCTGCAAAACCCTGAGCTCCTTGAACTGCAGAAGGACCAGTGTGCACGACACAGCTCTCTGTAGCCTCTCTGCTGAGTGACTCCCTGACACTCTGTCAGAAGCTGGCTCAGAGAGACAGATGTCAAAAGCTAAACTCATTTTGGCTTATGCTGCCAACACCTGTGTTGTGAACCTCTTTCCTGATAAATTGGATAGAAAGAAGCCAAATGGTACCATATAGTAAATTACATAACGATGACCCATTCTTTCATCTAATCCAGAAGTGTCATCTCTGCTAACATCACAGAACGTCAAATTCTTCCAGAAGCCCTTTTGTGTGGCTGCTTCCTGACTCAGCACCCAGCTATGCTCCCTCAGTTGTCCAAGTGCATCTCCCCTGGTCCTGGTTCACAGTCTCTCTGCTCACTAGACTCCTTCCTTTCCCAAATCAGCCATGAATCCAACTCTTTCATCTCTTTGGATGCTCAGTTGCAACCCCTGCATTAAGAACACACATGGAGTCAAAGGAAGCAGATGGGTTGTGCAGCATTTGTCACAAGAAGCCAGATGAGAAAACACAGGAAAAAGAAAAGTGGAGGAACGCGAAGCAAATGCTCTCTCCTACTGGCAAAGATACTTTAGGAAAATGGGCTCTAATTTTGATGGTATGAAGGCAGGTCTTGCCTCCTGCTATAAAATCAAGTCCATCTTCTGAGTGTCATATCAGTTGAAGTTGGTCTCTCTTGAAATTGAGACCTTGTGTAAGCTCATTTTTACATAAATATTTTAATTAATAGATGCCTTCATCAAGCATGAGAAGAATTAACACTCACCAGAGACCATGAAATTAGATTGATTATCTGCATCTTAATTTGCTTTTTGACACCACTAATTTATTTTTAATAGGTCTGTAATTTAGCTTTATCTATTTCTTATTCTGCTTGTCAGACTCAAATGCCTGCAGCTTCCAGTCAGCCTCTGTAACCTTTAGGCACTGCTCTCTGCTCAGTGGATTAATTTTTAAATTATCCAACCCAGTGCAGGGAAGAACTTCAATTAATTTCCATATGGGAACCAGACCAACACCCCATCCTTGGCCAGAAATAGTGATATTTAAATGAAGGAGAAGGCTGGTTATAGGGGGAATATAGATAAACACAGTACATTCTCACTCTTCTATTGCAGAATCTGATGTCCTTGAAATATCTTTCCACTTGAATAAGTGGCACTGATACTATTATTTTGGTGAAAATAAATGTTCCACTGTTGGCACCCGTTACTGGCAGACTGATTTATGGAATATTGGTGAACAGAGGGCTGGGACCTTTCAAAAGCCTTTTTTGAATTCTCCCCATTTTTATGTATATGCACACTTTAGTATTCTGGAAAAAAATCACCAGAATTTCTCTCAAGCAGGAAGCTGTCTTTGTTTCAGAGAATCCCTTGGTAACTTCATGGGGTCAGAAGTAAGGTAAGAAAGTAGAAACCCAAACAACAGAGAAAAATGATTGTGTCTCTGTGTGGAAAAAGCAGTTAAACAACAGATATTGAGGGGCAGATATAAGAAAGCGTGCCTTTGGAGGAACTTGTGTAGGGTGAAAAAGCACTGTGATATTTGCACACTAAGATAGCTGCCATGAGGGTGAGCAGGAGGGTGGTTGCATTAATCCAGATAAAGGTCACAATGATCACAGCCGAAAGGCATGCTGAAGGAGGTGGCGAGAGAGGGCCAAATTCAAGACACTTATTTTTTTTAAATCTGCTAGGATCACTGATGGGCACATGCGGGGAGAGGGCAGGCCACGGGTGAGCCTGCACACTTCAGGCTCAAGAATCTGAGTGGCTGGTTGTAAGAGCCAACACTGAGAACAACAACAAAGGTGAGCTGGAGTAGAAATCCAGCATTCCATTTTAGGCCAGTATGTCTCAGAGGCTCATGAGATCTCCAAGTGGAGACAGCACTCAGACAGCTGGAAAAGTACGAGTAAAGGCCAAGGGAAGCTCTGGCTTAGCGAGATATTACTTGGGCACTGCCCTTGTAAGACGGCATTTGTGTTATGAAAGTGGATTCAGTCATCTAGAGAAAGAGAAGAGGGGGAAAACACGCCCAGTCTATGTGCGTGAGTGCTCACTTGCTTCAGCCGTGTCCTCCTCTTTGCGACCCCATGTGCTGAAACCCACCAGGCTCCTCTCTCCATGGCATTCGCCAGGCAAGGATACTGGAGCAGGTTGCCATGCCCTCCTCCAGGGGATCTTCCAAACCCAGGGATCAAACTCGCATGTCTTATGTCTCCTGCATTGGCAGGCAGGTTCTTTACTTGGGACACCCTCTTACTCTCTAGGAATCTCAAAACTGAACTGGGTGAAAACACAGGAGCCTCCGATGGGGAGGGAGGAAAGGTAGCTCTCAGAAGGGGCATTCTGGAAAGGAAATGTCGTCGTGGTTAGGAGAACGCTCCCTAAAGGGTTGCCAACTGCATCCAGGGTAGCAGAAGAATCACAGGAACAAAAAATCAACTTTACCACCGTTACTTTGTTAAATATTTGTAATCCTTTTGAAGGCACGAGGAGAGTGAGTGCTGAACTTTGAGGCAGGACTGGGCCTTTGCTAGCACAGCCATAAAGTGAAGTCACTCAGTCGTGTCCAACTCTTTGCGACCCCATGGACTGTAGCCTACCAGGCTCCTCTGTCCATGGGATTCTCCAGGCAATAGTCCTGGAGTGGATTGCCATTTCCTTCTCCAGGGAATCTTCCCAACCCAGGTCTCCTGCATTGTAGACAGACCCTTTACCATCTGAGCCACCAGGGAAGCCAGCCATAAGAGGAGTACAAACATGCCTGATAGAGACTCCCGAGTGTCCACAGGGAATAGCATCCCTAGGGACAGCCGCTCTCTGAGCCCAGAAACAGCTAATGATCTCACCTGCCTACACTTCAGACACCTGCAGTCCCCTTAATTCTGAACCCCAGGGACTCCATATTAGCATTCTTCTCAGAGCAGCGATTTGGGGATTTGTATAAAAGAATGTTAAATTCCTTTAGGGGTTAAACAAGGCCTTATTCAACTCGGCATTCTGTGCAGCGCCAGCACAGTACCTAAAGCAGAGTTAAGTCTTCAATTTTTGCTTTTCAATTGTGGTCAAGATGTAAAAAAAAAAAAAAAAAAATACTTCTGGAAAGTTTTTTAGCAGTGTCCAACTCTTTGTGACCCCATGGACTATACAGTCCATGGAATTCTCTAGGCTAGAATACTGGAGTGGGTATCCTTTCCCTTCTCCATGGGATCTTCCCAACCCAGGGATCAAACCCAAGTCTCCTGCATTGCAGGCAGATTCTTTACCAGCTGAGCCACAAGGGAAGTCCAGTAACACTGAAGTGGGTAGCCTATCCCTTCTCCAGCGGATCTTTCCCACTCAGGAATCAAACCGGGGTCTCCTGCATTGTAGGCTGATTCTTTACCAACTGAGCTATTAGGGAAGCCTTTTTAGAATTGTCAGTGCATTATAAAAGATGGAAGAACCTGGCCCTGAAACTAGCAAAATCAAAAATGAACTAATCTACAAACATATTACTTTTCTAATTCAAAGGAAGATCCTCACACAGGCTAAGTAATTAAAGAAAAAATGAAAAGGGTTAATCACACAAGAGACAGGGTTATCTGATAATATATTGCTAGTTAGGTAGGAGAAAGGCTCAAAGCTCAGCTCAATATTTCTTCCAAACTGAAAAAGCATAATTGAAGTGGGCCAGGAACCAGAACCCATAGTGTCTTCAGAAAATGTGCTTTAAAATAATTTACTCCATTTTTAAATTTTAACATTTTTTTCTTTGGAACTCCATGGACTGTAGCCCTCCAGGCTCTTCTGTCCATGGGATTTACCAGGCAATAATACTGGAATATGTTGCCATGCCCTTCTCCAGGGGATCTTCCTGACCTAGGGATCAAACCTGGGTCTTCCACACTGCAGGCAGATTCTTTATCCTCTGAGCCACCACATGGGAGAGTACATATGTTGATCCTCCTGTCCCTATTCATCTCATTCTCCACTTCACCTTTTGTGTTCACATGTCCCTTCTTTATGTCTGTATCGCTATTCCTGCCCTGAAAACAGGCTCATCTGTAAAAAGAAGTTCAATCAACCACCTGGACATTTAAAAAAATTAAAAATTAGAAATAATATAATCAAGCGAATTCCCCCATCTGGCATACATTTTTTTTCAGCTGAGAAAAAATTTAAAATCCTGAGTGGTCATAATCAATATTGAATAAATAGTTGCTGAATGAAAAAATAAAATAATTTGCTCCAGGGCTCTCAATGGTAACGCTTACTCACAACACATGGACTGGAGATCGGGAGAAGGCCATCTCTATATATGATGTTGCTTTTATGTCTCACACAGAGTAACTAACCGTGGCCCTTCATTCCCGGCATATCACCCAGTTTATCATCTTAAGAGTAGCAAAGCAATCTTGGAATTTGTAGGAGAGGTTTACATACAGTGAATGAGGACAGAGGGAAGAGGAAGATTTAGTGAGAAGCCTGGAAAGGACTAAGAAATGGCGGGGATGAGGTAAGCAAGATAAAGCTATCTTAACCATTTTCAATAAAGCAGAAGAATATAGCACCCTGTGCAGCTAGAAAAGGGAGTCAGGAACACCTGAGAAGTGATCAAGACAAGACTTCTGCTGCTGACCACAAGTTTCGCATTTGTGTTTTCTGAGCAAAGCACCATGCAGTCCCTTAACTCCTTACTTTTCAAAAACCCATAACTTGAGTCCTCACTTTCTCCAGCCAGAACAAGACAACATTCCTCGTGGTCCTAACAGGTCCTAACAGCGGAGGTTCTGAGTGGCACCTTGGGCTCCCCCATGTGGACCTGATCTACCAGATGCGTTGATAGGCAGTGTGGAACTCTGAGAGTCATCTAACCTGTTCTTCTGGTAAAAGACCGCAGAATCTACAGAAAATACTTGGAATATTAGAGTCCAGACCCTTCCTCCCAGAGTCCACAAGAATACTAGTCCAACTCATTCACTGGACAAAGGAGAACATGAACCAGAGATACCCTGCACATAGAAACAGGTCACAGTTTCTTAGCTGCAGAACCAAGACAACACGTTGTCATGAATGAAGTTTCTCACCTTCTGTTTCAATTTGTTTATCTGTAAGTAGGGGTGATCACAGGGCTTCCCAGGTACTGCTAGTGGTAAAAAAAAAAAAAAAACCCTGCCTTCCAACACAGGAGATGTAAGAGATGTGGGTTCAAGCCTTGGGTCAGGAAGATCCCCTGGAAGAGGGCATGGCAACCCACTCCAGAGTCTTGCCTGGAGAATTGCATGGAGAGAAGAGCCTGGCAGGCTATAGACCATGGGCTCATAAACAATTGAATTGACTGAAGTCACTTAGCATATGCACACACGCCTAGGGATGAACATGGTCAACCTGATGGGTGGGAGTGGGGAACAGAATCATGGATCTGTGTAAAGTATCTGACACAGAGATTGCTGTGATTAGCACACAGCCCCTGTTCAAGAAATTATCCTCTCCCTCTTTGCCCTTTCTTTCTACTCACAACATGAAGCTGTATCTAATGCTGTTGGAAATAACAGATTAAAGAAAATGGCATAAAGAGTGAAATAAATCAGAAGAGAAAAACAAATATCAAATATTAATGCATATATGTGGAACTCTAGAAAAATGGCATTTATGAACTTATTTGCAAATCAGAAATAGACACAGACATAGAAAACAAACATATGGACACCCAGGAGAGGAAAGGGGGTAGGAGGAACTGGGAGAATGGAACTGATGTATAGATAACTAATGAGAACCTACNGAGTGAAATAAATCAGAAGAGAAAAACAAATATCAAATATTAATGCATATATGTGGAACTCTAGAAAAATGGCATTTATGAACTTATTTGCAAATCAGAAATAGACACAGACATAGAAAACAAACATATGGACACCCAGGAGAGGAAAGGGGGTAGGAGGAACTGGGAGAATGGAACTGACGTATAGATAACTAATGAGAACCTACTGTGTAGCACAGAGAATTCTACTCAGTGCTCTGTGGTTACCTAAATGGGAAGGAAATTTTAAAAAAAAGAGGGGATACAGGTATACAAATAGCTGATTCACTTTGCTGGAGAGCAGAAACCAGCACAACATTGTAAAGCAACTGTGATCAATAAAAATGAAATTTTAAAAAATGAAAATAAAAAATAAAGGAAACCCAAACCCTTTTCCACTTTTAAGGGCATCTAGGGAAGGGAATTTTCACACACTTCCCTCCATATTTTAAATGAAGTCTGTTTCTCTATGTCTCGTCCGCAGAGTGTTAAATAACTTGGAAGCTGTTTACGTTGCTTCCCAAATAACTGCTTTAAAAGTCCACTTTTCTTTCTTGGTTGTGATGCCCTCAGCTTGGGTCAGGAAGCTCTAGGTAAGAGCTCGTGGCTCTCAAACTCTCAACAGAAGCCTCAAGCCAACCCGTTCTCCACAGACTAAGCTAGGAGAGATTACAGCTCCCCAGAGGAGAGCTGAATTTGCTTCCTTCTGCAGCTCCACAGGGGCCAGAATGAAATGAATTTCGTTGATTTGATTTTTCTCCCTTTGTTTCTTGACGAGTCTGGCTAATGGTTTGTCAATTTTATTTAACTTCTCAAAGAACCAGCTTTTGATTTTGTTGATCTTTGCTATGCTCTCTTTTGTTTCTTTTGCATTTGTTCCTGCCCTAATTTTTAAGATTTCTTTCCTTCTACTAACCCTAGGGTTCATGATTTCTTCCTTTTCAAGTTGCTTTAGGTGTAGAGTTGGTTAGGTTATTTATTTGACTTTTTTCTTGTTTCTTGAGGTTAAAGCTCAGAGATAATCCATGCTCCTATGGACACCTTATCTTTGACAAAGGAGGCAAGAATACACAATGGAGAAAAGACAATCTCTTTAACAAGTGGTTCTGGGAAAACTGGTCAGCCACTTGCAAAAGAATGAAACCAGAACACTTCCTAACACCATACACAAAAATAAACTCAAAATGGATTAAAGATCTNGGCCTGGTGTGCTGCGATTCATGGGGTCGCAAAGAGTCAGACACGACTGAGCGACTGAACTGAATTGAAGCAGAGAAAGTCCCCCAAAGACAAAAATTAAAATAACTTACTCTCAGCTTAGCTGTAAATCAAAAGAAGAAAGAAAAGAAGGTTTTACCAAGGTTATTTAAGTTTCAGGGAAGGCATGTTGGCTTTAGGTACATCTGGTCTTTATCTAACTTGAAAAGGGCTTAGATTTCAAAAATGAAACTATGCAAATGATTAGTCAGTCATTTTGTAAAAAAGCTTTAGACTTCTGATGTTACTATGGAAAAGAAAGGAAAATAAAACAGCTTCAGCACAGCCCCAGTAAGCTTAGTGCATGGACAGCACATTAAATCCTGAATTACATACTCCACCAAACACTTCCTAATGAGCCATCCAACTCTCTGATGTATATAATATGCCTTTTTAAAAATGCATGAATGCGTAGTCTACCCACTGATTTGGATGGCTCCTTTGGGTTATTTAAGTTTCAAAGGAGTCCATCAGTCTCCTAGGTATAACATTCTGTGAATGCCTTAAAAGTGAAAATTCAGAAATTAGAAGCTCAAAATACCTTGACAGGGGACAATATATCAGCCCCTAAACCAGGCTATATTCCAAGGCAAGGTTGACAAGGCAGCCACCTCCCCGAGTTTCCCATATTTTATCAGTTTGGGTAACAGTCTCTAAAGCAGCTGTAAATCTGTTCAACTTCATTATACAACTCCAGCTTGTTTTAATTAGATATAATTAGAACCCAGTGAGCGCCTCTGCTTCCCAGGTGGCACAGTGGTGAAGAACCCACCTGCCAATGCAAAAGACTCAGGTTCTATCCCTGGGTCAGGAAGTTCCCCTAAAGGAAGAAATGGCAACCCACTCCAGTATTCTTTCCTGGGAAATCCCATGGACAGAGGAGCTGGTGAACCACAATCCCTAAGATCGCAAGGAGCTGGACATGACTGAGGTACTGAGCACGCACAACCTCCTTTGACTCCTGTCTGTGATGCCATTATATGACTGTTTCTTGAATTCTGGGAGGTGATTGTCCTGAGCAGGGACAGAGAAAATGTTCAAACCCCCAAGACTGGGTCCCCATGGGCTGTTCTGCAAGGACTGTGAAGGTTGGGGCTCCCCAGCCTAAGGAAGATGGTGGATCCAGAAAGGAAATACTTGTGGGTAGAAAAGAGAGAACAGATCACATGAAGGGCTTACAGATAAAGAGCGAATACAACCCTTTTTCTGGGGAAGCACAGGAAATAAACAATGCACAGCTCAGCAAGCCCAGGGATCCAGATGGGAGAAGGGAGAGGAAAGGGTGAAGAAACAGGNCCTAAGGAAGATGGTGGATCCAGAAAGGAAATACTTGTGGGTAGAAAAGAGAGAACAGATCACATGAAGGGCTTACAGATAAAGAGCGAATACAACCCTTTTTCTGGGGAAGCACAGGAAATAAACAATGCACAGCTCAGCAAGCCCAGGGATCCAGATGGGAGAAGGGAGAGGAAAGGGTGAAGAAACAGGTGTAAGGCAGGAAGGAAGTAACTTTACCTTGGAAACTTCACTGTGCCAGACACTCTCATTTAGCCCCCTTTGCAATTTGACAGGTAAATGGAGTGACCTTCATTCTACGGAGAAGGGAACTGAAGTTCAGAGAGGTTCAGAAATGTACCAGAAATCACACAGCTCAGAGTGGAATCAGAACTCACACCCAGCAACAGGTGACCACAAAGCCTTTTGTGCTCCACTTGGCTAAAGAAGGATGTAGTACAACTGAATCCCAGGTATTGCAGAGATAGAAGCGGATGTCTGGAGGAACCCAGAGGTATCATTCAGCATAGCCTGATCTCCTGGGTCATGTTTCCTCAACTGTAAAAGACAAAGCTCATTTCGTAGGGTCATTGTGAGAGTTGAGTTAATATAAATTTAGCATACAACATGTGTGCCCAGCCATTGAAATGCTTACATGAGTGGAAGCTAATTGCCGTTATATTGCTTGGTCAATGATTTATTTCTCTAATCTGCTTATCGAGGTTTATATTAGACTGGCCAAAATGTCCCTTCAAGTTTTTCCTTAAGATCTTATGGAAAAACCCAAACAAACTTTTAAGCCAACCCAGCATTATGGGCCCATAACTGTGTATACATTAGAGCAAGTGTTTGAGGCTGTTTCAAGTTTCTATAGACATCACTCATATTATACCAACAATATGGAAATCATAAATTAAGATTATCTGGGTATGATTTGAGTAGGACAGGCTGGTTGGAAAATTTTAGATCATGACCCCTGTTTGAGAAAGTAAGACCAGAAAAGCTGCTTCTTTCCTAAGGTTGAGGTATGACACAGAAATGCATCTGTCATCTCCATATAATTTAGATTTATAAAGAGCTGGTATAAACCTCAACACTGATGGAGCAGGAAGAGGAGAGGAGCTGGTCTAATCTGATGCCTTCATTGGACACGAGTGGCCTGGCAGCTCAGAAGAGTCTGGTGTGTCATAGGCAAGTCTTGACAGCCCTTCCCAGGGTCTGGACACTGATAGTTGCACTCTGCCAGTGTCCCAGGGGTGCTATAGTCAGCCTAAAGCACAGTCAGGAATGACACACTGTCCGTGCAGTCACCTATAAGACAGTGCAGGTATCATGGTGTCAGTGGGTAGACCAGATGACATCAGTGAAAACAGACCTCCTTGACCTCAACGATCATCCTTTCTAAGATTACTCAGATATGACAAAGAAGAAGACATTTCCACCACAGCCTCACAGACCCCAAGAGTGCAGGAGGAGACCTGCCCAGGGGCAACTCTGTCTCTCCCTGCTGAGAGATGACTTCTCGCCACAGCACAAGCCTCCTGGATGAGACCCCAGGGAAAGTGTCCACGTATCCCCTGTCAGTGGTAGTGCTGCTTCTCGAGAGAACGCAAATCCCCTCAGAGTGCCCATCAGCCTGTGAACGCCCCCCTTTACTTTCTTCCCAGTGGTTCCTCACTTTTCCATGTTGCTTCTCTAAAAATTTTACCTTGAGATATAAAGATGAGAAGGAAAGAAAAATGGAAGTGCCTTCGCTGCATTTTGTTGTTTTTCCAGATCCCAAGTCCTGGACACAGGCTAGGGTGCCATTTCTTCAAGTCGCCCTCACCATCTCAAGTTTTGTCTTGCCCAAGCTGGAAGCCACAGGCCATTCCCTGCATCCTAGCACTTTGCATTCATCAGGCCACTGTATGCCTTGCCTGAGCCATCCTGGTGATGTGGCGGGCATTACAGGTAATCAGAGAAGCCCAAGACAGTCACAGCTGGGTTGGGAGACAAGAAAAAGCAGCTCTGATGATTTTCCTTGTAAGGCTGATCTGACATAACCGCAAGATTTTGACACAAAGAACCCCAGGTTGTAAGTGTTGTGCTTAAAAATGAGAAAAGGGGAAATACTTTCCTTAAACTTGTCCATAGGGCTTTCCAGGTAGCTCAAATGNAAGAAAAAGCAGCTCTGATGATTTTCCTTGTAAGGCTGATCTGACATAACCGCAAGATTTTGACACAAAGAACCCCAGGTTGTAAGTGTTGTGCTTAAAAATGAGAAAAGGGGAAATACTTTCCTTAAATTTGTCCATAGGGCTTCCCAGGTAGCTCAAATGGTAAAGAATCTGCCTGCGGTGTAGATCATCTGGATTCAGTCTCTGGGTTGGGAAGATCCCTTGGAGAAGGGCATGTCAACCCACTCCAGTATTCTTGTGGAGAATTCCATGGACAGAAGAGCCTGGTGGGCTACAGCCTTGGACTTGCAAAGAGTTGGACATGACTGAGTGACTAACATACACAATGTCAGTAGGATTAATTGAAATTCATCCTAACTGCAGATGTCAGTCTGCTTTCCTAGAGGCTGTACATTTCACGTGGGCTCATATTGCTGCTGTCCCTGCCTTGACCTTTGGGCTGTAAGGCCCCTTAACATGTGCCTGATAATAGCCCAACTCAGGGATGATTTCCTGTGTTCTGAGAAGTTGACTGACATGCGGACAAAAGTTTGCCCCAACTGTTCCCTGGTGCTTCTATCAAGAAGATGGAGGAAACTTATGCACAACTGTCCCCAGGAGCAAAGTCCAATGACTACAATTCATAAGGTAAGAATGACAGAGAGAAAAGATCCCTGCAGACAGAATTTCTAGGGGGATCAGAGGAGGTGGTAGAGATAGGAAGTGATGGAGATGGAGAGGGAAAGACCCTTCAGAGAAATTTCCTCTAACAGCTAATGCAACCTGACCATCAGCTGGCCTCAGGGTACTGACTAGCTCTCCCCTCTGCTTTACTGCCCAGAATCCTGCCCTGGGAGACACTGACTTAGCCATTTCCTTACTCAGATCCTATTATCTTAGCAGCATTCCTGGCACCAAGTTCACTTTCGGAGTGGAAAGGTCTTGAGAAAAAATGGGAAAGAAGTTGAGCTGTCAGTCAATCTTCTTGACACCGTTTCTCTGTTTGTTTGTTGTCAGCTTAGTTTGGAATGAATTTTCTTTCTCTTTTCCTTTTGGGCATAAGATTCTCTCACCCCCAAATGAAGTATTTTGAAGCTCTGTCCAGCCTGTTTTGAACTGAAAAGATTGAGTTAATTATCCTTTCATGGGCTGATTACTTTCAACCTTTTTGTTGGCACATTGGGGAAATGTATTAGTGGTTACTAATGAAAGGTATTGATATACCTTTACACTTCTTCAAATTCCTAGAACTAAGTTGATTAAGAAAAAAAGGGGGGGATATCTGTTGAATTTATGAAAAAGCGAAGCTCTGACCTTATTCTGTAACCTATATTTGTAATTGAGCTTAGGGAGCTGAGACCATTTTGTCAGTATAATGACAGCTTAGATTTACTGTGTGTTTTTCATGTGTAAGAAATATGATAATTTTTCATGTGCCATGTTATTTAGCTCTCACAATTCTATGAGATAAATGTGAGTACCAATCCCATATTAAAGGTGAGAAAATTAAAATTTAAAAGTCAAGAAAATTGCCCAAGATCACAAAGTTAGTGCAAACCAAAGGAGGGACTTAACGTGAGAATCTGTCTCCGAAGACAATGCATGTAATCTCATCAATGCTGACTTAACCCTGTGACAATGCAGTCATTATTTCTGGAGTACAAAGGAGATAAAAGACAAATCCACTTGCAAGTCCAGGGTGCATCACTTTTTTCTCACGATTATCCCAGACACTTATCTCCACCCAGGAGCAGCTAGGCTGGATGGGCTGGCTCTGGTGTCTTCACACGGTTGCAGTCAAGCTGGCAGTTGTGTCTTGAGACAAACCGGGACCTGGGACCTGGGATCTTTTGTTGCAGTCTTGCACCCAGACCAGACAGATGCCTCTTCCAGCAGGGAAAAAAAAAAAAAAAAAACCCCACAAATTATATGGGACTAAAAACAGCGGTGTGCATGTGCAGGTGGGGCAAATTATGGGCAAGAGTATACAAAAAGACCAAAAGCCCAACCAACTGCCACTTCTGAAGAGCCAGGAGCCAAAATATGGTACTGCACATGCCCCTTGCACACAACACCACCAAAAGGGTGGGCAAACCATCTAAAGCCTGGTCCCTGGACACACCCCTACCCTCACTCCTTGTAAGGAAACAGTTTGCCCCTATGCCTTGGGGAGTGAGCTAGCAAGGGAACCTGTTACTTATTTTCACTTCCTGCTGCAGCAGGAGCCCTAGCAAAGCCTTGCATGAATTTCTGTTGATTGAAAATGAAAGTGAAAGTCACTTGGTAGTATCCGACTCTTTGCAACCCCATGGAATTCTCCCCCAGAATACTGGAGTGGGTAGCCTTTCCCTTCTCCAGGGGACCTTCCCAACCCAGGAATCAAACCCAGGTCTCCCTCATTGCAGGCAGATTCTTCACCAGCTGAGCCACAAGGAAAGCCCTCTGTTGTTTGAGGAAGGCTAAAAACCCTGGTTGGTAACAGACTGAAAGCATGACTACGGCTACAACACTTGCTCACTCATGTTACTGTTGAGAGTTTCTTGCTGACTGACAGCCAGAGACCTCCATTTCTCAATGTCACTCCACAGCCCCCCAAGGATCCTCATGACACGGCAGCTGCATATGACCCAAGAGGGACAGAGTCCAGATGGGAGCTCAAAGTTTTTAGAACCCAGGAGAAACATACCATCAGCTCCGTCATATCCTATGGGTCACACAGCTCAGTCCCGGTACAAAGGGGGAGGAGGGGCTACAGGAGAGTGTGCACACCGGGAAGCGGGAATCCCTGGGGGCCACCTGGGAAGCTGTCTACCCTCCTTCCTTTTCTCCACTGTTCCCTAAGCACAGAATGCCTTTACCCTCTTATCTGCCTGCTTTACTTCTATTCATCCTGAAAACCGATTCAAATGTAATTTTTCTGTAAAGTTGTTGTTTAGTCACTAAATTGGGTCTGATTCTTTGTGATCCCATGGAGGCAGCATGCCAGAGGGTGGCAGAAGGCAGGACTGAAGCCTTCCCTGTCCTTCACCATCTCCTAGAGTTTTCTCAAACTCATGTCCATTGAGTCACTGACGCCATCTGACTGTCTCATCCTCTGTCACCCCCTTAACCTCCTGCCCTCAGTCTTCCTCTCTTTTTCATGACCCTGGTGATTGTTAACACACTGATCAAATTATACTGTGAATAACTGTTTATAGGTTGTCTTCTGAATCTCCCGAAAAGGAGAGACAAGGCTTGCTTGCCCTCAGAGAATTTACTTCGAGAAGTGATTCCCTAAAGAAACAGAGTGGGCACTAAGAAGAATGAGAGAAGGCAAAAGCAGTCCAAGAAGCAACTGTTGAACTGCTCAACCCCGTAGGCAGCTGGGTTCCATCCACTGGGACTGTTAATGACCCAGGTTCTTGGAGTCTTTAATCAATAGAAATAGACAAGAGGCCAGATGAGAAATTCAGGTAAGGCTTTACTGGGATTCATGCTGCAGCACAAGGGAGGGAAAACAAGTAACAGGCATCCCTTGTTTGCTCCCTGCTGGAGCTTGAGCTGGTCTCTGAAATGGGATGAGTACAGGGATGGGTCCAGAGGTTGGGCTGGGGGGCTGCCCATGCCGCTGGTGGTGCTATGTGCAGGGAGAATGTGTGGCACCCTGCCTTTGCTCTTGGTTCATCAGAAGTGGCAGTTGAGTTTTTGGTCTTTTTGTATCTTACCATTCATACGTTGCCCCAACAAAATGCACACAGTTATTTTTAGTCCCTTATGGTTTCTTTGTATCTGCTGCTCAAGGAGACATTTGTCCAGGTGCAAGCACCTGTGACAGCCAGGGGTCACAGGTCTGACCCTGTCTCAAGGCCCTCTGACAGACTGTCTTAAGTGTGCCTAGAATAGTCTGCTTGGAGAAAAAAGAGTATTTACTATCCAAGTCCTCTCCCCACAGGGATCAAGGGTACCTTCAGAGAGTATTGGCAATGATGCAAAACCCAAAAGACGTGTGGGGTATATAGGAAGTGCCCTCAGGATACACCTGTGTGTAGCAGTGGCCAAAACAAAATGATGGGGTGAGAGGATATAGCTGCTGAACATAATGTGTGGATCCCAGTTAAGGCCAGAGGTAGTCCATTGTTTTTCTTTGAGTCCTAGAATATAGAACAGGGCCTGGTGGTAGTGGTGGTTTAGTCGTTCAGTCATGTCTGACTCCTGCAACCCCATGGACGGTAGTCTGCCAGGCTCCTCTGTCCATGGGGATTCTCCAGGCAAGAATACTGGTGTAGGTTTCCATTTCTTTCTCCAGGGGATCTTCCTGACCCAGGAATCGAACCCAGGTCTCCTGCAACTGCAGGCAGATTCTTTACTGACTGAGCTATAAGGGAAGCCCCAGAACAGGGCCTAGAAACTGGAAAACCTGTGGCCAACTATTCAACCATCCTGAAGAATCTTAATTTATTCAAAAAATATGTACTGTGCCTGTACTAAGAGGTAAGTACCATGCAGAAGATAATCCTGTTGAAGTGACTGACAAAATAATTAGTAATGTACAGGTACTGGCCAATCAATTCCCTGGTGACTCAGCAGTAAAGAGTCTGCCTGAAATGCAAGAGACCTGGGTTCAATCCATGGGTCAGGAAGATCCCCTGGAGAAGGGCATACAACCCACTCCAGTACTCTTGCCTGGAGAATCCCATGGACAGAGGAGTCCTCATGGGCTAGGGTTGGACATGACTGAAGTGACTAAATAGCAGCAGCAGCAGCAGTAGAAGTACTGGCCAATCAAGCAGTAGGGTTAATTATCCTAGAATTCACTTTCTTAATTCAAACGGGGGGATCTGGTTAATCACATGGCTCAGACTCCATCCTCCCAATGCAGGGAGCCCCGGTTCAATCTCTGGTCAATAAACTAGATCCCACAATCTGCAACTAAGAGTTCACACGCCACAGATAAAATATCCTGCAGGCTGTAACTAAGGTCAAAGGTCTGGCATGTCGAAACTAAGACCCAAGGCAGCCAAATAAATAAATATTGAAAAAACAAATAAACACATTTGGAAATGGTTGAACAGTGAGGCATAAACCAAAACTTTTTACACACATATCCAACAATGGACCTTTTAAGACCTAGGCATGGAATATGGAGGAAAGAGATGATTTAGGGAGCCATCAAGAGAGGAAAAAGGAGAATGGTCATTGAATACACATACAGAAGGAAAATGCATTTCCAAGTAAGAGGGAGGGTGGTGAGAAATAATGTGCACGAAAGCACAGATTGACCATTTCAAAATGAATGGACCATTCCTTGACAGGGCTGGAAACGAATCAGAAATACAAATAATAAAAGTCTCAAGAATTATCGAGCCTCAAGATAGAGAAGTGCAAGGTACAAACAACATATAAAGATGGGAAGTGCAGGGTCATATTAAAGATGTAAAAGTTTATTCTAAGAAGTGACTAAAAGGAAATTTTCATGCTCCTCATTCTTCTGGGAGGACTGCACAGAAACATTTCTTGGTCAAATAAATGGACGAAAGTTTCGACTTTTCATTTTAAAATGAACAAACTAAATTTTGGACTTCTATTTCCGATGAAGAAAACTGCAAGACACTGTTCCTTCCACCCTACTTAAGAAGGCAAACAGGGAAAGCTCTAAAATCATTTTTTCAAACCTGTCAGAGAATGAAGGACACAAAGAAGCCTAAATGAACTAAGACATAGAAAATAGCTGTCTTTCTGGGAGTAAACAGAGTCGAGGATGCCCAGCCCCAGTGAAGGGTGGAGGAGGAGACTCCTCTTTAGGATAGGACCTGTGCTGTAAGAGAACCTCAAAGATGATTCATAGACCAAGGAAAATACCAGATGGAAACTGTGAGTCACAAAGGAAGAACACCAGAAAGGGGAAACTTGAGGGTAAACTTAGAACTCTTTGAAAATGACCATACTATGCTGTGTACATGCTTAGTCCCTTCAGTCGTGTCTGACTCTTTGCTATCCCATGGACTGTAGCCTGCCAGGCTCCTCTGTCCATGGAATTCTCCAGGCCAGAATACTGGAGTGGATTGCCATTTCCTTCTCCAATCATATTATACTAAATTTCTTTAAAAGAGTATTGATTAAGACAAAATAATGAAAGTATTTTGTAGGGTTTATAACATATCATGATGCTGATTTAAAAGGAATACACATGAGAGTTGCAAGTTAAGCTTTATTGGGGGCAAAATGAGGACTTAGCCTGGAAGACAGCATTCTGATAGCTCTGAGAAACTGCTCCAAAGAGGTAGGGGGGACGGTCTGTATATAAGTGATTTTGGTGAAGGGGGAGTACATGCAATCAAGCATGTATTTTTTTTTCAGGTTTCTGCTAGTCACAAGGGGCAGCAGTAGACAACATGAAGGATTTTAGTGCTTTTGTAGATGTAAGGGGATACAAGAACTAGGCTCGCAAAATCGGCTTCTGAAAATACCTATCTGAAGACCTGTTCTGCCAGTTTTTCCCAGAGCACAGAGTGCCTCATTTCTGCTCTCCACCCTGAACTCCTTTCAGAGTGTGTTGAGAGTCACCAACTGCAGCAACACATAATTTAATCTTTGTAGAAAGTAGATGGCAAGTGCCAATGGCAAGTGTCAATTTGTGGTTGACAATGGTAGAAAGAAATGACTAGAGCATAGAGGGCCGGAGGGAAGTAAATTTAACTCTGATGTTACAAATTCTTACATGGGACAGATGAACAAGTGAGCCAAATAGGAACTAAAAATAGCAAATGATAGACATAAGCCCACCACAGTGATAATTATATCTAAGTATACAACAACAACAAAATGGGAATTGAAAGCCAGTATCTAAGAAAATGAAGGAAGACCCAACTATTTGTTGCCTAAAGATTTTTTTTTCAAATAAAAACACAAATTGATTGAAAGTAAAAAGAGGGGAGTGAAGAGAAACTAAAGAGCCTCTTGATGAAAGTGAAAGAGGAGAGTGAAAAAGCTGGCTTAAATCTCAACATTCAGAAAATGAAGATCATGGCATCTGGTCCCATCACTTCATAGGAAATAGATGGGGAAGCAGTGGAAACAGTGACAGACTTTATTTTTCTGGGCTCCAAAATCACTGCAGATGGTGATTGCAGCCATGAAATTAAAGACGCTTACTCCTTGGAAGAAAAGTTATGACCAACCTAG
>SJYA01001877.1:510826-547636 GCA_006410615.1 Neotragus moschatus
GGCACGAATGAGCAACTGAACTGAACTGAACTGAAAAGGAGGGGAACTGATCTAACATACAAACAATAAGCAAAGAGAAGCTGGAGTCTTGGCTGTATTAATATCAGACATGGTAAATGTCAAGACGGAAACTGTTTTAAGAGATAAAGAAGGACTGGACTTCCCGGGTTGCACAAGAGGTAAGAATCCACCTGCCAATGCAGGGGACATTGGTTCAATTCCTGGTCCAGGAAGACTCTGTAAGCCACAGGGCAACTAAACACATGGGCCACAGCCACTGAGCCTACGCTCTAGAGCCAATGAGTCACAACTACCAGGCCTGTGTGCCCCAACAGCTGAGCCCATGAGTCTAGCACCTGTCCACCCCCACAGAGAGCACACACTCACCACAACTAGAGATAGCCCACCCAAAGCAGTGAGGACCCAGCACGGCCAGAAATAAACAAAGAACATTATATTTTAAAAGGGATAAAGATAATTATAAAAGAAACTTATCTAGAACACAGAAGTCATCCTAAATAGGGGAAATGTTGAATCACAGAACTTCCAAACACATGAAGCAAAGCTAACATAACTGAAGGAATAGTCAAATTCACAGTAAGAGATGTCAACATTAGCTCAGTTATTGATAGAACAATCTAGGAGCAAATATTTGCAATGCACATAAGTGATAAAGGACTTGTATCTAGAAGATACAAAGAACTCTTACAACTCAATAATAAGATGCTGGCAAAAAAAAAAAAAAAGAAAGAAATCCAAGGTAAAAATTGGGCAAAGGACTTAAGTAGACACATCAAAGAAAATACAATAATGGACAATGAGAAGAGGAAAAGATATTCCCTCCCATTAGTCATCAGGGAAATGAAAAATAAAACTGTGGTTAGATGCCATCACACATTCACTGGAAGATCTAAAATTAAAAAGATCGGAAATGCCATGTCACCAAACATGTAAAGGCGTTAAAACCATGATACAATACATTGTTAATCAAAGGTAAGAGGGCTTAACCAATTTGGAGAGCAGTTTACCCTATAACCCAGAAATTCCAGCCATTTAACAGGAAAAATGAAAACCAGTGTTCACACAAAGCAGCTTTATTTAGTCAGTCAGTCAGTCAGTTCAGTTGCTCAGTCATGTCTGACTCTTTGCGACCCCATGAAGAGGCATGCCAGGCCTGCCTGTCCATCACCAACTCCTGGAGTTCACTCAAACTCACATCCATCGAATCGGTGATCCCATCCAGCCATCTCATCCTCTGTCATCCCTTTCTCCTCCTGCCCCCAATCCCTCCCAGCATCAGAGTCTTTTCCATTGAGTCAACTCTTCGCATGAGGTGGCCAAAGCACTGGAGTTTCAGCTTTAGCATCATTTCTCCAAAGAAATCCCAGAGTTGATCTCCTTCAGAATGGAGTGCTTGGATCTCCTTGCAGTCCAAGGGACTCTCTCAAGAGTCTTCTCCAACACCACAGTTCAAAAGCATCAATTCTTCAATGCTCAGCTTTCTTCACAGTCCAACTCTCACATCCATACACGACCACTGGAAAAACCATAGGCTTGACTAGATGGACCGTTGTTGGCAAAGTAATGTCTCTGCTTTTGAATATGCTATCTAGGTTGGTCATAACTTTCCTTCCAAGGAGTAAGCGTCTTTTAGTTTCATGGCTGCAGTCACCATCTGCAGTGATTTTGAAGCCCCCAGAAATAAAGTCTGACACTGTTACCACAGTTTCCCCATCTATTTCCTATGAAGTGATGGGACCAGATGCCATGATCTTCGTTTTCTGAATGTTGAGCTTTAAGCCAACTTTTTCGCTCTCCTCTTTATTTAGCATAGTGCAAATCCAGAATCAACCCGATTATCTGTCACCAGGGAAATGTAGAAACAAATGGTAGCATATTGTGGTACACTCATATAATGAGATACTAGAAAGCAATAAAAAAGAACCAACTGTATTCATACCATGTGGATGACTCCTTTAAAGACACTATGTTTAAGAAGTCAGACGCTAAGAGACCATCCTGCATGGAATCCAGGAACAGGTAAAAATAAAGTGTAGGGCTAGAATCCAGAAAAGAGTTGTTCCTAGTGTGAGGACAGAATTTCTGGAAAGGGACATGATGGGTATAGAAAATGATCAATAGCTTATTTGGGGTGGAAATGACCTGAGTTCCCCATGTCCCTCATACATGAGTGTCAGAGTCCATTAAATACAATAAGAATAGTCAGATCTGTTTATAGTATTTACACAAATCATACTTCNGAATTTCTGGAAAGGGACATGATGGATATAGAAAATGATCAATAGCTTATTTGGGGTGGAAATGACCTGAGTTCCCCATGTCCCTCATACATGAGTGTCAGAGTCCATTAAATACAATAAGAATAGTCAGATCTGTTTATAGTATTTACACAAATCATACTTCAGACCCCTCTGCTCCCCACCCCCCAAAATTAGGGAACTTGAAAGCCTTTACATTAACCAGATGTCTCTGCAATAATGCCCAAATAACCCCAAGGTTCAATGGCTTGCAACAGCAGACACACTTGTTTCTTGCTCACAAGCATGCAGGTTGACTGGTCATCCTGTAGGATGTGTCCTTCTGGGGGTTCTAGAAACTGCCCAGGGCAAGATCTTCTCATGGCTGACCAAAGTAGAAGGGCAGTGGGCGGTGGGAACCCTTAGACCCTCAGCTTTTAACTAGCATACTGCCATGGCCACTGTCCATTGGCCAAACGCAGCCATCTGGGCAAGTCCAGAATCCCTGGAAGGATACCCCACGCCCATGAGCCAGGACAAGAGGGGCTAGGGGAGGGGAGGAGTGGGCACACATGCACCACAGCCTCCCTGCCTCCGGGCCATGTAAGAGGGAGGACAAACCCAAGGCTTTCCTGACAGCTAGCCCAGCATCTCTGCCTCAGCCCGCACTGTCTCCGTGTGGTCTGGAAGCCAAGAGACCACAGCTGTGTTCCAGAGGAAAGTTCCAGCACATCTTCACACTGACTGCCAGAGAAGTGTGCGGAAACCAGAACCACAGTGCTCCGTGCAGATCTGATGGAAAGCTTCTCCCTGGTTTCCCTGGTGTTGGGAAGCTGCCTCCCTCCCAGGGAGAATCAGCGCTCTGCATCTGTACTGGGAGGAGAAACCTCTGTTCATAGAAAGAAATGCAATACAGCCATCTAATGGATCCCGGCTGCCATAGGCTGGCTTCTGCCTCCCCAGGACCGCCTGAAGTGGATGACAATGCCCGTCTGAGCAGAGGGGTCCACGGACAGAGGTGAAGAGCTGTCATTGGCCTGTTCAATGATTTACAGCAGCTGCTCTTCGACTCTTTGGGGAGTATTATTACCTGGCCTCAACCCACCCCAACATAAACACCCAAGAAGGAGACTAGACAAAACTCTGTCCTACAAAAAGCAAAGAAATGAGGCCAATGTTCACCCAGTTACACTTGGTGGAGACCAGACCCGGTGAGGCCATTTCTGCCTTGAGTACTTAGATAAATCAACCAGAAGGAAACTCCAGCTTCCTTGTTCCTTCTGGGCATGCTGAACTGTCTACTTCCTGTGTGATCGAGGACATAGAGTCAGCCCAGCAAAATCTCTGAGTTCCTTTCCAGAAAATTGTGGTCTGGCCTCAGGCAGAATCGGAGCTTTCCCCCAAGCTCGTGACTGCAGGCATTTGTCCACGAATGCAGTCAACTGGAGAAGTCATCCGATCCTGTCCACTCATCCAACGAACAGTGACTGCTCACCTGCTGGATATCAGAAACTCTGCTCAGCCCTCGGGCTAATGCTGTGAATGAGAAAAACATGGTCCCTTCCTGCCCAGAGCTTATACACAATAGACGAGATAGATACTGGCGAAGCAGTTTAAGCATGATGGGAGGTGAGGAGCAGAATTTCAAAGGGGTCTTTGGAGCTTCAAGAGCTGCAGGAAGGACTCACAAGTTATCATAAGGGCGGCCAGATCCGTTAAAAGAGCAGTGTTACAGGGCCTTGTGCTTCCTGCTTTGGCTGCAGGTTTTTTTTTTTTTTTTTCCTGAATGCTTCAAGTGCCACAGTCTTTTGTAAGCCTTCTCCTGCTTCTTATGGTTTCAAGCTGAAGAGCATTTGAATGCACTTATATTTTTACAAACCTAAGTGGGAAAGTTTACCTCTGGCCATACCCAATGGAGGACAGAAACAGTCTGGGGAGTCTCAGGGGCAGTGACTGAGGCAGCAGTGACCCCAGAGGCCACACCCAGGCCCCTCGTATACTCTCCCATCTCTTTCAAGACTGAGGTGGATACTGAGCATCTTTTTCATGTGCCTGTTGGCCGTCTGTATGACTTCTTTGGAGAAATGTCTATTCAGGTCTCCTGCCCATTTTTGACTGAGTTGTTTGGGGTTTTTTAAAATAGTAAACTGTATGAGATGTTTGTATATTTTGAAAATTAATCTCTTCTCAGGAGCACCATTTGCAAGGTGCTCAATATCGTTAATTACTAGAGAAATACGAATCAAAACTGCAATGGGGTGTCACTCACCTCACACGTGTCAAAATGGCCATCATTAAAAAGTCTATAAGTAATAAATGCTGGAGAGGATGTGGAGAAAAAGGAGCCCTCCTACACTGTTAGTGGGAAGATAAACTGGTACAGCCACATGGAGAACAGTATGCTGCTGCTGCTGCTGCTGCTAAGTCGCTTCAGTTGTGTCCGACTCTGTGGGACCCCATACACGGCAGCCCACCAGGCTCCCCCGTCCCTCGGATTCTCCAGGCAAGAACGCTGGAGTGGGGTGCCATTTCCTTCTCCAATGCATGAAAGTGAAAAGTGAAAGTAAAGTCGCTCAGTCATGTCTGACTCTTAGTGACCCCATGGACTGCAGCCTATCAGGCTCCTCCGTCCATGGGATTTTCCAGGCAAGAGTACTGGAGTGGGGTGCCATTGCCTTCTCCAGGAGAATAGTATGAAGGTCCTGAAAAAACCAAAGTAGAGCTACTGTGTGATTCTGCAATCCCATTCCTGGGCATTTATCTGGAGAAAAACATAATCCAAAAACAGACATGGACCCCAATGTTCATTGCAATACTGTTTGCAATGATCCTGGTGACTCAGATGGTAAAAAAATCTACCTGCAATACAATGCAAGAACTCAGGTTCAATCCCTGAGTTGGTAAGATCCTCTGGAGAAGGGAATAGCAACTCACTCCAGTTTTCATGCCTGAAGAATCCCATAGACAGAGATGCCTGGCGAGACACAGTTTATAGTGTTGCAAAGAGTTGGACATCACTGAAACAGTTTAGCCCAGCACAGCCAGTATGATTGCCTAGAGAAGTCTATGGATAGAGGAGCTTGACAGGCTATATAGTCTACGGGGTCACAAAGAGTTGGACGCACCTGAGCAGCTAACACTTCCACTTTTCATTTTACAGTGAAATAGATAGAGAAAATGCGGTACATATACACAATGGAATATTGCTGCTGCTGCTGCTAAGTCACTTCAGTCGTGTCCGACTCTGTGCGACCCCGTAGACGGCAGCCCACTAGGCTCCCCCGTTCCTGGGATCCTCCAGGCAAGAACACTGGAGTGGGTGGCCATTTCCTTCTTCAATGCAGGAAAGTGAAAAGTGAAAGTGAAGTCACTCAGTCGTGTCTGACCCTCAGTGACCCCATGGACTGCAGCCCACCAGGCCCCTCCGTCCCTGGGATTTTCCAGGCAAGAGGACTGGAGTGGGGTGCCATTGCCTTCTCCACAATGGAATATTACTCGGTCATAAAAAAGAGTGAAAGAATGCCATTTGCAGCCACATGGATGGACTAAAGAGAGTCATACTGAGTGAAGTAAGTCAGGCAGAGAAGGAGAAAAATCATATGGCATTCCTTATGTGTGGAATCTAAAAAGAAATGATACAAATGAGCTTACATACAAAACAGAAACAGACTCACAGACTTTGAGAAGTTTATGGTTGCCAGCTGGGGTGGGGGGAGGAGAAGATGGAGAGAAAAGACAGTTAGAGACTTTGGGATGGGCTTGTACACACTACACATTTAAAGTGGATAACCACAAGGACCTACTGTATAGCACGTGGAACTCTGCTCAGTGTTATGTGGCAGTTTGAATGGGAGGGGGTTTGGGAGAGAATGGATACCTGTATATGTATGGCTGAGTCACTTTGCTGTTCACCTGAAACTATGATAAATTTGTTAACCAACTGTACTTCAATACAAGATAAAAGTTAAAAAAAAATAATAATTCAATTTTGTTTCTAAAAAACAAAAATTAGACTTACCATATGATCTTAAAATCCCACTCCTGGGCATATATTCAGTGAAAACTCTAATTCTTTAATTCAAAAAGATGTAAGCACCCTAATATTCACAGCAGCCCCACTGTTTTCAATAAACAAGACATGGAAGCAACCTAAATGTCCATCAACAAATGGATGGAAAAAGATGTGGTATATATACAATGTAATACTACTCAGTCGTAGAAAAGAATGGAATAATTCCATTTGCAGCAACATGAGTGGATTAGCATACTAAGTGAAGTAAGACAGAGATAGACAAAATCTTATGATATCACTTATACATGGAATCTTAAAAAATGATACAAATGAACTTATTTATAAAATAGAAACAGGCTCACAAGCATAGAAAACAAACTTGTGGTTACTAAAGGTGATGGGGGAGATAAATAGGAGTTTGGGATTAACATACACACACATTATACATAAAATAGCTAAACAAGGACCTACTACATGGCACAGAGATCTATATTCAGTATGTTTTAATGACCTAAAATGGAAAAGAAACTGAAAAAGAATATGTGTGTGTGTGTGTGTGTGTGTGTACATATATGTATACACACACACACACACACACACACACATATATGATAAGGCACCACTTCTTCCTGGCTCTGCTCTCCCAAAGCATTTCTAAAAAGCACCAGGGAAGATCCCTGGGTACTCCTGGGTACCACTCGGGCTCTGCACCCAGCCACTGTGTGGTGTTAGGAAAGGGACTCAAACCCTCATGTCATTTTTAGTTTTCCATCAGTTGAATGAGTAGGGGAAACCTAAAAGTCCAGGTCCAGCTGATGTTCATAAGGTACCATGGCAACCAAAGCAATGAGAAAAATAAAATTAAAATATAATTCCTACAGAAAATGTAACTGAAAAAATACCTTCTTGTTTCAATCATTTATCCCTCAGAAGGTTTTGCCATAGCTTAGAGCCAGGACCACAAAAGAGCTTCCCTGATAGCTCATTGGTAAAGAATCCGCCTGCAATGCAGGAGGCCCCAGTTTGATTCCTGGGTGGGAAAGATTCCCCTGGAGAAGGTACAGGCTACCCACTCCAGTATTCTTGGGCTTCCCTTGTGACTCAGCTGGTAAAGAATCTGCCTGCAATGCTGAAGACATGGCTTGATCCCTGGGTTGGGAAGATCCCTTGGAGAAGGGAAAGGCTACACACTCCAGTATTCTGGCCTGGAGAATTCCATAGACTGTATAGTATAGTCCTTAGGGTCACAAAGAGTTAGACACTGAACAATTTTCACTCACAGGACCACAAAAAGATTCAGCAACAGTGCTGCTCCTTAAATTTTTCTTTTCTTTTTTTTTTCTTTTGGTTTGTTAGTTTTGTTATTTTTATTTTATTTATTTATTTATTGAGGGGAAAAGAAAGAAAGAAAGTGAAGGCGCTCAGTTGTGTCCAAGTCTTTGCGACCCTGTGGACTGTAGCCTACTAGGCTCCTTCATCCATGGGATTTTCCAGGTAAGAGTACTGGAGTGGGTTGCCATTTTCTTCTCCAAGGGATCTTCCTGACCCAGGGATCAAACCCAGGTCTCTCACATTGCAGGCAGATGCTTTACCACCTGAGCCAAGGTGGGGTTTTATTCTCCCACCCAAAATGTTATATTTAGAAGAAACTATCATTAGAAAAAATTTGGCATTCACGCAGCACAGCTTTCTGTTTATAAACAAACACACAGCCTAGGTATGTTTATGTTTAGCTCACTGCTGCTGCTGCTACTAAGTCACTTCAGTCATGTCTAACTCTGTGCGACCCCATAGGCGGCAGCCCACCAGGCTCCCCCATCCCTGGGATTCTCCAGGCAAGAACACTGGAGTGGGTTGCCATTTCCTTTTCCAATGCATGAAAGTGAGAAGTGAAAGTGAAGTCGCTCAGTCGTGTTCAACTCTTAGTGACCCCATGGACTGCAGCCTACGAGGCTCCTCCGTCCATGGGATTTTCCAGGCAAGAGTACTGGAGTGGGGTGCCACTGAGAACAAATAAAATTGCACCAACCAGCTTTGAAGAGTGATGTACGTTGCCAGGTGCAGAAGGAGGGAAATGTGAGGTAGAGTGCAGAAGACCCCAAGGGGCTTAGGAGCTTGACACCAGAACCAATGGAATTCATTTGGACTTTTTTCTTCTGACTCTGATGAATTCCAGCAAGAGATGGCATCTGGGAAAACGACTCTTACAATTTGTTCCCAGAAAAGCCCAACAAGAGAGCATCACCCTGCAACTGAAACTCAGCTGGTCCGGAAACACCAGGTCTTGGAGAGACCTATCGCATCACCAGGATGACGTCAGCATTTTCCTAGAGCTAGAGGCTAGGATTCTCACCAAAGTACAGGATGAACAGGTCGGGGCTGGGGGTCCCAGGTCCCCATGCCTGCCTTCAGAGCTCTGCCAGTCAGCAGCAGGGAAAATATAGGATAATGTCTGCCAAGTATTGATAGGGAAATAAATCACAGTCTCCCTTGCTTGGACTAGACTTCAGGCTGGCCTCACCTCTTCATCTCTATTAGGGTTCACTCTGATGTCAGAGAAAGTGACTGTGAACACACACCCAGGACTGCACACACGTGCACAGACACAGGGTTCCACCATTAACTACATTCTCCTCCTCCCTTCCTCCTTTCAGCAAACATTTGGGGGAATTCCTATTGTATGCCAGGTGCTTGATCTGGAAGTCGAGTTGGTAGGTTGGAGCTGGTGGTTGAAGCGAGTGCAGACAAGCTCTCAGTGGGGAGTGACTTGGATCCATTAGAACTCTTAGCTGTGTGGGAATCAGTGGGAGAAACCTGCAGGTTCATCATCCAAGGCTCTGGAATCAAAGACTCAGAGCTTTTTATTTTCTTTCTTCTGACTTTGTGTTTATACTCAGTAGAAAGAAGAACTTCCCTGGAGGTTAGTGGTTAAGACTTCACCTCCCCATGTAGAGGATGTGTGTTGGATCCCTTGTCTGTAGCTGAGATTCCACATGTCTCAAGGCCAAAAAACATCTCTTAAAACAGAAGTAACACTGTGACAAATAGTACTTTGTTACAAATAGCACTTTGTTAGAGAGAGTGTGGAGGATGACTTAGTCTATTTAAAAAGGAGACAATGTTTCCTGTAGAGGATATCTGTCTCTCCATGGCTGGTTCCTGTCTATGTTGCATATATTCCGGACAGTTGAATAGATGTATGTGCCCTTGGCCCACATGGCTGTCTCATCATAGGCAGCCTCCAGCAACCTAGGAGGTTGAACATGTTCAAAAAAAATTTTAACATAAAATAGAATCCAGAAGATTTAGAGTATGGCTCTAAGCTTAATTTCACATCCAAGTAACTGAGAGACAACAGTTGTGAGTGAGTGTGTTGGCTTTAAAAGGGGAAATGGTCCAAAGAACATCTGATTCCTCCTAAGGCACAAATTAAAATATCTGTTCCCTCCAGAATGAAGGGCATTTAGTTCCTTAAACCTACTTTAAGAGAAATATGTTCATTTTAGGGATGCTTCAGCTTACAGTTTTCCATAAAATGACTCTTTCTTAGGATTCTAGCTGAAACTGCTAATCTGCTGAACTGATTCACTTAGTAAACATTTTGAGCACCTGCTATACATCAGACACAGTTCGGCCATGCAAGTAGAAAAGCCAAATATCACGTATTCCCTTTCATGTAAAAACTCACCTTTATTCATTTAACCTGCAACAGGCCACCCAGTCTATATTAGAAACAGAGAAACAACAGTGGACCAGACAGTCTCAATTTCCATCCTGCTCCCAGGCCAGGGGCCAAAAAGTTCAACAAAAATGAACTGCTGTGGTATTACACCGAAACAGACTGATATAATGAAGGGAATGGGCCAGAAGGAGTGGTTGGTGCAATGTGGCTGCTGCTGCTAAGTCGCTTCAGTCATGTTCGACTCTGTGCGACCCCGTAGATGGCAGCCCACCAGGCTCCCCCGTCCCTGGGATTGTCCAGGCAATAACACTGGAGTGGGTTGTCATTTCCTTCTCCAATGCATGAAAGTGAAAAGTGAAAGTGAAGTTGCTTAGTCGTGTCCGACTCTGTGCGACCCCATGGACTGCAGCCTACTAGGCTCCTCTGTCCATGGGATTTTCGAGGCAAGAGTACTGGAGTGGGGTGCCATTGCCTTCTCCGATGCAATGTGGAGGGATCAGGAAAGGCCCCAGAGGTGCTGAAACTCCAACAAATGAACCAGACAGATGAGGGTTTGATTGGGAGAAGGTTATTGAGGAGAATTCTAGGTAAAAGTGCAAAGAAAGGAAGTCTGTCTCCTTGCTAAGGAGACCAAAACTTGTCAGAAACAGGAAAAAAGGAAGACACTGTCTGCCTAAAACTTCTTTCTTTCCCTCTTCCAGAGGATATAAAAGCCATTGAAACAGTCAACCCCCAAGGGGGTGAGAAAATGCAGTTTACAAACATGAAAGGTTGGGTGGTCTGCTGTCTACTACCACTAAAGAGAAGGGGACAAAAACTGTATTCTGGGCCTTTGGGATCTCTAGGGTGTGAGTTGAAACTAAGCTCAGCCACTTTCTACCTCCAGGACTATGGACAAACTATTTAACCTCTTCTGTGAAGTGAGGTCAAAATGAGGATTCCTCAAAAGTGCTGAGAAAATTAAATGAGAAAATGACTATAAAAGCAACTATTGTAAAGGCAATAAATACTACAATGATTTAAAATTTTCTTTTGATGCCTTATGATGAATAACTTCTTGGTCCCGATGATGAGCCCATAGATATTGAGTGTATGAATGTGTGGAGTAATGATTTCTGTTTTGCACAAGTTTTTTCTTTACATCAACATTTTATATATGGAGCCAATATATTTGTCCACAACATGTGAACATTCACCTGTGTGAAACAGGTCCTAGTCTAAGTTCCTGAATACCGTCATTTTTATTTTGTTTAAAGTCCCTCAGATAAGGAACAATAATGCTAATTTTTCGTTTCCAAGTGTCAATACTCATAAGCAGACAATTCTTGTGTACAAAACCCACTTTTATTGTAAAGTCCTGATGCAGTTCAAAAATGATTCTGTTTGACTGTGTGTGGTTTTAGACTAGATAGAGTAATGCACAGACTTGATTTTTTAGCTCTTCATATATCACTTACTAGTTGTGTGACATCAAGCAAATCATGTCACCTCTCTGTGCTTCCTTTTATGCATATTTTAACATTTAGATTGTGGGGTTGCTGTGAAATAAGTTAACTCATACAGTTAATTCATGGTAAGACAGTGCCTGACACACGCCAAGTTCCCAATAAAAGTTAGATACTATTATCACCATATATATTCAATCAGTATGAATTATAAATTAATGCTAAAGACCACAATGTTTATTGACTGTGAAATTTTCTATGCTAGTTATTGACTGTTCTATAACTAGGGACTGTAAATCATTGTGGCTCTTAACAAAATTAATCATTAGTTATTATTGACATTACCTTCTTCCCGGGTGGCTCAGTGGTAAAGAATCCACCTGCCAGTGCAGGAGATGTGGGTTCCAACCCTGGGTCAGGAAAAATCCCCTGGAAAAGGAAATGGCAACCCAGTTCAGTATTCTCACCTGGGAAATCCCATGGACAGAGAAGAGTCTGGGAGGCTATAGTCCATGGGGTCACAAAGAATCAGACATGACTTAGCAACTGAACAACAATAACAAATTATCAGTTAACCCTCTAATTTATGGCAAAGATTGCACACCCATATTATTTGGGATAATGACCTTTTTGGGATTTGTTTTCATGGGCAAAATCACTTAGGAGCCATCCAAAATATATTTGTTCAAGTAATAGATATTCGATTGCAGTGCATTTTTGAATTGAAAAATGGATACAAATATGTTGGACGTTGAGATTTCATACCTTGCGGGGGGATGGGGGGTGGATAATTGAAACTCAACTGTGCAAAGGTCATGAGGTGCAGCCTACCCCACTCCCTTCAAGTCATCCAAATTGCTTTCTCTCAGCCCTCTCTACTTGAGTGACTCCCAAATTCATGCAAGCCATGGAATCCTTCTTTCAAATAAAAGCTGAAGTGGAACTCCAAATACCAAACAAGCTCAAGCAGGGTGGCCCTGGGGAAGCGTGTAAGGATTGGAGAGCCTGAAGGTGCCTCCAGCTTTTCCCCTGCTGTCATCTCCCTGGGGGCCCCTCACACCTGTCCTGGGTGTGTCATGGGACACAGTTTGAGCATCTGCACAAACACACAAATGTAGGCTGAGTGGAGGGAAAGAAAACGTATGAAGAAGTTCACTTTATACTTCTTTTCCAAAACCTAGCCTTATAGAAACAATCGTATATATTCCCCAAGATGAAAATCATTAGTGGGTGTTAAGAAATAAGAGTTTTTTAATTACTCATTTTTTTAATCTCCTGTTTTAATCGGGGTATGGTTGCTTCACAATGTGTTAGTTTCTGCTGTTCAGTAAAGTGAATTGGCCATATATATATATATATATATATATATGAGTGAGTGTGTGTGTGTGTGTGTGTAGCCCCTCTTTATTTCCTTCCCATTTAGGACACCACAGAGCATTAAGCAGAGATCCCTGTCTGTGCTGCACAGCAGATTCTGAAAACCTGTTTGCAAGGCAGAAATTGAGACATAGACATGGAGAACAAACCTATGGACGCCAAGTAGGGGGGAGCAGGAGAGGGGATGGATTAGGAGATAGGGACTGACATATATACACTAACACGTATGAAAGAAAAAAATAAAAGAGTCTGAATTTTAAAAGTGTATATGAAAAAACCAACTTCTTTGGTCAAAGTGAAATACTTGCTAATTTATATGCTTGAGTACCCATAAGAACCTTTCAAGACAGATATAATAATCATTCTATTGCAGGCACTAACTTGTCTTAAGCCTTTATCCAGGAAGTGAGTGAGTTGAAGGACAAGTCCACACTCACTGAAGTTTGAAAGAGAGAAGTCTTCAAGCTGCAGTATCACTCTTTGCTTTTGAGTAAGATGAACAGGACCAGGGATGAGCCAAAGAGAGATCCTAGCTAGAGTTACTAGAAGATCAACCAGACCCACAGGGTAACTGACTCGGACCCCAGCTGGCTCAGCTGAGCCGTGCCCATCCTAAACCTCCAGCAGGTGAATGCCTTTACTGTGAGATCAGCAGTCCTAACCTGCTTCATTCAGAACTCACACGAGAATAACCCTGACGCCAGACAGCTAGAGCCTTCTCTCGCCGTGTCACAGTGTGGCTACCACTTTGCTCATATTTTTAGTGAATCATATGAATGCATAGCACCATTTCTTGGCAGAAGAAAGAGGCATCAATCTGGTTATCTGTGAGTATGAAATCACCCGGGAAGACAGCCCACAGTCTATCAACCAACTGTCACGTGAACTTAAAGACTGGACATAATAGGTAAGGAGGGCACTAGTGCTGGGGTCCTGGGGGGCTGGGCTCAAACTTCAGCTCTCTCACTCACTCCGGGTCCCACCACAGGCCTCAGGAAGACACCGAAACTGCTCCGAGCCTCAGTTTCCTCACACACAAAATTGAAGGCTGAGAGAATAGCTGTCTCGTTGGCTTATGATGATTTTCAGTTCAGTTCAGTTCAGTCGCGCAGTCATGTCCGACTCTTTGCAACCCCATGGACTGCAGCACACCAGGCCTCCCTGTCCATGGGCAACTCCCGGAGCTTGTTCAAACTCATGTCCATTGAGTCGGTGATGCAACCAACCATCTCATCCTCTGCCATCCCCTTCTCCTTCTGCCTTCAATCTTTCCCAGCATCAGGGTCTTTTCCAATGAGTCAGTTCTTCTCACCAGGTGGTCAAAGTATTGGAGCTTCAGCTTCAGTCCTTCCGATGAATATTCAGGACTGATTTTCACTAGGATGGACTGGTTGAATCTCCTTGCAGTCCAAGAGACTCTCAAGAGTCTTCTCCAACACCACCATTCAAAAGCATCAATTCTTCAGTGCTCAGCCTTCTTTATGATCCAATTCTTACATCCAAAGCTGTGGGAAACCACAGCTTTGACTAGATGGACCTTTGTCAGAAAATTGATGTCTCTGCTTTTTAATAAGCTGTCTAGGTTTGTCACAGCTTTTCTTGCAAGGACCATGTGTTTTATAATGTCACGGCTACAGTCACCATCTGCAGTGATTTTGGAGCCCAAGAAAATAAAGTCTGCCTTGGTTTCCATTGTTTCCCCATCTATTTGCCGTGAAATGATGGAATCAAATGCCATGATTTTTGTTTTTTGAATATTGAATTTTAAGCCAGCTTTTTCACTCTCCTCTTTCACTTTCATGAAGAGGCTCTTTAGTTTGTCTTCACTTTCTGCCATAAGGGTACTGTCATTTGCCTCTCTGAGGTTATTGATACGATGATTTTATGAATAATCAAATAAAAACATACATAAAACTCTTGCAAAGCCCAGAACACATTAATAGCTCAACAAATCATACCTATCATGATTAATAAGAATATTTTCTTTTCCTGTAATGAGCAGCTGGAAGAAATCACTAAGAGTAAGAGACAAGGTCAAGAAAGACCAAGTAAAACAGGGCATCAAGCTAAGATCCTTTAGGAGAGATTCTTCTCATCTAAGATACCTCTCAGGATGTGGTCTTACATGCCCTCTATCATGCCATGAGCTATCTAGCAACTTGGGATAAAGATTATTACTTGATGTGAGAGTAGATTCTATTACTTGCAACCAAGAGCACTACCATATAGTCTGCCCTCAAGACCACAATGACCTCACAGCCTGGATATGCACATTCAGTAAATACGTGTGAGGTGAAAGAATACTCATGAAAATATATTTCCAAAAGAAAGAAACTGTGTTCAGAAAATGGATTTAAAAGTTATGGTGCATTATTTAAGGGTTTCCACTTTATAAATAGAAAAAGGTTAATGCATTATTCTTAGAAAAGAATAAACACTGGTCATGACAGACTTTCTGTTTTGCATTTAATGTGTGTTATCTCATCAAATTGACTTCAGTATGTGGAATTTGACGAAGTTTTGCCTATTCATTGACCTTAGTCATGACACATGCATTAGGTGACACTTCCATAAATTGAAAGGAATTGGTAACCATCTGTAGTCTCACTCTAATTCACAAAACAAAAATACAAATAGTGTGCGATGGGAAAGAGTTTCTGATTGTCTATAAGCACAAGAAAAGCTGGGCTGGCTGAAGCACAAGCTGGAATCAAGATTGCCAGGAGAAATGTCAATAACCTCAGATATGCAGATGACACCTCTCTTATGGCAGAATGTGAAGAGGAACTAAAGAGCCTCTCGATGAAAGTCAAAGAGGAGAGTGAAAAAGTTGGCTTAAAGCTCAACATTCAGAAAACGAAGATTATGGCATCTGGTCCCATCACTTCATGGCAAATAGATGGGGAAACAGTGGAAACAGTGGGTGACTTTATTTTGGGGGGCTCCAAAATCACTGCAGATGGTGATTGCAGCCAGAAAATTAAAAGGCGCTTACTCCTTGGAAGGAAAGTTATGACCAACTAGATACCATATTCAAAAGCAGAGACATTACTTTGCCAACAAAGTTCTGTCTAGTCAAGGCTATGGTTTTTCCAGTGGTCATGTATGGATATGAGAGTTAGACTCTAAAGAAAGCTGAGTGCTGATGAACTGATGCTTTGAACTGTGGTGTTGGAGAAGACTCTTGAGAGTCCCTTGGACTGCAAGGAGATCCAATCAGTCCATCCTAAAGGAGATCAGTCTTGGGTGTTCATTGGAAGGACTGATGGTGAAGCTGAAACTCCAATACTTTGGCCACCTGATGCAAAGAACTGACTCATTGGAAAATACCCTGATGCCAGGCAAGATTGAGGGCAGGAGGAGAAGGGGACAACAGAGGTTGAGATGGTTGGATGGCACCACTGACTTGATGGACACGAATTTAAGCAAACTCTGGGAGTCAATGATGGACAGGGAGGCCTGGCACACTGCAGTCCATGGGGTTGCAAAGAGTCAGACACAACTGAGCAAGTGAAATGAACTGAACTGAACTGATACATAGGTAGCCTTTGGCACGTGAAGAAGGTGTACAAGTGTTATTTTGCAGAACAATTCAATTAACCTCTCTATTTGCCCCATCACCTGGACTAACCCATGTGTCATATTCTGGCCTGAGAAGTATTTGAAACAAATTCTCTTCCCTGTGAGGAATTCTCTTTTCATTTGCTAATATTTGTTCCTGGCCTAAATGCAGAGTCTGATTCAATAATACAGAACAAGGACTAAGTACATGGTTTTGAA
The DNA here is from genome assembly GCA_006410615.1 of Neotragus moschatus. Taxonomy (NCBI): domain Eukaryota; kingdom Metazoa; phylum Chordata; class Mammalia; order Artiodactyla; family Bovidae; genus Neotragus; species Neotragus moschatus. The sequence goes on from SJYA01001877.1 coordinate 527,381, forward strand.
GACAGATAATCTGGAGAGAAGCCTGATACCACTTTTTATGACTCTTTTTCTCCTCTTGAACAACTTTATCACTCTTAGTGCCTCAGTTCCTTCATCTATTAAATGGGCCAATAATACTACCTACTTCACAGGGATGTTTTAAGGATTAAATAGGTTATCATCTTAAGAAAGTAAAAATTAGCTTAGACTAAGAAAGGAGAAAAATCTGCCTGGCCCTTCATCAGGCTGGGAAAATAGACAAGAAAACCAGCTGCATATTTCATAGCAAGCAATATTCCTCCCAAGGGCACACTACAGTAGTAAAACGTCATAAAATATTCCCCAATGGGTGACAACTGTTTTCTCACTTACTGAGAAACTTTTTTCTCCAAAATCATAGACTGTTANGATGGCTGGATGGCATCACTGACTCGATGGACGTGAGTCTGAGTGAACTCTGGGAGTTGGTGATGGACGAGAGGCCTGGCGTACTGCGATTCATGGGGTAGCAAAGAGTCAGACATGACTGAGCGACTGAACTGAACTGAAGTGAATGGTCTAGTGGTTTTTCCTACTTTCTTCAACAAGAATAGTAGAGTTACTATTGCCACCATTATTATAACTATTACTATTAATGATGTTAAGAACTAACTAACTTTTCTTAGTCTGGCTCAGATCATGAACCCTGTATTGCAAATCCAGACTTAAGTTGAAGCAAGTATTGAAAACCACTAGGGCATTCAGGTAAGACCTAAAATTGAGTCAATTAACATTATTCAGTGAAAGTGACAATACATTCAAGGAATTAGATCTGATAAAGTGCCTGAAGAACTATGGATGGGAGTTCATAACATTATACAAGAGGCAGTGATCAAAACAATCCCCCAAAAGAGAAATGCAGAATGGCAAAATGATTGTCTGGGGAAATCTTACAAATAGCTGAGAAAAGAAAAGAAGTGAAAGACAAAGGACAAAATGAAAGATATACCCATCTAAATGCAGAGTTCCAAAGAATAGCAAGGAGAGATAAGAAAGCCTTCCTCAGTGATCAGTGCAAAGAAATAGAGGAAAACAATAGAATGGGAAAGACTAAACTTCTCTTCAAGAAAGTTAGAAACCAAGGGAACATTTTATGCAAAGATGGGCACAATAAAGGACAGAAACAGTAAGGACCTAAGAAAAGCAGATGTTAAGAAGAAGCGGCAAGAACACACAGAAGAGCTATACAAAAAAGATCTTAATGACCCAGACAATCATGGTGGTGTGATCACTCACCTAGAGCTAGACATCCTGGAGTGTGAAGTCAAGAAAACCTTAGGAAGCATTACTGCAAACCAAACTAATGGAGATGATGGAACTTTAGCTGAGTTGTTTAAAATCTTAAAAGATGATGCTGTTAAAGTGCTGCACTCAATATCCCAGAAAAATTGGAAAACTCTGCAGGTGGTTATAGGACTGGAAAAGGTCAGGTTTCATTCCAATCCAAAGGAAAGGCAATGCCAAGTAATTTTTAAACTATTATACAATTGCACTTATTTCACATACTAGCAAGATCATGCTCAAAATCCTTAAAGCTAGACTTCAATAGTATGTGAGCTAAGAACTTCCAGATGTATAACCTGAATTTAGAAAAGGTAGAGGAACTAGAAATCAAATTGTCAACATCCATCAGACCACAGAAAAAGCAAGGGAATACCAGAAAAATATCTATTTGTGCTTCATCAGCTACACTAAATCTTTTTACTCTGTGGATCACAACAAACTGTGGAAAATTCTTAAGGAGATGGGAATACCAGACCACCTTATCTGCCTCCTGAGAAACCTGTATGCAGGTCAAGAAACAACAGTTAGAACCAGATATGGAACAACGGACAGGCTCCAAGTTGGGAAAAGAGTACATACATCAAGACTGTGTGCTGTCACCTTGCTTATTTAACTTATATGCAGAGTATATCATGCAAAATGCCTGGCTAGATGAAGCACAAGCTGGAACCAAGATTATGGGAGAAATATCAATAACCTCAGATGTGCAGATGACACCATCTTTATGGCAGAAAGTGAAGAGGAACTAAAGAGCATCTTGATGAAAGTGAAAAAGGAGAGTGAAGAAGTTGGCTTAAAACTCAAAATTCAGACACTAAGATCATAGCATCTGGTCCCATCACTTCATGGCAAATATATGGGGAAACAACAGAAACAGTGACAGACTTTATTTTCTTGGGCTCCAAAATCACTGAAGATGGTGACTGAATCCATGAAATTTCTTGTTACATTTCATGAAATTACATGAAAGATGGTTGTTCCTTGGAAGAAAAGCTATGACTAACCTAGAGAGCTTATTAAAAAGCAGAACCTTTACTTTGCTGAAAAAGGTCCAGGTAGTCAAGATTATGGTTTTTCCAGTAGTCATGTATGGATGTGAGAATTGGACTATAAAGAAAACTGAGCACTGAAGAACTGATGCTTTTGAACTGTGGTGTTGGAGAAGACTCTTGAGAGTCCCTTGGACTGCAAGGAGATCAAATGAGTTAATCCTAAAGAAAATCAACACTGAATATTTCTTAGAATGGCTGATGCTGAAGCTGAAGCTCCAATACTTTGACCAACTGATGTGAAGAGCCAACTCATTGGAAAAGACCCTGATGCTGGGAAAGATTGAGGGCAGGAGGAGACGTGGACAACAGTAGATGAGATGTTGGATAGCATTACTGAGTCAATGGGCATGAGTTGAGCAAATTCCAGGGGATAGTGAAGGACAGGAAGCAGTCCACGGGATTGCAAAGAGTCAGACAGGACTGAGCAACTGAAAAACATCAGTCAGTTCAGTTGCTCAGTTGTGTTCAACTCTTTGCAACATAGTTACTAATCAATAAATGTTAAGAATTCTGTGAAGTAGATATTTTATTAACTCCACTCATCAATTTAAAAGACATTGGAGGGGAACTCAATGAGTTACACATGGCTCATTTTTTACCCTATAGAAGGTAAAATTGTAGCAAATTGTACAACTTTATATTCCTATCAGGCACTTACAAAAGTTTCTGTTCCCCTGCATTCTCATCAAAACTTGGTATTATCAGATTTAAAATTTGTTTTCAAATTTGAATATAAAGATTGATAATATTGGGGACTTCCTGGTGGTCCAATGGTTAAGGATCCACCTTCCAATGCAGGGGATGCTGGTTTTATCCCTGACCAGGGAACTAAGATCCTACACACTCCTGGGCAACTAAGCCCGCACTCTGGAGCACATGCTCCATGACTAGAAAGAAGTCCTCACATGGCAACAAAAGATTTCACATGCCACAGCTAAGACCTGATGCCACCATAAATAAATGAATATGAGAAAATAAAGGATCACCTTCTCTATTTAAAAAAAAGGATTGATAATGTAAAGGCTATACACAGTGACTCTTTAAAATATTTTAAAAGATCAAGAATGAGAGATAGAGACAGAGAGAAATCAGAGCAAAGATGAATCCGTTTAACCAACAAGGAAAGGCAGTCACATAAGTCAGGAGTTGAAAACGCAGCACAAACGCCCTCACTGAAGCAAGAAGCCTGACTGATAGTCTTGCGGATGCCCTTCCAGCTGCAGAGTGTTACATACACTAATTCTTTGACTCAGTGCTTGTTTGGCCCCCAAAGGTGGGGATTCCGAATTAGATATCTGAGAATGGGCAAGTGATTCTATCTCTAACTCTCAGTTCTTCCCTACTTTTAACATTATGACTTTCCCATAAATGCCGTGTCCCTAGGCACCTCTGCTTGCTCCTTCTCGTTATGAATAATGTTCACAGCACAGAGCAAATCAATAATACCCTTTTTTTATCCTAAAGTTATCGCTTTTCACCAGCCATCATTCATTTTCTTTTATCTCCTCTAAGAGAAAGTCACTTTTATTATGTATGCTTGATCGATGGGAAAACACACCCCAAATATGAACATAAGAAGATTAGAAAGTCTTTAGTGCAAATTAGACCATCCTTTCCCCCTCTCTTCCATCACACTCTCTCCGAAACAACACAATTTTACAACCTTCTAGACTATATTGTTACTGTTGCTGTTTAGTCACTAAGTCGTGTCTGACTCTTTTGCAACCCCATGGACTGTAGCCCATAAAAGGGATTTCTGTGGTTTGTATATTGTAGAAATGTGAGCATTTTTGCAAGATAACTATAAAATCATGCTTGAATGGATAAAAGGATTTGCCTTGTTTCACTAAAAAACAAATGCAAGCCATAAAAAGTTAAGATAGGCACTAACAACAAAATAAATTATATTTTAGTTACACATTCAATGTTTTTATAGCAAACTCCTTTCTCCATAGAAAACCTTCAAGGTATGATCACCGCCATAAAACACTACATCCTATTTCTCAAAGGGAAAATTCTAGAATGCTGAAAATCCAAGATCCCTATTAAATTTAATTTATGAATTTTTACTGGCTAAGAACTATTTCCTCTGATTTGGCAACTCCAGTCCCCTTTTAATGTCTCTCAGTCCCATCCACTTTTTTAACATACCGACCGGAACTATCCAATGGGAAATACTGAGAGAAATCAATACCTCTCCCTGGCATTTCAGTTTCAGAGAGAAGCCCAGACTTGGTGTCACTGACAAAGCCACTTAGCCTCAGGGATGGAAAAATAACCCTCCCCTTTTCCTGAAGCAAAGTACATATTTCATGGTAGATTGTGGTTATTGAAAAGATTTTCAAGCCATTTAACTGTTATAAGCTAGGCTTTATTCTTACACGAAACCTCTTAAAGGTAGACAGGATCTGCCATGATTAACAAACAAACACAGACACAAAGAGTCCTTGTACATTTTAAAAGCCTTTTCATCCGACTCTTGATCAAGCCAGGTTTTGTCTATTGGGAATTAGGAAATCAGGAAGTCTTTAAAGTTACTAAAGACTTACAACAGTGACCCATGATTCACTGTTACACACTCAACAACTTTTAAATAATATTCCAACTAGCAGTTCTTGAACTCTTTTCTTAATAGATAATTTTGCAAGAGGTAAAGAATCTGTCTGCCAATGCAGGAGATAAGAGAGACTTAGGTTCAACCCCTGGGTCAGGAAGAGCCCCTGGAGGAGGAAATGGAAATCCACTCCAGTATTCTTGCCTGGAGAATTCCATGGACAGAGGAGCCTGGCAGGCTGTAGTCCATGGAGTCACAGAGTCGAACATGACTGAACACACAGCACACAAAGACACAGGAGGAATATTACTGTGTAGAAATGTGTTAGCCCTGAGGTACCTGTCTGGTGGTACCATCTATAGCTTTTTTTATTTTTCCTTTCTTTTTATTTTTTAAATATAAATTTATTCATTTTAATTGGAGGTTAATTACTTTACAATATTGTAGTGGTTTTGCCATAAATTGACATGAATCTGCCCTGGGTATACATGTATTGCCTATCCTGAAACCCCTCCCACCACAACATTGTAAAAGTCATACTCCAATACAATTTAATTTAAAAATAATAAATAAATAAGCCAAGCTTCATCTGCTTATTCGTTTTTATTGATTTACAATGCTGTGTTAATTTCAGGTGTATTGCAAAGTGTTCAGTTATACATATATATGTACACAAATCTACTCTTTTTCAGGTTATTTCCCATTACAGGTTATTACAAGATATTGAGCAAAGTAATCTGTATTATACAGTAGGACCTTATTGGTTATCTATTTTATAAATAATAGTGTGTGTCTATTGAGCAAAGTAATCTGTATTATACAGTAGGACCTTATTGGTTATCTACTGTATATATTGGAGAAGGAAATGGCAACCCACTTCAGTATTCTTGCCTGGAGAACCCCACGGATGGAGGAGCTTGGTGGGCTACAGTCCACGGGTTGCAAAGAATTGGACATAACTGAGTGACTTCGCCTTCACTGTACATATAACAGTGTGTGTCTGTTAATCCCAAATTCCTAATTTACTCCTCCCCCAACCTTTCCTCTTTGGTAACCATAAGTTTGTTTGTCTGTGAGTCTGTTTTGTAAATAAATTCATTTGTATCCAATTTTTAGACACACACAAGTGATACACACAAGACACACACAAGATGATATTTGTCTTTCTCTGACTGAACTCATTAGCATTCTAAAGTGTCTATGGGAGGTGGGAGAGGTCCAGAAAAGACCACAAACAGAGAAGGAATGGAAAGCAACGGAGGGGAGAGGGGCAGGGGGAGAGGGGACAACGGAGAGCAGACAAATGCCGGTGCTATTTTTACCTCCTATAACCTCACAGTTCCCCCTGATAAATGAACACAGTGATAAATCTGACAGTTGTCCTTAAGGAAGCATACAGATTTTTTTTTCTTTAACCCATTTTACATTTGTTTCTTTGGAGCTATCATTGTTTAGGATATCTATAAGGAAAAATGAAATCACTACACCTGCTGAATTTTAGCCTAAGTTGGAGAAAATTCCACTTAAAATCAGGGAAGATTCTAGTTAAAGTTGTCTTTAAGACTTCTAAAAATATAAAGTCTGTGATATTTCCAAAGATATAGAAAACTAAAAATACACAGTGTATACAAAATTTGTTTCAACAGATAAAGGCATCTACATGCAACAATATCTAAATTGGTTCTTAAACTGTAATAGCCTGGAATTTAAACTAGAGAACTTTGGCTGATATTGCTTTAAAATTAAATATCCAGGCACATTGATTTTTTTCTTCCTTATAGTATCATAAGTATCCCACCCCCTGCTGCTGCTGCTGCTGCTGCTGCTGCTAAGTCGCTTCAGTGGTGTCTGACTCTGTGTGACCCCATAGACAGCAGCCCACCAGGCTCCACCATCCCTGGGATTCTCCAGGCAAGAACACTGGAGTGGGTTGCCATTTTCTTCTCCAATGCATGAAAGTGAAAAGTGAAAGTGAAGTCGTTCAGTTGTATCTGACTCTTGGCGACCCCATGGACTGCAGCCCACCAGGCTCCTCCGCCTATGGGATTTTCCAAGTAAGAATACTGGAGTGGGGTGCCATTGCCCACCCCCTGATACTTCCTTATAGTGTCGTAGTACTTTCCAATTGGCAGAGTGGTAAAGAATCCACCCACCAATGCAGCAGACACAGGAGACAAGGGTTCAATCCCTGGATCAGCAAGACCCCTTGCAGGAGGAAATGACAACTCACTCCAGTATTCTTGCCTGGAAAATTCTACAGACAGAAGAGCCTGGGAGGCTACAGTCCATAGGTTCACGGAGTCAGAGAAGACAGCAACTGAGCATGAGCTCGGTGGTATCGTAGTCATTGTATTTGGGGAGTTTCCAAGTTCGTTGATTTGTATTCCTTTCTCTTTAGAAGAAGCATGCTTTTGCTCATGCTAATCTTAAATGTATGAGAAAAAATAACTCATTTTTAAATTGCTTTATAATGGATTTAATATTTCTCACAACCTGGTTGTGTGTGTTTGTGGGTCTGTGTTGCAAGGAAAAAGGCAATTCTGACTCATGTTGGAAATGTTTCTTTGACTTGCTTTTCATTGCTTTTGATGTTACAATCATAGAGAATGGCCTCCCTCAGAGAATCTGCCCCTCTGTTTCACTGTTAAACTACTTTCTTCAGAACCTTGTCCACTTGTAGGTGGCAGGAAGGGAGAAATTAACACATCCCCTGCCTAGGGTTTGCCATTTTAGGAGATGTTTGCAAGATTAATGGTCTTTTTACTTTGCTTCCTCACCTCCCCCCACCTCTGATCTGGAAAAGAAGCTGGCACCCAGACCCGGATAAGATGGTTATTTTGAGGCTCTATTCTGCCATCTTCTCAGTTTCTGGCTCCCTGACTAANGATATTTCCAAAGATATAGAAAACTAAAAATACACAGTGTATACAAAATTTGTTTCAACAGATAAAGGCATCTACATGCAACAATATCTAAATTGGTTCTTAAACTGTAATAGCCTGGAATTTAAACTAGAGAACTTTGGCTGATATTGCTTTAAAATTAAATATCCAGGCACATTGATTTTTTTCTTCCTTATAGTATCATAAGTATCCCACCCCCTGCTGCTGCTGCTGCTGCTGCTGCTAAGTCGCTTCAGTGGTGTCTGACTCTGTGTGACCCCATAGACAGCAGCCCACCAGGCTCCACCATCCCTGGGATTCTCCAGGCAAGAACACTGGAGTGGGTTGCCATTTTCTTCTCCAATGCATGAAAGTGAAAAGTGAAAGTGAAGTCGTTCAGTTGTATCTGACTCTTGGCGACCCCATGGACTGCAGCCCACCAGGCTCCTCCGCCTATGGGATTTTCCAAGTAAGAATACTGGAGTGGGGTGCCATTGCCCACCCCCTGATACTTCCTTATAGTGTCGTAGTACTTTCCAATTGGCAGAGTGGTAAAGAATCCACCCACCAATGCAGCAGACACAGGAGACAAGGGTTCAATCCCTGGATCAGCAAGACCCCTTGCAGGAGGAAATGACAACTCACTCCAGTATTCTTGCCTGGAAAATTCTACAGACAGAGGAGCCTGGGAGGCTACAGTCCATAGGTTCACGGAGTCAGAGAAGACAGCAACTGAGCATGAGCTCGGTGGTATCGTAGTCATTGTATTTGGGGAGTTTCCAAGTTCATTGATTTGTATTCCTTTCTCTTTAGAAGAAGCATGCTTTTGCTCATGCTAATCTTAAATGTATGAGAAAAAATAACTCATTTTTAAATTGCTTTATAATGGATTTAATATTTCTCACAACCTGGTTGTGTGTGTTTGTGGGTCTGTGTTGCAAGGAAAAAGGCAATTCTGACTCATGTTGGAAATGTTTCTTTGACTTGCTTTTCATTGCTTTTGATGTTACAATCATAGAGAATGGCCTCCCTCAGAGAATCTGCCCCTCTGTTTCACTGTTAAACTACTTTCTTCAGAACCTTGTCCACTTGTAGGTGGCAGGAAGGGAGAAATTAACACATCCCCTGCCTAGGGTTTGCCATTTTAGGAGATGTTTGCAAGATTAATGGTCTTTTTACTTTGCTTCCTCACCTCCCCCCATCTCTGATCTGGAAAAGAAGCTGGCACCCAGACCCGGATAAGATGGTTATTTTGAGGCTCTATTCTGCCATCTTCTCAGTTTCTGGCTCCCTGACTAAAGTCGTCCTTGCCTCAGCACCTTGTCTCTCAGGTTCACAGACCTGTCGTGCGGCGAGCGCAGCGAGCTTGGACTCAGTAACATGTGTGCGCACATAGGTGTGTATGGTTTAATTCTGTGGGGTAGCGTGCAGGCGATGTGTATAGATTTTTAACATTGTTTTCTTCTGAAGTGTAATTGATGATAGAAATATGTACAAATCATAAGTGCATAACTGGGCAACGTTTTTCAAAATTCCCTGTAACCCGAGCTCAGATCCAGAAATGGAAGAAACCCAGCAGCTCAGAGTCTCCGCTGGTAAGCTGCAGAGACTCATGTAATTCTGGGTCACGTGCTCGCTTTGCAGTCCTCAGGGACAGAGCCTCTGTGCCCCACCACATCCTCTGGCAGGGCCCTCTACCATTCTGCCAAATATTTCTCTTTCCCCTCTTTGTGGAGGAGGGTAGAGGAGATGGGAAAACTCAGGTCCCATCATGTGTCTACTTAANCACCTTGTCTCTCAGGTTCACTGGCCTGTCGTGCGGCGAGCGCAGCGAGCTTGGACTCAGTAACATGTGTGCGCACATAGGTGTGTATGGTTTAATTCTGTGGGGTAGCGTGCAGGCGATGTGTATAGATTTTTAACATTGTTTTCTTCTGAAGTGTAATTGATGATAGAAATATGTACAAATCATAAGTGCATAACTGGGCAACGTTTTTCAAAATTCCCTGTAACCCGAGCTCAGATCCAGAAATGGAAGAAACCCAGCAGCTCAGAGTCTCCGCTGGTAAGCTGCAGAGACTCATGTAATTCTGGGTCACGTGCTCGCTTTGCAGTCCTCAGGGACAGAGCCTCTGTGCCCCACCACATCCTCTGGCAGGGCCCTCTACCATTCTGCCAAATATTTCTCTTTCCCCTCTTTGTGGAGGAGGGTAGAGGAGATGGGAAAACTCAGGTCCCATCATGTGTCTACTTAAAGTTATGTTTTATTCAGTGGGAATTTTTAGGGGAGCAGGAGTCAGGTTATATAGAAGTTTGCAACAGACGGCAGGTAGTCTGAACATTAAAAGCATTGGGGGGAATTGAAGAAAACCAGATACATCAAGTTAAGGAATTTAGTGCTTTGGGGAAGATGCAAGAGCCTGGGTTCACTGAAATCATTCCTTTCGTATACATCGCGGCTACTGGAGCCAGTAAGTATTCTGCCTTTTTTGCATCCTGAGTTTCTCAGTGCTCACGGGGAATGACTAATGGCTGCTGGACCACAGATGTCTTCCTTCCTGATTGCCCTCAGGGCTCAGAAATTCACATCAGGAGGGCCAAAATTGCTGATGATTGGCATATCCTTATTTACTGATATGGCAGGAAATACTCCATCTCTCACATGCCATTACTGAAGGAGTCTTTTGGGCCTAGAAAAGAAAACAACAGTCTCAAAGGCCCTTGCTGAATCATCTAACTTCAGAGAAAACAAAACGGAACTTTAGGTCCCGCCCTGATGCTCCAGGTCGGTTGCATCCATCTGGGACTTATCACTCCCTGTCCAGAAACCTTCCACCCCCTGCACCTGCCCAGAAGACTTATCACCCCCTGCCCAACTACAAACGCCATCTCAACCAAAGAATACCCAAAACATCCCGCCTGATTAACATTTCCCTTATCACTTCCACAAACCTCCTTATAAATATGGAGCCTCCCTGATCCCTCTCTGCACTCAGCCTGGTCGTTAGGCCGACTGTCGCCCCTCCTTGCCTGAATAAAGGTAACCTACTTCTGTTGAGGTCATCTTTCCTCTTTATGCCTTGGCCCAAACTATACCTTACAATGACCAACTCAAACTGTTTCTGCCTAAAAAGTCTGCACCAGGAAAATGCCATTGGTGTGACTGCACCAGGCTAGAGCGAGGGCATTCTGAGAGGCAGCTGCTGGTCTTGGAAGCAAGCTCAGAGGCTGCCCCTCCCCTCTTTCTGCCCCTGATGCCAGCATTATTGCCTACTGTCCAGTTTTCAGTGACCATATGCAGAAATAAGGGCTTGCAAGCTCCATGCAGTGTACCCTTGGAAGCCACCCAGCTCCCATGCTCCTGGACTGCTGCACACCCACCTGAATGAGATTAAGGAAAGTTGGCCCCTCCAGTAGATCCAGCCTAAACTTGGGAAGTGATCTCCAGCACCTGACCTAGTACTCCTGTCAACTACAAACTGGCACTTGCCAAGAGCATTTGCCAGTGACCACACAGCAACAAGGGTGCTTGGCTCTGCCCCTGCAGAGATTGAACCCTGTGCTGCTGCAGCTGCTGACCTTCAACAGCCCCTGAGGGAAATGCAGGGGGGTTGGGGCACTCTGTGCTCCGGGGAAACTGGCAGAACAGATCTTGAAATAGTTAGATATTCTTAGAAACTGATTTCCTGATCTAAATCCTTGCATCTCCTCATACCTAAGTAAAGTGAAGTGAAGTGAAAGTCACTCAGTCGTGTCCGACTCTTTGCGACCCCATGGAATTCTCCAGGCCAGAATACTGGAGTGAGTAGCCTTTCCCTTCTTCAGGGGATCTTCCCAACCCAGGGATCAAACCTAGGTCTCCCACACTGCAGGCAGATTCTTTACCAGCTGAGCTTCATATCTAGAAAAGCATTAAATCCTTTCATGGTGACATCGGCTCCTGGTGACTAACAGAAAACCTCTTGTAAAACAAGCACTTGATTGAATTGAACTCCCTTGTCACCAAAATGTTTTATATTGACGTTCTGGCATGGCCTCTTTAGAGCAGTCTCTCAGAGCTATCTGAGGTGCTGTCTCCCAGGTTGCAGTCCTCATTTTGCCCCAGATAAAACTTAATTCGCTAGTCTCACATTGTGCATCTTTTTAATTGACACTGTACTTCCATCTGTCTTCAAATTTTCCTTTCTTCCATGCCATATCCTTCTCCTCCAAGGCATTAACTCTTCTAGCTGAGTTTTCCCTTCCTTCACTGTGAACTATCTACATCCTATCCCAGTGGTCATTAAAAAAAAGATATCTGCCCTATGGTAGAAGAAAATTAGAATCCTTTAAAGTTAGAAAGTACTCTCTCACCCTCAAAATCCTGATTTTCAAGATGCTTGTCCCAACTTGCAGCCCAGGAAGCCAGGCAGCAGCCCTCATTTTGCCCCAAATAAAACTTAACTTGCAACTCTCAAGTTGTATATCTTTTTTCAGTCCATAGTTATGGCGACCCCGAAGGGACCCAGAGTGGACTTCCTTCCTTTGATTGGACTCCATGAGGAGCTGAGGTGTTGCTACCAGCAGTGGCCCCTTGAACCCATCTGCTTTCTCAAGGAATGCAGACAAATTTGGGTAAGTCTCTCCTGGTTCTTGAATTTCCCGTATTGGTTGAAATTCTGTTTTATTTGATGGTGGAACAGGTTACCTGCCCCCTTCAGCAGGAAAGATACTGGGGAGGGGGGGCCCAGGTGAAACATCCAGAGTACACCCATTCATGGTCTAGACACTGAGTGGGGCTCGGTTGAAAGATACCAAGAAATTCCCACCCAGGCAAAAGATTCTGGGTGGGGGGCTGGCTGAAAGATGCCAGGGGAATGACCCACCCAGTGGAAAGGTATTGGATAGGGGGGCTCGATTGGAAAAAAATTGAGAAATACTCAGGGCTCGGCTGAAAGATGCCAAGGTCACTCCATTGTAGGGGACTGAACAGTCTTAGCTGAGTGGATAAGAAGCTGATCTGACATTTTCTCTCAATTCGACTGCCGTTATAGAACTTGTCAGGATAAAAGTGAGGAAAATATACGAGAGCTTTGCTCTGAAGAAAAGGGACAAGACTCCTCCTGGCTGGTTTCTGTTTTCTCAGGTGACTGAGAAATTTATGGAAGTGGTGGAGACCTAGTCCTCATACCATTCAGGTCCCACAGGGAAACCCACTCGTTAATTAACACACTTGCTCATCCAGGGGTCATGCAGAAGAACTGGTCATTCAGCCATCTGAGCAGCCACAGTGGTCTTAGATCACTGGATGCAGAATCCGATACATGTAGGCCAAGCTGAAATGATTCTGGGGTGTCTCATGGACGAGTTAGGCTCACAAGCAGCACATGGGCCCAGTACACAAGTTCACTAGTGACTTTTATCCTGACAAATTCAGCTTAAAAAGGGAAACAAAATCTCTCAAAAACAGAAACAAAGGGGGTGTCAGAAAGCCAGCCTCTGACTAATCACTCCAGCCAGGTTCATGTACAATACGTATGGAGTTCATACTTGCAAGTACCTACGTAGTTAATTGGAGAAATTATACTAAAAGAGATCTCAACCTAAAATGGCCAAATTGAGGTTCTTCTGATATTACAAAATTGATATTTTTGTGTGCTCAATTGGAAAAGGCCGGCCATGCTTAGACTTTGACTGGTATCTGCTGCTACTGCTAAGTCACTTCAGTCGTGTCTGACTCTATGCGACCCCATAGACGGCAGCCCACCAGGCTCCCCCGTCCCTGGGATTCTCCAGGCAAGAACACTGGAGTGGGTTGCCATTTCCTTCTCCAATGCATGAAAGTGAAAAGTGAAAAGGAAGTCGCTCAGTCATGTCCGACTCTTCGCGACCCCATGGACTACAGCCCACCAGGCTCCTCCATCCATGGGATTTTCCAGGTAAGAGTACTGGAGTGGGGTGCCTAACTGGTATCTAGAAGCTTCTAAAACAGGAAATGACAGAGTAACTTCTTTGCAGAAAACCAACAAAAAATTGCTTGAAACTATCAAAACTAAAAAAGACTGCTAATACTGATTGTGCCAGGTCACAGGTCTAGTGGAACTGGGAAGTCACATTTGGCATTTATGCCACTTGGCTTTTGATTTCTGGGCATCTCTTTGCCTTTTGTTTCATTTGCAGTGTGACTCCTGACTGGTGAAGTTCTGGTTCAGCTTGGTTTTGTGGGTTTGGTTTGAGCACACAGACATCTGGTACAAACTGCTCAAGCTAATAGGGAATTGCTCACTCTAAGGTTCCACATTGCACTTGGGAATCCCTTGATAAAAGAAAAAAACTTTTTTTGGCTGGTCAATCTATAGCTATGATCCAGTGACAAGAAAAATGGCCTAAAAAATTAGATCTTTATTGACATAAGATGGGGAAATGGACTGAATCTTCCTTATGTCAAGGACTTTCTCCTGTAATCAACAGCCTGGGGCTGATCAAACTAAGACCCCTACTCCCCCAGAGGGACAGTCCGTGCTGGGTCCAATTTGCCCTTGCTATCAGAGCCAAGTTGAGCACTATCTGGTCTAAATTTTGGTTATACAACTATGATCACAGAAAAATATGATTTTTCACAATGTGGTCATAATATTCTTTAGACTCCAGAGAAAGCTTAAAGAAAAAAATTATCTTTAAAAATTCTTGCCCTAAGAAAATAACTCCTCCTATACCTTTAGACCAGAGCTCTCTGGATTACTTACCTAGACCATCTCTAATTCCTGAAACCAAAAGAAATAAAAAAGGGGAACTAAGTCATTTAAAATCTTATTCCAACCATTGTTTACAACTAATGAGTTTTATTTTGCGATATCTGATTCTCTGATTCATAAGTTTGGAAAACAAAACTATACGATCTCTTGTGTCTATTTGGATATATGTATGTCTCAATGTGTGTCTTTGTTTTTTTGGATAATATTGCTGATTGCTGAGACCAGTTTGTAAATGAACGTGAAAGTGAAAGTGAAGTCGCTCAGTCGTGTCCGACTATTTGTGACCTGTGGACTGTAGCCCACCAAGCCTCTCCATCCATGGAATTCTCTAGGCAAGAATACTGGAGTGAGTTGCCCTTTCCTTCCCCAGGGGATCTTCTCGATCCAGGGATCGAACCCAGGTATCCCACATTGCAGACAGACGCTTTAACCTTGGCTCCACCAGGGAAGCCCTTAAATACAAGAATACAGTCTCTCATAAAACCTCCTATAGAGACACAGAACTTCATATATAAGTATTAACATCAAAGATTTCAAGGGAGAAAAGGAAGCCAGGTTGAAAGAAGAAGGGGGAGGAGGCGGGAGAGGGGGGCAAAAAGGGTGGCCTTACAGACGTCTCCTGCCACAAATGAGTTCTAACCTAATTGGCCTTTAAAAAAAAAAAGAAGAAGAAGAAGAAGCACTTGCCAATCAAATAATTCTAAATACAAGAGAAATTAAACTAAATGAATTTCAGGTTCACATGAACTGGGAAATATTAAGTATTAAATACCTGATACTAAAGTTTGTTTGTTGATCTAACTAATGTTGACATGTCTAAGTGTAATTAACATTAAGCAGAATGTTTTCATCATACTGTTGTAGCCACACGTTCTGGGAAACAAACTCACTCAGAAAGACAATGCAGATTGTGGAGTGCAGTTTGTTACTCTGGCAGGCCCAAGGCAGAGTCTCCTCTTAGTCAAGAACTCCGACCAGTTTTTGAGAAAACCTTATATACCATAAGTGTACTTGCTCAAAACCACCTCCCCAAATTCCTTGAAACTAGTCTGACAATCTAGAGATAGAGATATGATCAAAGTTAGCCCATGATTCATGTTGTCACAAGATAAGATAAACAGTGGATATTTATCAATAGGCCTGTGGAACAGAATGTGGTCCACAGGAGAGGGGAATGGCAAACCACTTCAGTATTNGCATGTGAGATGAGTGCAATTGTGTGGTAGTTTGAGCATTCTTTGGTATTGCCTTTCTTTGGGATTGGAGTAACAACTGACCTTTTCTTGTCCTGTGGCCACTGCTAAGTTGTCCAAATTTTCTGGCGTATTGAGTGCAGCACTTTCACAGCATCATCTTTCAGGATTTGAAACAGCTCAACTGGAATGTCTTTAGGAACAGATTTTATGATCTCAATCATTGCATCTCCTCATATCTAGAGAAGCACTAAGTCCCTTCCTGGTGACATCAGATCCTGGTGACATCAGATCCTCATGACTGACAAAAGCCTTTTGTAAAGTGAGTGCTTCATGGTATTGAATTCTGCCTTCACCGAAACCTTACACATTGTCTTCCCCTCACTGCTGCTTTGGAGCAGGCTCTCAGCGCTATCTGAGATGCTGCCTCCTGGGCTGCAGTCCTCATTTTGCCCCAAATAAAACTTAACTCGCAACTCTCAAGTTGTACATCTTTTTTTAATTGACACTTGCTGCATGAGAAGGGTGAGGGGAACNCTCACTGCTGCTTTGGAGCAGGCTCTCAGCGCTATCTGAGATGCTGCCTCCTGGGCTGCAGTCCTCATTTTGCCCCAAATAAAACTTAACTCGCAACTCTCAAGTTGTACATCTTTTTTTAATTGACACTTGCTGCATGAGAAGGGTGAGGGGAACCCTGTATTTCATGTCAAGAACTGAATTTTTTCCTCTTAAAATATTTGCTATGATAATCTTAATCCTAATCTGTTTTTCCAACCCCCTCCCCCATCCCATCAATTTATCCATTTCCTCGCTTTGAAGCAAAAAAAAAAAAAAAAAAACAAAAAGTATGTCAAGAAGATGAAGAACTCACAAACACAGAAACATAGACTCAAAATAGATGTTCTTATGTTTCAAAATATTACTCTCAAGAGATACAAAAATGCATTAGCATAAAATACACCAAAAGTAATTTTGGCACATTGCCCAATTTGCCAGCATATAACAGAACCACACTTGGTGATTAACAAATCCTAATTCTTTACCTTATCCTAAATCCATCAACTTCAGAAGAACTGGGTCAATTCTGAAAATAAAAGAGGGATATTAGTAGCTTGTATTTAAATTGTGTTGTATTGTTTACAAGATGCTTTTGAATACTTACCTTAGAAAAGAAAGAAAGTGAAGTGGCTCAGTAGTGTCCTACTTTTCGTGACCCCATGGACTGTAGCATATGACACTCCTTTGTCCATGGGATTTTCCAGGCAAGAGTACTGGAGTGGGTTGCTATTTCCTTCTCCAGAGGATCTTCCTGACCCAGGGATTGAACCAGGGTCTCCCGCATTGTAAGCTTTACCATCTGAGCCACCAGGAAAGTCCTGAAATATCTCCAGCTCAGATGTTACCTCCAGTCTTACATTAAAGTGAAAGTGTTAGTCACTCAGTCGTGACTGACCCTTTGCAACCCTATGGACTGTACCCACCTCGCCTCTATGTCCATGGAATTCTCCAGGCAAGAATACTGGAGTGGGTTGCCATTCCCTTCTCCAGGGAATCTTCCCAATCCAGGGATTGAACCCAGGTCTCCTCCAATGCAGGTAGATTCTTTACCATCTTTGCTACTTGGGAAGCCCGATGTAACCCTATAACACTCTGTGGGTTCTGTTTTGCTGTCTTCACTTAGAGGCCTAGAGCAGTTCAACTATTTGCCACCAACCAACGTGGTGGTGATGGTGGTGGTTTAGTCGCTAAGTCGTGTCCTACTCTTGTGACCAACCAACGTGGAGCTAGACTTTGAGAACAAAAACAAAGCACATTTTAAGGCTGCCTTTCTTGTGGATTTAGAGGTAGAAATGAACTGTGTATTGGGGTGAACTCTTNATGGTGGTGGTTTAGTCGCTAAGTCGTGTCCTACTCTTGTGACCAACCAACGTGGAGCTAGACTTTGAGAACAAAAACAAAGCACATTTTAAGGCTGCCTTTCTTGTGGATTTAGAGGTAGAAATGAACTGTGTATTGGGGTGAACTCTTTGCTTTAGTAGGAGACACTTTAGGAAAGTCCTTCAGATGGTAACAAACGTTCTAGTGCCCTGAAGAAACACTCAGCAGGTGAAGAAACTGAATGAGGTGTGCTACTGAGAAAGAAGTGCATTGTTCAGAAACAAGAAGCCACTATCTTCCCAGAACAGAGCTCTCCTTAGTGGCTATTATGATGTGACTTGATACCTCGTTTCCTGGTCAGGGATCAGAGACAGGGGTTGGGGGCTTGTACTTTGGAGGATCCTAAAAACTTGGACTCTTGAAATGGGAGACAGAGAGAGTCCCAGAGCAGAGATAAATTGCTGAAATTCTAGGAAAAGCATATCTATCTATCTAAGTTTACCCTTTTCTGCATTGCGATTTCCTTCCGGCATCTTTAAGCATCAGTAAGTTCTGTTGTACTCAAAAGGCACGTGCAAATGGTTCTTTGAGGACTATCTCAGACCACATAGATGCCAACCCAAAATAGTAACAATGATGATAATGCAGGAAGCTGCAAACAAAAGACTTTATTTGGTGTTTTAAGAACTTTAGCTCGAGAGACATAGATTCTGGTACAACCAAGAGTGTTCCAAGGAAGTGAAAGAGTCCAGGTTTAAAAAAAAAAAGAAAAAGAAAAAGTGCCCAAGGTTGTTAAAAGTTGCCTGACAAAAGTCATGATTGACTCTGACTGTAGTCAGAAGATACTTGTCCTTAAGGAATCATGAGTTGCTTTTAGAGAAAAGGTCTGATAAGTAGATAGGCTGTCAGATGTTCCAGATGATGTCATCAGATCAAAGCCATCCAGACTCCTTAATGGTCTTGGGGCTTAATTTCAGAGCAATACTGACTCTATCTTAATTTCCCTTTCATAGAGAATAGCTACATACAAAGAGAAGGGGGGTGGCAGCAGAGAGTTGAAGAAGCAGAGAGGGAAGGGAGTGGGGAGACATGAGCCTCCATATGGTACCTGAGCTGCTAAGGGTACAAGTGGATGGGTGGAACACTCCCATGCTCCCTGGTGGTCTCAGAATACCTGCTCACGTCCAAAGGGAGCTCCAACTTAAGACCACCAGATAATAAAAGAGGGCATCCCACAGTACGGGACACCTGGGTACAACTGTTACCCCAACATGCAGCCAGCCCAAACACTGAGACACTGAGGTGTGCAGTGGAAAGAGTGTTTATTCACAAGGTAGCCAGCGAGGAGATGGGAGAACCAATCTCAAATCTGCCTCCCTGAAGGTGAGGGGCTCAGGGTATTTATGAGATAAAAAATAAAGAAGCAGTATGGAGTCTGAAGTGTGGAGGGCACAGGGAAAGGTGATTGGAGAAAGGCACAGTCATAATTGTGCCTAAGGATGAGTAATGGCTGATAGGGGACCGATCATGATGAGAGGGTTGGAACTTTCCACCCCACCCTCTGGTTTCCAGGAAGGAAAGAAGGCCTGGAGATTGAGTTTCATTACCAATGGCCAGTGATTTATTCAGTGGTGCCTTTGTAATGAGATATCTATAAAAATCCAGAAGGACAGGGTTCAGAGCGCTGCTGGGTTGGTGAACAAATAAAAATTGAGGGAAAGGTCAGTCGCAGAAGCTCCATGACTTTTTCCCCATATCGTGCCCTGATGCTCTCTTTCCTTGGCTGTTGATTTATATCATCATTTATTTTGTATTAAACCAGTCATCTAGTGAGCACACTGCTTTTCTGAATTCTGTGAACTGCTCTAGGAAATTAACTGAACCCAAGGAAAGGAGGGGATTGTGGGGATTGTGGGAATCTATTGACCAGAAACACTAAATGTAAAGTTGGCATCTGAAGCGGGGGGCAGTCCTGTGGGACTGAGCCCTTCCCCTGGGGAATCTGATGCCGTGTCAGCATCGAGTTGTAAGACACCAGCGAGTGTCAGAGAACTGCTTGGTGTAGGAGGAAACCTACCACGTGGGAACTGGGTGCATAATCTTACTGGCCCTTAGTAAGCGCCATGAATGTCCATCTAGGCGGATGACAAATATCATATGTATACCAGCTAATGGTCCAGTGATTTTCAAATTTATTCTAGGAAAAATGAAAACTGCAAGTTAATTGGAATTAAAATGTTCTAGCCCCTTGCATTTTGGCATTTTAAAAACATTATTTTTCAAAACAATAGGGGGGAAAAACCCTTCTGTGTGCTTTGGGGTCGGCTTCCAACTCCTCACAGGTGGCGTTTGCATTGGTCTGACAGTAAATCTGTCCAGGATGTGAATAAACAATAGTTTGCCTCCAGTTGGACTTTCAATTATACCAAACATGTCATCTGATGTCTGGAAGCCCGAGGCTGCTGGAGAAAAGACTGCTTTTGCAAGGTTATTTAAAGGAGATCTTTGTTTACATGTCCCAAAATGTCCTTACCTCATATATCTCTTCCAGTCTGATATGCTCTCTTTCAATCCCAAAGGTTTTCTGTGTTCAGAAGCTCTCTATCTATTATAATGTGAAAGTCCTGGGGGGGGGGGGGGGGGGGGTCTTTTTTAACTTAT
>SJYA01001877.1:547696-627506 GCA_006410615.1 Neotragus moschatus
AGAGGTGTAAGGAAGTTAGGGAGGAAGGCGTGGGGCACAGGACAACTGCGGATGAGTTATCTCTAAGAGTGGAGGCAGATGAGAAGGATGGGCTCTAGAAACAGAACAAGGTTCAGATGCCCACGAAACCAGCGTCCATGTCTCTCAGCTTCTACTTCCTCCTCTAAAAAAGAGCAGAACAATGTGTCCCTTACAGGGTGGTCTCAAACAAGTGAGGTAAGTGGACCCTGCTTGTCACTCTGCCCATTAGAAGAAAGTGACAGTCACAAACTCCACTCTGGGCTCTGGGGTCGTGAGAGTCAGGGGGTCAGGGCTCTGGGGTCGCGGGGGTCAGGCCTCTTCCACCACCTGTGTGACCCTGGGCATCCCTTGACCTCCATGGATGTTAAGTGCAGACACAGCCTACTCATAAAGAAGGTTATATAGGAGGGATTTTTTTTTTTAACTTCTAGTTAGAAAACCATAGGAATCATTCAAGTCCTATTGCATTATGTTAACCATTTAAAGGAAGTCACCAATTGATATTATTCATTATTCATCTGAACCAGAACTAATCAAACTAGTTATTCATTAGTCCGAAATGTCTGTAGCATTATAGTTGAAATACTATCTTTCTGGTGTGTTAGTGGGTAAGTCTTGTCCGACTCTCTGCGAATCCATGGACTGTACCTCACCAGGCTCCTCTGTCCATGGGATTCTCCAGCAAGAATACCGGGAAGGGTAGCCATTCCCTTCTCCACGGGATCTTCCCCACCCAGGATCTTCCTCATTGCGGGCAGATGCTTTACTGTCTGAGCCAACAGGGAAGACCATCTGTCTCATAGCTATACTGAAAAATACCATTGAGGAACTATGACATCTAATAAAAAGGAAAATGGATAAAAAGTGAAGGTGGAATTTAAAAAAGTTCAAGCTTCTTGTGTTCAGACCCCACTCCCTACCCCCACCCCTGGTGCCGCAACTCCTCCATTCATTTCTCAGTGAAACGCTTTTTTCCGTCTCAGCCACAGGGTGTCAGTCTAAGCTGAGCCATTGTCTCTTTTTCCCGGATCCTGAAGATTTCTTTCTTCCTCCCCTTCCTCTTCATTCCCAGCAGATGGAGCGTCTCTGGATCTCCCGCACCAAGTACACCGCCATCCTTTCCTTGAACTCCGAGCACTTCTAAGGGTCTCCGCTCTGCTCGGCGTGCAGTCTCGGAAGGAGCCGCCCTTCCCTCTCGCTGCCTCGGGAGCTCGGTGTTCCCGGGCGAGCGCGCGCATCCGCCGCACTTCCTGCGCAGGGACCGAACCCGCTGTCCTGACTCGAGGGGAGGACGCGGCGAACCTGCCTCCCAACAGGGACGGGGAGACGGCACAGGGATGGCTCAGCATCTCCACGGTGCGCTACCGGATGAAAATGGCTTTCCCTCTTGTAGCTTGTCCCCCTCAAGTTGTCATCAGAACCTTCCCTGGGGATGAGAAATAAATTCGGGAGCTTCTAGAATCACGTTCTTTCCACGCATCAGAAAAGGCAAAAACAAGCAAACAAAAATTCAACTTATCTTTGCTTTGGGTATGAGGAACCTCTAGCTTCCTTGAAAACAATGTTCAGTGTCAGAGATCAATGATTCAGGCTGAATTCTAGAGCCTGAAGTGATGAATTGAAACTTAGGACACTTGCCTGGAGCTGGGTGAAAAAAAGAAAAAAGAAGGTCAGTTGTGACTCTCAGGGAAGACTAAAGCGCTTCGGGGAGACGGAGCAAGGAAAACATCAACTTAGCTGCTGCCTTTTGCCAGAGGAAGAGATATATAGACATTTCCCTAAAGAAGACAGCCAGATGACCAACGAGCACAGAAATAGATGCTCAACATCACTGATTATTAGAGAAATGTAAATCAAAATTACAGTAAAGCACCAACTCATACCCACTTAGAATGACCATCGTCAGGAAGTCTACAAATAATAAATGCTGGAGAGGATATGCAGAAAAAGGAACCCTCCTACATTGTTGGTGGGAAGGTAAATTGGTGCAGCCACTATGGAGAACAGTATGGGAGTTCCTCAAAATACTAAAAATAGAGTTACCATGTGATCCAGCAATTCCATCCCAGAGCATGTATCCTCAAAAGATGAAAATGCTAATTTGAAAAAAAAATACATGTACCCCAGTGTTCAGAGCAGCATTACTCACAAGAGCCTAGACATGGAAGCAACCAAAGGGTCCATTAAGAGAAGAACTGATAAAGAAAATGTGGTGTATATACAGTGGAATATTACTCAGCCATAAAAAAGAATGCAATAACACCATTTGCAGCAAGCTGGATGGACCTAGAGATTATCATACTAAGAGAAGTGAGTCATGAAGAGAAAGACAAATGTCATGCAATATCACTTATATGTGGAAGTTAAAAAATAATAGACATGAACTTATATACAGAACAAAAATAGACTCAGAGACATAACAGTTATGAAAGAGGAAAGAAGGAGAAGGATAAATTAGGAGTTTGGGATGAAAATATACACACTTCTATATATAAAATAGATAAACATTAAGGACCTACTGTGTAGCACAGGAAACTAAGGGACATGAATTTGAGCAGATTCTGAGAGATAGTGAAGGACAGGGAAGCCTGGCGTGCTATAGTCCATGGGGTCACAAAGAGTCAGACACAACCTAACAACTGAACAACTGTATATATATGTGTGTATCTCACTTTGTGTTTACTTGAAACTAACACAACACTGTAACTCAGCTGTAGTTCAGTTTAAAAGCACTTACATAACTGCTGCTGTCACCTGCCTAGGTCCCAGCATCAAGGCAGGTGCAGGGAGCCCTGGGGCAGGTGTCCGGAGCCAGGAGTTCTGAGTCTTGCTCTGCTGAGACTAAGAACTTGAGAATGTGCCTTTGCAGTCTGGGCCTATTTTCTTCCCAAAAGGCAGTCTGTTGCTTCTGCTGCTGCTGCTGCTAAGTGATTTCAGTCATGTCCTACTCTGTGTGACCCCATAGACGGCAGCCCACCAGGCTCCCCCATCCCCGGGATTCTCCAGGCTTCTAGCAGTGCGCAAAAACAGTCTGGGCCATGGCCCCTCCACCAGGATAAGCAGCCCAGGCCCCTGCTTGTCTCTCGCTCTGCCCTTGGGCCACCAGTAATTTCCATCCAGATGAACTGCTATGCTCGTGGAAACTTTGGAGAACACAATCCAATGGAAACATTCTTGGACCTCTCCTGCAGCTGACCTCTGGGGATCAAGTATCCAGACACAAAAGTAAGGCATCCTCTTTCTGACTGACTTCACTCCATATGACATTCTCGAGGTCCAACCACATCTCTGCAGATGGCAGGATTTCCTTCTTTTTTATGGCCAAGTAATATTCCACTGCATATACGTACCACTGCTTCTTCCTCTACCTCTCTGTTGATGGACATTTAAGTCGCTTCCATGTCCTGGCTGTTGTAAACACTGCTTCTGTGAACACTGGGGTACAAATTATGGTTTTCTCTAAATATGTGCCCAGTAGTGCTGTTGAAAACAACACAACACTGTAAAGCAACTATACTCCAATAAAAAAAATTTTTGAAAGGAGGACGTTCTAAGTAAATGGGCCTGGGAAGGTGCTTGATGTGCATGCCTGTAAAATGGGACACATGTTGGTATATTGTTCACTGGACAGGATTGTGTAAAAAAACATTCAGATGTCACCCCTAGGATGCGCACGTTCAAGCTCATGGCCAACTCCGAGGAAAGGGAAGAGGAGACAGCAAGGAGAGTTGGATTTTGGTTATAGGCACTATATTTTTCTCTTTAAAACACTTTTTTTTTTTTTTTTTTTTAGCAGAGAAAAACATGTTGCCTGTTAGGATGCAGATGGCACATGAATAGTCTGCAGCCTGGGTGCATCTTCCCCTGGGGCCTCGGGACCTCAGGAGACACTAAACCCACAGGGCAGCAGGCTTCTGCTGCTCCAGGAGTCAACTCCAGGGTAACTTCTGTGGACAGTGAAGGAAAAGGACTGCATGAGGCTTGTTCAGCTTCCCCAGGGAGCAGGTGGCTCAGAGGGTGAGAAACTCAGCCATGGTCAGAGCAGCTCCAGGCTCCACCCAGAACAAGTCAGGCCCATGAGCTGCCTTTGGCTTCTCCTCTCAGAACTGTGTGCAAAAGAGAACGTAACATACAGGAGGAATGTCACGTTTTGAAGGAGGCTTTGCCGAGGTTGGACAGACAATGAGCCCGGCCGGTAGCTGCCTTCTTCTTGTCCTGCTGTTCCTTGTCTCAAGAAAGAAATGCAGTAGGAGAAGGGGCTGTGAAGCAGGCTGAGAGTTCTGCAGAGGGAAAGGGGAGGGCCAGCTTCTGCTGGGGTGCAGAGTGTGGTGTGTGAGTCAGTGGACCCTGTGCACAGCCCCGCTCCCAGCTCAGCCCCCTGGGGCAAGCTCCCCGTATACATCTGTGGCTCAGTCTTCTCCTTGCAGCCTAATCCTTCCAGTAATAGAACCCACCTCTGGTTGTCAGGAGGTTAAAACCCCAAGATTCAAAACAGTGCCCATGTACAGTGCTCGGTATATGTTAGTTCTGGTGATCTTTACTGTGATTTACTGACTACCCTGATTATGAACAGATGATTTCTCTGAACCTTAAAGGTCCCACCTAACTCCAAGCCCCAGAGAGATAATAGGTGAAGTTTCTATAAGGCCACCTACTGCAAAGTTGTAATGAAATACAGACCCTCCTCAACTGGGTCCCATTGACATGGACAAGGAACCCCCCAACCTGAGCTCTGCATCAGAATCACATGAGCCTTTATAAATAAAAATATTTTTAAAGGATGCATGTGTGCCTGATAAGTTGCCTCAGTCATGTCTGACTCTTTGCAACCCTCTGGACTAACCTGCCAGGCTCCTCTGTCCATGGCATTCTCCAGAAAGAATACTGGAGTGGGTTCCCATGCCCTTCTCCATGAGATCCTCCTGAGCCAGGGATAGAACCTGAGTCTCTCCTGTCTCCTGCATTGGCAGGCACGTTCTTTAGCACTAGTGCCACCTGGGAAGCCCTGAAAGGATGATACATCATAATAGTCTAAACCGGTAACATTAACTACTGGCATAAGCAAACACAGTCACCTCTTGGTATCCTTGGGGGACTGATCCTGGGACCCCACGGACAGCAAAATCCATGGATGCTCAAGTCCATTTTGTAATATGGTAGAGTAGTTGCATATAACCTACACACATCCTCTTACATACTTTGTTATCTCTAAATTATTTATAATACCTAGAACTGTGTAAATGCTTGTAAAGTTAACCTCTGAAAATGCAGAGGTTAGGAGCACTAACCTCCCCCCCCCCACCACAGTCTAATATCTGAGTATAATTTTACGGTCAGCTCTCCATGTCTACGAATCCCTATGGTACTATAGTCAATATTGGGTTGGCCAAAAAGTTCATTCAGTCTTTCTGTAAGCTATTTGGCCAGTCTTATATTTAACAAGTCTATGTTGTTGAAGGGTATTTAAATACAATGTGTAAAGGCTATGAAATAGTTGTCAGCATGCAGCAAATTCAAACTTTGCTTTTTAAAATTTCCTGGAACTTATTTTAAATATTTGCAACCCACGTTCAGTTGAATCCATGGATGTGAAACCCACGACTGCAGAGGGCTGACACAGTAAAACAAGCAGTTCCATCAGTGGAAGGTCACAACTTGACCTTGTGACTTGAAATTATCTTCTTTGATGGCAATTTCCGTTTCTGTTTAGACCACAGTCCCTAGAAGTCTGTCTGTAGCCCAGGTTTCCAGGGACATATCCCTAGAAGAGTTCTTCATTCTACATTGTCGGTGCTCTCCAGCCAGTGACCACAGGAAACAGATCTGTGGTTGAATAAGGTGGTTTATAGCTTA
Source organism: Neotragus moschatus (assembly GCA_006410615.1). Classification (NCBI taxonomy): domain Eukaryota; kingdom Metazoa; phylum Chordata; class Mammalia; order Artiodactyla; family Bovidae; genus Neotragus; species Neotragus moschatus. The sequence goes on from SJYA01001877.1 coordinate 553,571, forward strand.
TTAAAACAAGGGAAACACCATGGAGAACTGTGGGGTCTCTCTTTAAGAGCAAGATAAAGGTTGCAAGTTTCTAGACTATATGATCTAGGCTTGAGTTCGGTGGTCTAGAGGAAAGTTCAAGGAACTGAAGCTATGCTGTGCTGTGGATGCTGTCAGGAACTGGAGTCGATTATATGATGGGGTGACTTTAAAAATCTTATCTAAATTTTGGGAGGCTTTTCTTCTCCAGGCTCCCATGTTGAGTTGGAGCCGGGCAGGGAGGAGTCATACTGAGACCTGTAAGCAGAGGCCAAACCCGGCCGTGGAACAGACTGTCCCGGAGCCACTGAGGATCCAGCTCCATCATCCTCACGGTGGTCAGTGGGGGTGGCACCTGGGTCTGCATCTCCACGACCACAACACAAGATTTCTGGACTGCCCGGGGCACCTGCCAGTGAGGCCTTGCATCCTGTTACAGAAGGAGCCACGACCGTCAACAGATTTTGAAAGTCTTCTGAGAAACTGTCAGCACTGCCAAGTGTTGAAGAAATCTTTTCTGCTCCTTTGACGGAGAGAAATGAGCAAATCCAATCCAACAGTAGTCTATGGAGGACAGTCATCACAGGCTGAAAGGAAACTGTCAATGAAATGTGTGATTCACTGCTTATCACCTTGAACTACGGTCGCTCAATGCCAGGAAGGTGCTAAGTCATGTACAGTGAGAGAACAGAATAAACAGTGTGCAGCTCAAAACAGAAACTGAAGGAGCAGCTGAGACAGTGGAGGAGGAAGACCCTGAGCTCACTTCCTCCTGTGAGCACACCAAAAATGCAACTACTTACAGTGAGAGCATTCTAAAGACGAGAAGAAAATATCTCTTACAACTAAGGATGTAAAGAAAGAGCCCCAGTGATATGGGGAAGAGGGGCCAAGTCCCTCTTGGTCCCTTTTCCCTTAGTCACAGGCTGTTTTACTCACCTGGAGTATGTAGCTGAAGCAGGAAATGTTTGCGACAGTGTAAACTCCCCCTTGGTTGGTTAGGAGGAAATTCACATATTGTGATTAGTCATGTCAACTCTGGCCAATAAATTTAAACTGATTTGTTGAGTTTCCAAAGAAGAAATGGTGCCATCCACAATATCTGCTAGGGTCAGAAATAAGTCTTGAACTCAGTGCAATTTTTCCAGTTGCATTATGCCTACCATGGGGTCACTATTCCCAGTGTATGTGTAAAGGGGTCTGTTATCCCTCTTGGAATTCTCTCAAATAAACTCTCTTTGCTTCTTTCTGGAGGTTTCTGTATATTTATTCCTCAGGGAAACATGGTCTCCTAGAGAGATGAAAGTTTTAAATATCCAAAAATTTCTAATAATTGTCCTGAATATGCAGGATTCATATGAGGCAGATGACACACCAAGCTATGCTTGTATTCGGGATCATTCTGAGAGCCATGTAATCCACAGAGCCTAGTGGGGTGTGAACTCTACTGGGATTATTAGACATTAGTTTGCAACAGTACTGACCCAATATTTTATCCCTCAAGGAATTAAACAGTTCCTGTAGAGCAGCCTGGAGTATATCTGACTATTGGACCAGTCTTATATCAGTCTCCACTGGGGCAGGCTTTTTTGAGAGGGCTGTTAAAGCTTTTAGCAGAAGCACTGTGTTGAGTAAGTCAAGGTTCAGTTCTGATAGTCTGAACTTGGGTCAGTTATACGAGAGACACTTATGTACTAGAAATATCTGTAGGAGGAAATTTACCTTAAATTTTTGCAAGAATAGTTATTAAAGTTTTGTCCAGAAACGATTGCCTGAGAAAAATACACCAGAGTGGTTTAATTTTCCCCAAGCAGCAGAAAATCATGGCATGGGGTGGAGGGGTCAGAAGTGACAGCCTGAAGATTATGTGAAGATGTTGTCATAGGACCGGGAATGATTTTTTTTTTTTAATGTACTTATTTTCTAATTGAAGGATAATTTTTTACAGGATTTTGTTGTTTTCTTTCAAACATCAACATGAATCAGCCACTATTTGATTCCAAGGGGAAGGGTGCTGAAGAACAGAAATGTATCTTGTCCTGACGCCTTGGGTGAAAGCTATCTCGTGGGCTCTCTTTCTTTGGTTAAAGAAGGAAGGCGGCAGGACCATGGCTACCAGACAGGTGTTAGTCCACTGTTTTTCATTTAATACCAAGTGCTTTGTGAGGCATCCATGGGACACGTGTTACTAGGCTGCGTTTACCCAGCCTCCCAAAATTGAAGAGACTCAAAGCAGACAGAGGATATCAATGTGTTTTATTGCCTTCAATATCTGAGAGAGAAAAAGAGCCACGTGCCTCTACTGCTGGGTAGAGAAGGTTGAAGGATGAACGATGCAGGAGAAAAGACAAGCTCTCAAAGAGCTGGGTTTCCGTGTCCAGATGAGCGCCCTCACACGACAACCGTTATGTACATCTAGGGGTGAGCGGTAACCACCTTACCCGGCCCTGACCTCGTGGGCGGCCTCGGAGGGTAAATCATGAAGACTTCTCCCCTGCTGCGCAGGTGCTTTGCTGCCGACCCAGGAGCCATCCTCAGCTAAGCCAGTGTGCTCGCGCCACCAAAGGCTGGGGTGTGCGCGTGATGCTTAGGAGAGTGCAGTCAGGGCGATGCTGCTGGTGCTTCTCCGAGGACTGTGCTTCGTTCTGATTCTCTGTTGTGCTTGGAAGCTGTGCTGATTAGATTTCACAGCTGTCTTGTCTCAAATGCGGTCCCTTTCAAACCGCTGTGCCTGTACAATAAAGATGGAAAGTGATAAGAACTGGCTGATGGGAATTCTGACTGTCTGTATGGGATTATATTGTTTTTTTCTGGAAATCCTAAAGTTATTCTTCCCATTAACTGAGCACTGACGCATTCTAATAAAAAGCACACATTTTAAAATTATTCCGTGGACAAATTGTAACCAGTTGTGAACATAGCAGTAAATTTAAATATATGTTTGGAGGACTCAGTTTTGGTTTTTGTTGCGTCATTGTACTTTAGATGTCTTCTGATATTTGGGTTATTTCATTTTTCTTCCTCGCCTCCCCTGTAACTTTTTTTTTTTTTTTTTTTTAAGCACCATGTGGGATTCTAATTAAAACATTATAATCTGGTCATGTTAAAAGTTGCTTGGATTTCTATTCAGATGTTACTTATATCGCCTTTAATGCCAAGTCCTTTGTGAAGGTTTTTTAAGAAACTTCTTATCTTCTCTTTATAAAGAGCAGATAAAACAGGAGTAACTGTGTGCTGGCAAATCTCTTCCTCTGTGAGACATATCTATTCATTTTCCAGAGGCTGACATTTTCCTCTTACAAGCAACCTTTCTGTACTATAAGACTGATGCTGATTTGAGGAAGATTTTAAAGTTCATTTAGAACCACATTGGAAGGCATGTAATAGTTTGAAATAGATCAAAATTATAATAAAATATTAAGAATGAGCTTCAACTGCTAACACATATAATATAGTACAGGCTTATCCCATTTTATTGGGCTTCACAGGTACTGTGGGGTTTTGTTTTGTTTGTTTGTTTGTCTGTGCAAATCAAAGGTATGTAGTGACTCCGCATTGAGCAAGTCTTCCAGCACCATTTTCCCAACAGCATTTGCTCACTTCATGCCTCTGGGTCACATTTTGATAATTCTTAAAATATTTCAAACTCTTTTCATTATTACTGTTGCATTTGTTTTGGTGATCTGTTATAAATGATCTTTATAACTATTGTAACTATTGCAATAAGATAAAGACTTTCTCATTCTAAACAATGATTTGCATTTTTTAGGAAAATAGTATTTTCAGTATGTACATTGCTTTTTAGATATAATGCTATTCTACACTTAATAGACTATAATTTAATTTTATATACACAGATAAACAAAAAATCTGGTGTAACTCACTTTATTTCAGTGGTCTGGAATCAAACCCTTGTTATCTCCAAGGTATGCTTGTATGTAGACATAACAAGTACTAACTTCTTTAATTCCTGTCACCGGAAATCGGCCCCTATTTAACTGGCTACTGTAGAGAGTATTAACTATAGAACTAGCCTGAGTTTTTCCTTATGCTACCCTTGCCACCATTTGAAGAGTCTTCCAGGTTCACGGACTTTGACCCATTTCCATTAGTAAAAGCACATAAAATAAACGCACACATTTACTCACACTGCATTCAGGTGTGTGGGAAAAGAGGGCATCTTTATTTCTCTAAAATTGACTTATTTTATCTCACAAGTGCCACCTACTGGGTTGTCTGTGTGCCTGTGACTATGCATGGGAGTTCAGATGCATCCGAATTTTCAAGCAAATTTTTTTGTTGAAGGAAAATATACATAACAAAATATGCAAGTATCTAAGTGTTCAGCTTTGGGATTTTCCAAAAACGCACCCATGGAGTGAGCACCTAGATCAAGGAAGGGACCATTACCAGCACCCTTAAACCACCCCCTCAGGCCACTCCCTGCTATTAAACCTAGAGTGGGTGGTGGGCAGTAATTGATATAATTCAATCTGGTAACCCTGATCGGTTTCAATATTTTTAAACTGTTTATAAAATTGTCCTTTATGTGACATGCTCAATCTGTCACATGATATTTTCCCTTTCTCCCTTTTCTGTGCTCAGCAGAGAGAGCATTTAACTATGGAGGCTGTGGGGCAGAGGTGTTGTCATGATCTGAAAGCAGGAGGGTCTCAGACCTGCAGTCAGAATCCACACGGGTTCTGGGAAGAGTCGATGCTCACTCTGTTGTCCTCAGCTTCTGGTATTCTGGTATCTGGTATCNCCCTTTTCTGTGCTCAGCAGAGAGAGCATTTAACTATGGAGGCTGTGGGGCAGAGGTGTTGTCATGATCTGAAAGCAGGAGGGTCTCAGACCTGCAGTCAGAATCCACACGGGTTCTGGGAAGAGTCGATGCTCACTCTGTTGTCCTCAGCTTCTGGTATTCTGGTATCTGGTATCACTCGGGTACTGCACAGTTGAGCAGTGCCTGGTTACTGCTTCTGCTAACTGGGCCCCCATCAGTGCATCGGTTCTGGATGATGCTGTGAATGCCTTTTGGTATAAGGCCATGATCTTGGCCCAGATGGTTCTACAATGATGCTTCTTTCTCTACCACAGTGAGCTTCAGGCAAGATCCTTGACCTTTCTCCCAGGTTTCTCTATTTCTCCTCTGAAGGGGGATATAGGAGATTCCAGGTCCCACTCATACCACATAAGAACTGAGGACAGCTTGGGAAGATCTGAATTCAAGCCATTTCCTAGTGCCTAAGTACACAATGCAGGAGACATGGGTTTGGTCCTTGGGTCAGAAAATCCCCTGGAGAAGGGAATGGCAACCCACTCCAGTATTCTTGCCTGGAGAATTCCATGGACAGAGGAGCCTGGTGGGCTACAATCCATGCAGTTTCAAAGAGTTGGGCATGACTGAGCAACTAACAGGCAAGTACACTTCACTTGAACACAGTGAAGCTATCTTCTCCAGGATTATAAATGTGAACTTGGTCTTGAAAGGGCGACTAGACACACGTCTGATCACCCGTCCACCCCCTGGGCTGGGTCTTTGGTGCCTGCAGGAGAATCGTTGCCCATTTCCAGGTTAGAAGTGGCCATATGCTGCACTTTCTTAAGGTCTGCAGATCCTCCCCAGTGTTTCAGAGAAGCAAGCCACCTTCCCAGCATTCTTGGGCTGCCCTAGACCTATCCATAGGTTTGCATTTTAAAAGCCCAGCCACACTACTAGGAGTTAGAACCTTAGCACCTGATATGTTCCCTGCTCCTCTTTCCCTTCCATCCCCTTTACTCCCTCTCTTTAAAGCAAACGTTGAGAATTTAAAGCAATAGTCCTCAGGCTTTTCTTTCTTTGATATTATATCCCACCCAGGACAGTAACCTTCCACTGGGCTTTTCTCTCCTCCACCGTCTGCCCATTCACCCTTCTCCCAGAGGCCATGGATGGAAGAGGTAGAAAAACTCTATGATCTGAGCCTCCAGGTCCACACTGTTTATCTGTTCAGTGGGACCACCGGAGTTTTAGAAGATTCTCTCTCACGTAACAAAGCCCAACTCTCAAGACTCTCAAGATTTAAAAACAACAGCAACAATTATTTTATATAACAGGTTATCTTCTTTACTCTTTCCATTTCTGCTAGAACAATTCTCATCTCTCTCCATCCTCCCAAACCCTCACTTTACCCATCTGCCCAAGGAGACAAAGTACTTCAGGAAACTAGAGAGAAGGCCATATGTACAGAAATCTAAAATAGAAGAACGTATTCATTTATTTCAAAATGCCAATCCTAAGATACAGAAATGAATTAATGTAATAGACGTGAAGAATAATTTTAGCATTTCCTGTCAGTAGTACTGCACTAACACGGAATCATACATTGTAAACTCTTATTTACCAGCTTCAAAAGCATTAAGATTTGAAAATTTTAAAAATGTATATTTATTTTTATAGAATATTGTTTATGGGATGCTTTCACATAAATTATCTCATCTTATTCTTACTCAGTGAAGTATGTACTACTGCCCTTATTTGGAGGTCTAGGGAAGTAAAACTCTTTGTCATCAGCATATAGTGAGATAATGATATGAAACCACGCTTCTATATTAAAACCCATCTTTCACTTCACTTCAGGTCAGTCACTCAGTTGTGTCTGACTTTTTGCGACCCCATGGGCTGCAGAAGGCCAGGCTTCCCTATCCATCACCAACTCCCAGAGCTTGCTCAAACTCATGTCCACTGAGTCAGTGATGCCATCGAACCATCTCATCCTCTGTCGTCCCCTCTCCTCCTGCCTTCAATCTTTCCCAGCATCAGGGTCTTTCCCAATGAGTTGGCTCTTCACATCAGGTGGCCAAAGTATTGGAGTTTCAGCTTCAGCATCTGTCCTTCCAATGAATATTCAGGACTGATTTCCTTTAGGATTGATTGGTTTGATCTCCTTGCAGTCAAAGGGACTCTCAAGAGTCTTCTCCAATGTCACAGTTCAAAAGCATCAATTCTTCGGCGCTCAGCTTTCTTTGTAGTCCAACTCCCACATCCATACATGACTACTGGAAAAACTATAGCCTTGACTAGATGGACCTTTGTTGACAAATTAATGTCTCTGCTTTTTAATATGCTGTCTAGGTTGGTCATGGCTTTCCTTCCAAGGAGCAAACAACTTTTAATTTCATGNTTTCTTTGTAGTCCAACTCCCACATCCATACATGACTACTGGAAAAACTATAGCCTTGACTAGATGGACCTTTGTTGACAAATTAATGTCTCTGCTTTTTAATATGCTGTCTAGGTTGGTCATGGCTTTCCTTCCAAGGAGCAAACAACTTTTAATTTCATGGCTGCAGTCAACATCTGCAGTGATTTTCGAGCCCAAGAAAATAAAATCTCTCACTGTTTCTATTGCTTCCCCATCTATTTGCCATGAAGTGATGGGACCAGATGCCTTGATCTTTGTTTTCTGTATGTTGAGTTTTAAGCCAACTTTTTCACTCTCCTCTTTCACTTTTATCAAAAGGCTCTTTAGTTCTTCTTCACTTTCTGCCATAAGGGTGGTGTCATCTGTGTATCTGAGGAAACAATGTTTCTATATTAAAACCCATTTTTCATGTAGCCCTGAAAGTAAAAGTTAAAAATAGCAATCAGGATATACTCNCCTCTTTCACTTTTATCAAAAGGCTCTTTAGTTCTTCTTCACTTTCTGCCATAAGGGTGGTGTCATCTGTGTATCTGAGGAAACAATGTTTCTATATTAAAACCCATTTTTCATGTAGCCCTGAAAGTAAAAGTTAAAAATAGCAATCAGGATAGACTCACTTGTTTTTGAGAACTATCTTTCTGAGCCAGTTTTGTCATGAAATGTGTAATGAGCCCATTATTTTGGGAGAAATTGAACACTGGCAAGGATCTTAGTGCTTCCAAATGAGGAGATAGTTGTCCCATTTAAATATGTGCTGGGCTGTGGGGTTACATGACCGCAGAGCTGAATGTGATGTGATGTGGTTTCATGCTTTGCTTCATCAGAAAAGGACTAGAGTCAGTTCTCTGGTTCTTCCATTCTGAAAGACACTAAAAATCTGTGCTTTTCTTGGGACAAAGCACATACCCCAGTATATGGCATCAGGCCAGGAGCTTAGTATGGCCACCAGAGAAATCAAAGGGAAACAGCAACTCGTGAATTCTCAGAAAATATAATTTTAACTTTTCCCTTTGGGCATTGCAGTTCCTAGATGTTATCCAAGTGTCCTAAGAGTAGAATTCACACCCTTTCTGTAAGTTATGATTGGAGAGTCATCTTTGTCCATGCTGTTTGTCAGAATAGAGTTGAGAGAACTACGGAGTGGGAAAGGGGTCAAAGACCTGCAAGAGGGGACTGAGCCTGCAGCTTGAGGTGTGAGGGGCACAGGTGGGCTTGAGAAACTTTATAGCACTCCTCTGGGGTCTCAGAAATAACTGTCAGGACCCAGGGGGCTGCTGGGGAGGGAGTGGAGGGTTAGGGTGGGGCTCAGAGCAAGGACAAGTGAACAATAAAGGAAGATCTCCTCCCATATACTGGAAATTAATTGGGTGCAGAACTAGTCATTTTTGTGTTTATACTAAGTCATGTCCGACACACTGCAACCCCATGGTCTGTAGCCCGCCGGGCTCCTCTGTCCATGGGATTTCGCAGACAAGAACACTAGAGTGGGTTGCCCTTTCCTTCTCCAGGGGATCTTCCTCATCCAAGGATCGAACCTGAAGTTCCTACATTTGCAGGCAGATTCTTTACCACTGAGCCACCAGGGAAGCTCAGAATTAGTTGTATTTGGAGGTGTCACATTTGGAGGTAATTTTAACCTGTGTGGGACTTCCTAGGTGGCTCAGTTATAAAGAATATACCTGCCAATGCAGGATTCAGAGGAGACTCGGGTTTGATCCTGAGTCGGGAAGATCTCCTGGAGGAGAAAATGGCAGCCCACTTCAGTACTCTTGCCTGGAAAGTTCCATGGACAGACCTTGGTGAGCTATAGCAATGGGATGCAAAAGGTCAGACACAACTAAGCACGCTTGCACTTAACCTGTGCCATTTGGATCAGCCAAAAACATAAATATTATCTTTCTCATATATACCCTTCAAATTCAATTAAGGAATATCGCCACACCATCCGAAAAAAATTAGCTGGTTTTATTTTCTTTCTATTCTCATGCCACCTCTGTTCGCACCCACCCGCCAGTCGACAGGAGTCATTTGTTAGTGACATGGCTATTTCATCGTCAACCACAAGATGTCAGCGCAAGCTCAGTCCTCTCAGCATTTCCCAGGCCCGCAGAATCAAGCTTGTTTTCATTCTGTCCGGGAGGAACTTAGAGATTTCAAGACACTCGGGGTCAGGTACAACGACCACAGAGGGTAAGGGTCTTCATGGGTAAGACCCCTCAGCCTCGCGATCCCGAGCAGACGGAGCGTCTCTGGATCGCAAGTACCAAGCACACCGCCGTCCTTTCCTTGATCTCTGAGCACTTCAAAGGGCCTGTGCCTCCTGGGTGTGCAGCCTCGGGAGGAGCCGCCCTTCCTCCCCACCGCCCGGGGAACGTGGAGTTCCCGGGGCTGAGCAAGCGCATCCGCCGAACCCCTGCCCTGACCCGCAGGGAGGACGCGCTGTACCTGCCTCCCAGCAGGAGCTCGGGGACAACCGCGGAGCGCGTTCGGGGTCTCTGAGATGCAGAGACGGACGAAAACAGCTTTTCCTTTTGTAGCCTGCCCCTGCCCGTTAGAAGAACCTGCCCTGTGGTGCGGGATGCCTGTGGGAGCTCCTAGAATCACGTTTTTGCCACACAGAAGGCAGAAAGGAGGCGGGGGGCCGTCTTGTGAATTTTGTAAGGATGGAAATAACCGCTTCCAAGACACGTCCCATCATGCACGGCCTTTCCGCTCTTTCCTGGGCCAGCCTGGCGCTGGCGGTCACTGGTAGTGACCGGTGGAGAACACCAAGATGCGTATGGAGCAGTGAGACCCACCCCCAGGGCACGACAGACTCCCTCAGACTCCCAAAGGCTCCTTTTATCAAGGCTGTTGGGGAGGCCGGTAGCTGGCAGATTCTGCTTCACCGGATGAAAATCTGAACCAAAACAAACAAGGAAAAAGAGCTACCAAAAAGTCACATGAGAATGCACCCTCTTCTCAGTAAATCATTTAGAAGTGCATACCCTGTGTTTTACCTTTGAAAAGTTCTGTGTAGTTATAGTGACTACTTGAAGGGTGATTTGTGAAATTTTAATCATTTGGAATGTATTTCTTTGTCCAACCACTAAGTCTCAACATAATGGGGTAGAAAGAAGGAAAGGCTTTCCTCTACTTCCCACAGTGTTCTTTCCCTTGGGGCTCTGCTGAATTTCCTTGTCTAGTCCCTTACGTGCTTATTCAGCAGAGTCCAGGACATTATAGTCACTTTCAATTCCAAGATTACATTCATTTAAAATGTTAATCTAAATGCCCATTGTATGATATGTGCTCAAACAGTCGTGTCCAACTTTTTGCAACTCTATGAACTATATAGCCCACCAGGCTCTGTCTGTGGGCTTTTCCAAGCAAGAATACTGAAGAGGGCTGACATTACCTGCCAGGTCAGGAGACATGGGTTCCATCCCTAAGTTGGAGGAGGAAATGGCAACCCATTCCAGTATTCTTGCTGAGAAATCCCATGGACAGAAGAGCCTGGTGGGTTATAGTCCATGGGGTTCTCAAGAGTCAGACACAACTTAGTGACTAAACAACTCTGTGTGTGTGTGTGTGCGCGTGCGTGTGTGTGTGTGTGTGTGTATGTCCTCTCTCCTCTTCTCCAAGCAAAGGCTCCCATTTCAGAACGGATGAGACAGTGATCCTCTCTTTTACTCAACCAATTGGGAGCTGGTAATGAGAAGACATCGTTGGCCTCTGAGATGGCTCCTGATTCTCTTCTGGCCTTGGGCTCTTCTGCTGTTGGGTGAGGAAGAAAGGTTCAGGGAAAATAGTCAAAGCCTTTTTCCTGGGTGAGTTTGCCATTTTTTTCTCTGGTGGCTGCTGTTTCTGAGCTCCCACAGACTGGCTACCAAACACTCCAAGTGAAAGACACTTTCAAATACTGGCCCTTCCCAGATTTCATGCATAAAATCTTTCAAAGGTCTTACTGGGGTCTCCCTGCTTCACAATTTGCTGCCCCTTTCCAGTTTCCTTTGTATTCCTTTCCTGGTGGAGACGCCCGCACCGTAGTTCCTGGTGAACAGGCTTTGCTTTTAAGCAACCATCTCCAGTGAAAAATTGATGTATCTGCATGCTTAGTGGCTCCGTCATACCCCCCTCTTTGCGAACCCCTGACTGTAACCCACCGGGCTATCCATGGAATTTTCTAGGCACGAATACTGGAGTGGGTTGCCATTTCTTCTTCCAGGGGATCTTCCCAACCCAGGGATTAAACCCAAGTCTCCTGCATTTTTTGCACTGACAGGAGAATTCTTTACCACTGTGCCACTTGGGAAGATAAAATGACACAAAACTGGCTCTTTTCTGTGATGCCACCGTAGCCAGCTCTGCGTTCCAGCTGTGGGTTTGCAGATATCTCTGCCATTGGTCCTTGCTCTCTGCCCTGGCCCTTGTCTTTTCTCTCCATCTTCAGTTGGGATTGGGAAGGTGAGTGAGCCTACAGGCCTGGAGAGACGTCCATCTGGAGAAGAGATCCACCTTTCCCTTTTTGCAGGCACCCCCATCTTTATGAGTGATTTTGTTAGAAATGTCATCATTTGGTTTCAGAGATGAAAACACGTCGCTATTATGAACACTTGTTTCCTCAGGCTGACACCCACACTTCTTATGAATTCCCCTGCTTCTCCCAGTGCTTCTATATTTGGCTGACTTTGATAAATAGTCAAGATGATACATCTCACTGTGGGAAGCCTGGAGCGGGGCCTAGTCCCATTGGTTTTAAGAAGATGGGTGTGTAACTCACTTTGTTCTTAGGTCCACTGTGTTAAAGAAAAGTAGACAACTCTCATATGTTTTGAGTACTTACTTTCTTTCAACTAATTATCACAGGAAGACAGTAAAGTAATATGATTCTCACTTGTTAAATGAGGAAAATTTAAGCTTTAAATATTCAGGGGTCTTGCAAATAGCTGATAGAAGATGAGAAGTGAAAGGAAAAGGAGAAAAGAAAAGATATACCCATCTGAATGCAGAGTTCCAAAGAATAGCAAGGAGAAATAAAAAGGAGAAAGACTTAAGTGAACAATGCAAAGAAAAGGAGGAAAACAATAGAATGGGAAAGACTAGAGGTCGCTTCAAGAAAATTAGAGATATCAAAGGAACATTTCATACAAAGATGGGCACAATAAAGGACAATAAAGGACAGAAGTAGCATGGACCTAACAGAAGCAGAAGATATTAAGAAGAGGTGGCATGAATACACAGAACTATACAAAACAGATCTTCATAACCCAGGTAACCACAGTGGTGTGATCACACACCTAGAGACAGACATACTGGAGTGTGAGGTCAAGTTGGCCTCAGGAAGCATCACTACAAACAAAGCTAGTGGAGATGATGGAACTCCAATGAGCTATTTCAAATTCTAAAAGATGATGCTATTAAAGTGTTGCACTCAACATGCCAGCAAATTTGGAAAACTCACAGGACTGGAAAAAGTCAGTTTTCATTCCAATCCCAAAGAAGCACAATACCAAAGAATATTCAAGCTACTGCATAATTGCACTCATTTCACATGCTAGCAAAGTAATGCTCAAAATTCTTCAAGCTAGGCTTCAGCAGTATGTGAACTGAGAACTTTCAGATTTATAAATTGGACTTTAAAAAGACAGATGAACTAGTTTGTTGTGATCTACACGGTCAAAGGCTTTGGAGTAGTCAATAAAGCAGAAGTAGATGTTGGCAATCTGATCTCTGGTTCCTCTGCCTTTTCTAAATCCAATTTAGAACAAACTGTGGAAAATTCTTAAAGAGATGGGAATACCAGACCACCTGACCTGACTCCTGAGAAATCTGTATGCAGGTCAAGAAGCAACAGTTAGAACTGGACATGGAACAACAGATCGGTTCCAAATCGGGAAAGAAGTACATCAAGGCTGTATATTGTCACCCCTTTTATTTAACTTATGTGCAGGGTACATCATTCAAAATGCCAAGCTGGATAAAGCACAAGCTGAAATCAAGGTTGCCAGAAGAAATATCAATAACCTCAGATATGCAGATGACACTACCTTTGTGGCAGAAAGTGAAGAACTAAAGAGCCTCTTGATGAAAGTGAAAGAGAAGAGTGAAAAATTTGGCTTAAAATTCAACATTCAGAAAACTAAGATCATGGCCTCTGGTCCCATCACTTCATAGCAAATAGATGGGGAGACAATGGAAACAGTGAGAGACTTTATTTTCTTGGGCTCCAAAATCACTGCAGATGTTGACTGCAGCCATGAAATTAAAAGATGCTTGCTCATCAGAAGAAAGGTTATGACCAACCTAGACAGCATATTAAAAAGCAGAGATATTACTTTGCCAACAAAGATCCATCTAGTCAAAGCTGTGATTTTTCCAGTAGTTATATACTGATGTGAGAGTTAGACTATGGAGAAAGCTGAGCAGCGAAGCTCAGCTCTCAAACTGTGACACTGGAAAAGACTCTTGAGAGCCCCTTGGACTGCAAGGAGATCAAACCATTCAATCGTAAAGGAAATCAGTCCTGAATATTCATTAGAAGGACAGATGCTGAAGCTGAACCTCCAACACTTTGGCCACCTGATGTGAAGAGGCAACTCGTTGGAAAAGACCTTGATGCTGGGAAAGATTGAAGGCAGGAGGAGAAGGGGATGAGAGAGGATAAGATTGTTGGATGGCATCACTGGCTTGATGGACATGAGTTTGAGTCAGCTGCGAAAGTTGGTGATGGACAGGGAGGCCTGGTATGCTGCAGTCCTTAGGTTCCCAAAGAGTCGGACACGACTGAGCGACTGAGTTGAACTGAACTGAGGAACCAGAGGTCAAACTGTCAACATCTATTGGATCATACAAAAAGCAAGGCAATTCCAGAAAAACGTCTACTTCTGCTTCATTGACTACACTGAAGCCTTTTACTGAGTGGATCACAACAAACTGTGGAAAATTCTTCAAGAGTTGGGAATACCAGACCACCTTACCTGCCTCCTGAGAACCTGTATGCAAGTCAAGAAGCAACAGTTAGAACCAGACATGACACAATGGACCGAATCAAAATTGGGAAAGGAGTATACACAAAATTGTCAAGGATGTATATTGAAATACTTCTCAGCCATAAAAAACGAATTTTTACTATTTGTAGCAACATGGATGGACTTGGAGGGTATTATCCTAAGCAAGATAAGTCAGATATAAAAAGGCAAATACTGAATGATGTCACATATATGGAAGCTAAAGAATACAAAAAGCTAGTGAATATAACAAAGAAAAAAGCACATTCACAGACATTAGAGAACAAACTAGTGGTTACCATAGCAAGAGGGAAGGGGAAGGTTAACGTGGTAGGGGATTAGGAGGTACAAGCTACTAGATATAAAATAAACTGCAAGGATATATTGTACAACACAGGGAATATAGCCAATATTTCATAGTAATGATAAATAGAATATAAGCTCTTAAATTGTGAATCACTTATTGTATACCTACAGCATATAATATTGTACATCAACTACATTTCAATTTAAATGTCAAAAAAATTTTAAAAAGAGTTGTTGAGGGCTTATCGTGAACAGAGAAGAAATGGAATGTGATATGTTCCTATCTTTAAAATAGTTTGCAACTGGGAAAGGGCCGAAAGGCATAGAGAAAATGAACTATAATCAAAAGTGAAAGGGAAAGATCCTATAACAAAGTAAACATCAAATTCTAAAGGGATTCTGAAGTTCAGGCACAGGTTTGGGGGAGTGAATGTCTAGAAAGTTACAGTGAGTTGAATCTGGGGAATGGACAGTCCATGGAGATAAGAGATGTCAGGGACAACTTGAGGGTGGAGAACACACAGCAGGAAAGAAAGCAGGGAGGCAAGAAATCTCTTAGCATGTTTGGGGAAAGCTAGTTTGGCTGGAATGTAAAGAGTAGAATTTATGTATTCGAGATTGGGAGATAAAGTCAGAAACTTAAGTAAGGGTTGGATCACAGAGAATCTTCGATGTCAGGCTGAGATTGTGACTGAGACGCCATTTGAGCTGAGAATTATTTCACTGGAGCTGAGCCTGAGGGCAGTGAGCCTTGAAGATGCATATAGGATCCATTAGAGTGGGAGAAACTGAAAAAGTGAAAATAAAAGGTGGGACAATCAAGCAACCGCTACAATTATCGTGCGGTGTATTATAAGAGGAAATATTGGCAAAGAAGCGTAGCAACGGGAATCTTGCTACACTGATGGCTGGAGTATAACGTGGAACAACCATTTTTCAGAGTTGATTGCAAATTTCTTGTAACGTCTAACCCTATCTTAAGGCCCAACAATTTCACTCTTAGGTACTTACCCGAGAGAATGAAAATACATGTCCACAAAACACTAGTGAGGGANAGAAGCGTAGCAACGGGAATCTTGCTACACTGATGGCTGGAGTATAACGTGGAACAACCATTTTTCAGAGTTGATTGCAAATTTCTTGTAACGTCTAACCCTATCTTAAGGCCCAACAATTTCACTCTTAGGTACTTACCCGAGAGAATGAAAATACATGTCCACAAAACACTAGTGAGGGAGTTTGGGATTGACACATACACACTGCTGTATTTAAAATGGATAGCTAACAAGGACCTCCTGTATAGCACAGGGAATTCTGACATTCAACATTGCTGAATCTCAAAAATACCATGCTAAGGACATCAGATAAGAGTCTGTGCCTTGTGGTGTCATTTACATGAAGTCTCAATTCGGGGAAGTTCATCTATGGCAATAGAAATAAAAAAAGTAGTAGATGTTAGTGGGGGGGGAAATGAATGGATGGAGAATGGGGTGGAAAGCTGGGTGAGGGCACTTCTTACAAGGGGCAAGTGCTCTGCATCCTATTTCTGGTGGTGGTTACATGTATCATATAATTGTTCAAAACATCATCTGAACATGTGACAGCTCTGCACTTTATTTTAGGTTAATAACATCTCAGTTTTTTAAAAAGGGAAACTAGGACATTGATAATGTAGGACCCCCTCAACCTCCCTGAGAAAAACACCTAACAAGTCAAAACACTCAAATTCATTATCTGAGGAATGAATCAAAATAAATTGGCAGAAATAATTGTTGAACAAGACCTAATTATGAGCGATAAAACCAGTAAAAAAAAAAAAAAAAACAACTGTATATATGAAATAACATACTCAGGTTTAAAATATGAATATAATTATTTTTGTAAGAGATAGTGAGTGTTATAAAATCAATACTTTAACAGTCATCTATATCTCAAAGGCTAAAATTACAGCCCCCAATTCTGAAGTCACTGGGAAAAGATAAAGCAGTGGTTTGTTCAAAGAAATCCATAGCTTAAACAATTAAAGTCCTACTGTAGAAAAAATATTATGCTCAAATGTCATATATTAAAAAATATATAAATATATATTTATATTCATGTGTAAACTCTTTGGAAGGGATATTTTTTCAATTAGCTTCATGGCTCATAAAAGTTGCTTTAAGGACCAAACTGATTTGGCTGCCTATATTTCTCACCATGAAAAATAATATAGTGCTTACAAAAGTATGCCCTTCTATCCGTAGGGTAGATAGAGCTCATGTACAAAAGATAGCATACAGCTTTATGTAATTAGCTTAGAAAGCAAAATTAAATACTGTTCATTATCTTTCATCCAGATAAGCTCTATGAAGCATATACTTACGATTATCTGTTTGGGAAGTCAAAAATTATATTTACTATTCAAAAACAAGATAGAGACCTGTAGAATCTGTTGTTCTTGTGACTTACTTGGGGAATAAAAGTGAGTTAAGGGCAATAGAAAGTCCGTTTGAGAAGGAAGATGTAGCCTTGCACTATGCAACAAGTACAAGTACAACTCATGTACTTCTTTTTAGAAGGAAAGATAAGCTGTTACCTAGAGGTATATTTTCAGTGATAAGCAGGTAATATTCTGTGTAGAAATGCCAGAATTCTGTGCAAATATTGTGTAGAAAGTTGAGAGTGTGAGAGTGAAACAGAATGCAAACTCTGGGAATGCACCAGAATAGTCTGAGGCTCTCCATGCTCCCACTCTGGCTGCTAGTTACTTCTCCCAGCCTCTACTGCCCTAAGAGACTGGCACATGGTTGCTGGAAATAAATGGAATGACTCTTAATAGGCAAGTAGTTGAATAAATCATGGTAAATGTCTGTAAAGTAATATTAGATAGTNGGAATGCACCAGAATAGTCTGAGGCTCTCCATGCTCCCACTCTGGCTGCTAGTTACTTCTCCCAGCCTCTACTGCCCTAAGAGACTGGCACATGGTTGCTGGAAATAAATGGAATGACTCTTAATAGGTAAGTAGTTGAATAAATCATGGTAAATGTCTGTAAAGTAATATTAGATAGTTAATAGATGGAGTTAGATCCATTTTGATATTGTGTACTGTTTATATGTTAATTGAGAAACAGCAAAATTCAGAATGATGTGTATCATAAGTATTCATATTGGCAAAAAGAATACATAAAGGGAAAAAAAATCCCCATATAAAGTATGAAAACATATCAATAATATTGTCCAGATTTAAGTGGGAAAACTTGACAGATCTGTTTACAATATGCCTGTCAACTGCTATAATGAAGTGGCTTAGAAAATATGTGGACTGTATAGAAAAATTCAGGAAAGCTGGGTTAATATGGATGGATGGATGAGTGGATGGGTAGGAAAATAGATGGAAGAAAAGAAAGGGGGAAGAAAACTTATTTTTCTTCAAAAATATGAAGGCATTGTTCCATTGTTATTCTAATATCTGAGGTTTCCAATGACAAGTCTATTACCAAAATATTTTTTTATCCTTATTGTTCTGATATTTCATAATCGGGATCTAAATGTGAGTCTTTCTATTTAAAGAATTTGGTTCGTGATTTCCCCTGTTATGAACATTTTGACTATTATGGGTTGCAATTCCAGCACTGTCACTTATCACCTAGATGATCTCAAGTATTTTACTTAATTCATAATTTTCACTATTATTTAATAGTTCTTTACCAAATAGACCAGCACTTCCCAACAGAACATTCTATGATAATGGAAATATTCCATGTTTCTAATAGCCAGCATGGAAGCCACTAGCCACACATGGCTTTTGAGCCCATGAAATGCAATTCATGTGATTAAAGAAGTGAATTTTTATTTTAACTTCCTTTTAACCGCTTCATATTCCAATAGCTACATGTAGCTAGTGGCTACCATGTTAAACCACAAATATGTAGACCTTTATTCATCCATATAGAAGTGCTTTTATGAAGTAAAATTCTTAGAATCACAAATCAGGAGGTGAAATTTTTATTTACATGATTCAGAATGCCATAGCCAAAGGAAAAAGAGCATATGAGAAGTTTAAAAGGGAACCAGTCTTCTTCTTCCTGAAAATACTAAGCTTCTGAACTCTTTTTCTTTTCTTTCTTTCTTTCCTTTTTTCGTCTCATTTAAGAGTTCCAGATGTGTGGTATAGACCTGTCTACACCACAGCAAAGGAAGTAGCATAGTTTACTGGACTGCACACGCCAAGAAACATGAACAGTGCAGGAAATGCGTGAGGCACTCCCCAGAAGGTTTCATTAGGATAAATCTCACCTCACCTGTAATGATCTTGCCTACCAGTCCTAATGAGTGACTGACTCATGCTGGGTCTTGAATTCATGCCAAAGCAGTACGTGTCCACAGCTGAGCTCTCACTGAGCATCCTCTCGTTTTTATTATTTGAGACACTGGACATCTCCGTGAACATCAGGGATGTGTCCATTTCAACAGTAGACCCAGCCATAGAGGGACTTCTCCCAAAGCTATCGCCACTAAGTACAAAACATTTTAAGAATATGGAGGGATATTTCAACCATTTCTTCAGATTATATTCTGCATAGCATAGGCATAGTCTTGGGAGAAGAGTTCTGGACATTGTGTCGGCAGGAATGGTCTCTAACCCCAGTTCTCCCACTAGCCAGTGTGTTCTTCCTGTCATGGACACTCAACTGCACTAAGCCCCAGTTCCCCCAACTGCAAAGGGGGTTGGCGGGTCTTCTACGACATCGACGTTAGCATCTCTTACTGCTTTCTAGTTGGAAAGGTTGTGTCCCCCAGAACTGACCCAGGTAAATAGGTAGGGGACAGGACAGACTGCGGGTTGTGTTTCCTTGTTGCTGGATCCTCAGAACAAGGCATCCTGGTGGAAGGAAAACCAACCTGCTGCCTGGTGACTGGATGACGTTAGGGACTTCTAGAACACATTTCTGTGTCCAGATGATGTCATTTCTCACCGTCCATCTGGAGACTCCTCAATCACATGTGGACTAAGACGTAGGAGACTGGCAGCCCAGCGGGGACTCTGCAGGTAAGAGTTCCTTCCCCGCCACAGCTAGAGCTTCTCAGCCTGGCTGTGGGCAACAGCAGTTTGGAGCTCTCAGTGTCACTATACACATCTTGCTTCCACACTCATAATCATTGACCCATTTGTCTTGAGGCTTTCTTGCTTTATCTTTCATGGCCTGCTTTCTACTTTAGGAAAGCAGTTCCTGAGAGTGTTTTGGGGTCATTGTGGGTGGTTTGTGCCCCTTCTGTAAAGACTGTCTTTTCCATCCCTTTAATATGCATTTCACTTTCATAAATGAAAGTCTATAGGATATCTACAAAGGTGGAGTCCATAGAATAAACCTATTTAAAACAGAATGCCAGTTTCATTTTCGAATAATGGGCACTACTTTTAAAACAATGGATTTAACTGTTGGGAAAAAATATATAATAAATATACCATGAAGTGTTCAAAAGTCTGGAAACACAGGGAAAATGGTATATTTATTGCTTTATGTACTGGATGGACATGAGTTTGAGCAAACTCCAGAAGATAGTGAAAGACAGGGAAGTTCTACAGTCTCTGAGATCACAAAGAGTCAGACACAACTGAGCCACTGAACAACAGCAACAATTGTACATTATACAGATGGGAAAATTGAGTCTCTGAATAGCTGAGAGCTCAGAGTTGGGTAAGGAGTAGATCAGATCCAGAATCGAAGCCCATGTTAGTTTGTGTATCTTGTCCCACATTAGGTATAAGCATCTCAAATTAGAACATATCTGTATATTTTTTCTCACTGAAAACTTATAAATACCAAGACACCAACCAACTCACCTTGAAAGTGATTCAAGACTTTAAAAAAAAATCATTATTTTTTCATTAATTTACTTAAAGAATGTTGTGAAAATTTTCATGTTCTTTTAAAGAGAAAACTTTTTATCCTGAAGCCCATTTTTGTGTGTAATGAACGTGTTATCTTTCTGTGACATTAAATATACGTGCATATCAAAGTTCCTTGCTAAAAGTAGAAAGGCTAATTGCAGGGTGCATTGTGTCTAACCTGTTTATACCACATATGGCCCAATATCCTGAGAAGCTACAATAATAAAGACCTACGCAATCTTCAAATGCTTGGGCTGAATAAGAGATTGTGTAATAGGCTCTGCCAACCTCCTCACTTCACAGATGAATAAACCGAGGCTCATTCATTCATTCAGCACACCTTTGTTGGACATCTATTGTGCACCTTTCATAGGATTCAGATCAGTAGGTTAGAAAAAGATGAATCAGCCCAGAGAAGTCAAGTGATTGCCCAGGAGCACACACAGCTGCTTGCCACATCTAGGATAATGGCAGCTGGGCACAGTGATCAGAACACCTAAGACTGAAATGAGCTGGCACCTGTCTGACATTATTTATGAAGATGCTAGTGGTAAGAGGACCAATGGATACAAACTTACTGAGTACGGAAGGAAGAAAGTCTAAGGAACATTTTTTAAATATTAAAGCCTAAGAACTTCCTAATACTCTGTAATTATCTATAAGGGAAAAGAACCTTTAAAAAAAGAACAGATATGTGTGCATGTATAACAGATTGAGAGAGTTAGGGTGAGTGCCGAAGAGTCGATGCTTTTGAATTACGGTCCTGGAGAAGACTCTTGAGAGTCCCTGGGACATCAGGGCACTCAAACAAGTTAATCCTAAAGAAAATCAACCCTGAATACTTATTGGAAGGACTGATGCTAAAACAGAAGCTTCACTACTTTGGCCACCTGATTCGAACAGCCAATTCATTAGAAAAGACCCTAATGCTGGGAAAGATTGAAGGAGAAGGAGAAGGGGGCAGCAGAAGATGAGACGGTTGGATAAGATCACTGGTTCAAAGGATGTGAACTCAGGCAAACTCTGGGAGATAGTGAGGGACAGGGAGGCCTGGCGTGCTACAGTCCATGGGGTTGCAAAGAGTCGGACATCACTTAACAACAGAACAATAGCATAACGTATTCACTTTGATGAGCACCTGAAACCAACACAACATTATAAACCAACTATACCCCAGTAAATCTTTTTAAAAAACTGAAAGCATCAAAGAAATATTTCCAGGCTTCTCTAGCCATGTCACTTGGATTGAAGAGGCATGGCCTGATGGACAGTTGAACATTTAACAGCAGATTCTTCAGAGAAACCCAGGCTTTGGGGGTGCTGTGAGACTCAAAAAGTATAAGGTGAACCCCACTAGACTCTCAAGCAGTCATTTCTGCCATAGTGCTTCAGACTCACACATTTCTCTCCTCCACCATACTCTCCAAGTGAAACCTGAGGGCATGCCTGCCTAAATGGATACCAAACAACAGATAGAATCAAGCCTTTTTGAGAAAACTAGGAGGCTAAGGGGAAAATAGCAAAAGCAAATCCATTTCTATATCACTTCCCTGCCAAGCAACCCACCCACAAGGTGAGCGTCGTACACTGAAATTTGTAATGAAAACCTCCCACACTTGTTCTAGAAAGAATTAGAAGAGGCATTCCAGGCCACCGCCACTCCCAAACCATTGCTGATGCCTCCACCAGATCCTTGGCCTCTGGGCAGACCCAATTTACCTTCAGGAACAATGAGATCATAAAAAGACTAACACACCATTGCCTATGCCTCCAAAGCTGATTCAGTCTTAACTCTGTGGCAGAGGGCCTCCATCTGTGAAACTTCCTTTAGATTATTTCTGGCCTCAAGAAGATTGCCTTTGGAACTAGAATGCTTCCAATGACTGAGAATCTAGCTAAGGTGCAAGGGGCACATCTCTCTATGCCCCCTAAATGTGTCATAGTATTTTGTAATGATTTACAAAATCAATATTATTTTTGTTGTTGTTCAGTCACTAAATTGTGTCTCTTTTGTGACCCCATGGGTTGTAGACAACCAGGCTGTCTCTGTCTATGGAATTTTCCAGGCAAAGATACTGGAGAGGGTTGCCGTTTCCTTCTCCAGGGGATCTTCTCAACCCAGAGATTGAACATACATCTCTTGAACTGGCAGGCAGATTCTTTACTCTAAGCCGTCAAGAAAGCCCAAATGTTATTCTTAAAAGTCTTCAATCTCTTTTTCTCATTTAACAATCATTAGTGAGCATTTCTCCAAGCCAGTCTTAGAGATCTAAGGCCTTCCTTATCATAGCTGCAAAGCTGTTTATCCTATAGATGTACCACAATTTGCCCAATCATTGCACAGCTAATGAACATTCAGCTTGTGTCCAGGGTTTCTTGTTTGAGGCAATTTATTTTTCTATAAAGAGCAATGCTCTGAACAACTTGATACATGTGATACACATATCTTTGAGTCCTAGTACTTATATAGGATAGATTCCTATAAGCAAAATCTTTGAATCAAATTGCATAAGCATTTTTATTTTACCAGTTAAAGCTTGTTAATTTCTCAAAGTTAGCAACAATTTGACACTCACTATTGGATTTCCCAGGTGGTGCTAGTGGTAAAGAACTCAATTGCCAATGCAGGAGACTTAAGAGACATTTGTTTAATCCCTGATTTGGGGAGATTCCCTTGAGGAGGGCATGGCAACCCACTTCAGTATTCTTGCCTGAACAATTCCATGGACAGAGGAGTCTGGAGGACTACATCCCATAGGATTGCAAAGAGGTGGATATGACTGAAGCAACTTGGCACACATGGCATACACGCATCAATGTATGAAAGTACTTATTTCCTTGAATCATTGCCAACATTGAAGGTTGCTATGCTCTAGCATTTTTGTCATGCTTATAGCTCTTGGTGGGCTTCTATACTTAAAAAGATAGATTTGTAATTTTTTGGTTTTTTTTTATACTTTAAAAGTGCTGATGTGTTGTTATAAAATGTTCGGGTTTTTTTGTTTGTTTTTTAATTTTTATTTTTTAGTTTGTTTTGCTTTACAATACTGTATTCGTTTTGCTATACATTGACATGAATCAGCCACGAGTGTATAAGAGCTCCTAATCCCGACCCCCCGTCCCCCCTCCCACCCCACACCATCTCTCTGGATCATCCCTGTGCATCAGTCCNTTGCTATGGTCTCTTTTGTTTCTTTTGCATTTATTTCTGCTCTAATTTTTATGATTTCTTTCCTTCTACAAAATGTTCATTTTTTAAATCAAAAAGTTTGTATGTCCCTATTTTGCCTATCAGATTTTTATTACAATATCAGTTTTAGAATGTAACAGATATAGAAAGCAACCATCATCTCTCATAAATATTTCCCAGTTCTTGTCCATATGCATTTGAATTTTATAAAGATATAGTTCTCGCATAGTGCAATTTTGTACTTTCAATTTTTTACTATACGTTACAAAATAAATACTGTCCTTGTCTTCCATTTTACCAGCCGCTTAATGTTTCATGGTGTATATCTGGGAACCTAATTAATGATTCATCCATTGTTGACTGTCTGAGCTACTTTCTGGTTTAACATTTACAGATAACTATGAAGTTAAAATATTCATAAATATCAAACCATCCTTTTTACAGCAGGTTTTCCTTGGAAAATGTTCAAGGACAGAGCAGAATAAATGTGTTGAGAGACCTTGAGATAGAATGACACACTCTTTTCCAGAAGTATAGTACCTATTCATCTAGGCACAAGGAGAGGGTTAGATTTCTGAATGACATGCAAAGATCTCTACTTAAGAACTTGGCAATGTTTTTTCAACAGTTTTTTCTTTTTTAACATTTTAAAACTATGGTATTCAGAAGGGATTCTTAGATGAGGAAATGATTAGAAAAGAATGTAAGAGGAAATAACAAGGCCTTCTTTATGTTCTATTTCTTGAATTGGAAACTGATTAGTCAGATGTGTTCAGTCTGTGAGAACTAGAAGAGATGGAGCACTTTTTTCTGTGTGTCATGCATCAATAAATGCTGCTGGAATTTCATGGGAATGTCTTTCACACTGCAGAAAGACCCCTGAATATTCTGGAGTACTTTGCCAAGCATCACTTTGGGCTGAATTTGAATGCCTATATACATCATATATTTTGCGCCACATACCATTAAGAATGTTCCAGAGTCCTGCGGGGGTTAGGAAATTGCCCCAAGTCCCAGATGACCAAACATTCTTTGTTTCCTAAACTTTGGGAGCAATCTGAATGTGGCACCATCTGGAGAACCAAATCTGTCCACCAGGAGCTTACTATTTCTCAAATTAAACTTTGGGAAACTTATCTGGTGACAAAGCCCAGAAAGGTTAGATAAAGTTCTGAGATCCGCAGCTAACTCGTGGAAGAACTAGAACTAATCCCAGGCCTCCAGATCCCCAGAATGGGTTTTTTCCAACTTCTCTGCAGCCTGAGAACAGTGTTAACCATAAGGCTGTTACTCGAACTCTGGCCAGGCCTGGAGTCAGCTCTGTTTTCAGTCCTTCCCCAAATCATTCTCAGCCTTGCCTCTTTGTTACTTTGGAACAGGTAGTCTTCTCCTGGGAGAACCGTGAACTTTTTTGGAGTATAATTGCTTTCCAGTGTTGTGTTGGTTTCTGCTATACAACCAAGTGAATCAGCTATGTATATACATACATCCCCTCCCTCTTGAGCCTCCCTCCTACCCGTTCAGCCCGCCCCATCACAGAGCACCAAGCTGAGCTCCCCTTGGTGCACAACGTCTTCCCTCTAGCGGTCTGTTTTACATACAGCAGTGAATGTGAGTCAACGCTACTCTCACAGTTCATCCCACCCCGCTCCTCCACCCGTATCCACGTGCCCATTCCCCACATCTGCATCTCTGTTCCTGCCCTGCATCTGTACTGTTTTTCTAGGTTTGACATATATGTGGTATTTGTTTTTCTGTTTCTGACTTACTTTACTCTGTATGATAGACTCTTGGTCCATTCACACCACTATAAATGATCTAATTTTGTCCCTTTTTATGATTTAATAATATTCCATTATATATAAGTACCACATCTTCCCTATTCATTCATCTGTTGATGGACATTTGGGTTGCTTCTATGTCCTGGCTGTTGTAAATAGTGATGTGATGACCGCTTGAGTACAAAGAAGACATACAGATGGCCAAAAAGCACCTGAAAAGATGCTCAATACCACTGATTATCAAGGAAACCCAAATCGACAATGTAATGAGGTATCACCTCACTATGATCGTCAGAATGGCCATCATAAAAAATCTACAAACAATAAATGCTGGAGAAGGTATGGAAAAAACGGAACCCTCTTGTGCTGTTGATGGGAAAGTAAATGGATGTAAACACTATGAAGGACAGTATGAAAGTGTCTTACTTGTGGCTGATTCATATCAATGTGTGCAAAACAAATACAGTATTGTAAAGCAAAACAAACTAAAAAATAAAAATTAAAAAAAAACAAACTAAA
Organism: Neotragus moschatus; assembly: GCA_006410615.1. NCBI lineage: Eukaryota > Metazoa > Chordata > Mammalia > Artiodactyla > Bovidae > Neotragus > Neotragus moschatus. The sequence continues at coordinate 579,435 of SJYA01001877.1, forward strand.
ACTAGAACTTCCGTGTTACCTAGCAATCCCACTACTAAGCGTATACCCCAAGATAACCATAATTCAAAGAGAACCATGTATTTTATGCTTTGCACCTGTTGCTTCCTTCACCTAGAAGATCTTCCTGTGTTCAGTTCTTTGAATATCTTACCTCCTTGAACATACTCCACATGGCACTCTAAATAAAGTAGTTTTTACAAATAAGGACTATCCCAAAACACAGATACCAAATTTTCTCCCAGTTCTCACCAGTTCCAAGCCTCATGTCTGATCCCCTCCCTCTTGAGGGCTCTCTGTTCCTGCTCTGTTCCCATGGCACTTGTACGTCTTCATAGTTTCATGCACTCTGGGGTGGGCAGTGAATCCTCTGCCCTTCCTTACAGCCCTCTGAACTAAGCTTTATTAATATCTCCACTTAACGATGAATAAACCGAAGTTCAGAAAGGTGAACGGACTTGTCCAGAGTCACACCATGATCATAATCCATACCACATACTTTAGCCTCTGATTCTATAACCTCTTTCACTTAGTTGTCTAAATATTTACTTAGGATTTATTCAAAGTACATTAAACTGGATGCCCTGGGAATTAGAAAGGCTGTTCATAAATTACTTTTTATATGTTAGATAAATCTCTTCCACCTAATGTCGAAGCTCCTAAGTAGAACAGAGTGCATCCTGCTTGGCAGGCTCTTCCACTGCCTAGCCCAGCCTGGGGCCTAGAATCAGTACGTACCTAATACCATGCTAATTACCTTAGGATCCTCTCAGCATGCTACCAAGATAATAAGATGCCAATCAGCAGTCAACCGTTCTTTTCCTGAGATTGATTCCAAGGTCTTTCATTTCCTGGTCATTCTTATTTTTCTTATTAGAAAAAAATTTTTCCTTGTGTTTTTTAAAATGATTTTTAAATTCAAACCAGACCTAAGCAAAAGTGGAAATTCCAACCTCCCAAAATCGTATGGCAAATCATTGACTAGTTTGTCATTAGAAATTCTTTTCTGAAATGGTAATAAGCATATCAAGTTTCAGGGAAAATATACAATAAATTTTTTTAAATTAACAATTCATAAATGCCTTGAGTTTTCAGAATAAAGTTCAATGGCACCAACAGCCCAAATGAAAAATAAAAACAGGTAAATTAGAATTCATCAAAATTTTAAAATTTTGTGTTTCAAAGAATGCTATCAAAAAAGTAAAAAGATAACCTACTGGATAGGAGAAAATATTTGCAAATCCTATATATGACAGACTATTTGTAACTAGAATATATAAAGAATTCTTACAACCTATAATGAAAGGGCAAATAACCCAATTTAAAAATAGAGGAGTTGAATAGAATCCTTCTTCCATAGAAGATATGCACATAATCAACCAGCTTATGAAAACATGCTCAATATCATTATTGATCAGGGAAATACAAATAGAAACCCTAGTGAGATACTGCCTCATGCCTGCTAGAATAACTGTAATAGGGGGAAGAAAAAGAGAGATAATTAAAACTGCTAGCGTGGATGTAGAGAAACCGGAATGCTCATCTGTTGCTGCATGCAATGAAAATGATACAGTCACCCTGGAAAACAGTCTGGCAGTTCCTCAAATGTTAGAGTTCATATTGTTGCTCTGTCACTCAGTCATATCTGACTCTTTGTGACCCCATGGACTGTAGCACACCAGGCTTCCCTGTCCTTCACTGTCTCCCAGAGTTTGTTAAACTCATGTCCATTGACTTAGTGATGCCATCCAGCCATCTCATCTTCTGTTGCCCTCTCTTCCTCCTCCCCTCAATTATTCACAGCACCAGGGTGTATTCCAATGAGTCAACTGTTCACATCAGGTGGCCAAAGTATTAGAGTTTCAGCTTTAGAATCAGTCATTCCAATGAATATTCAGGGTTGATCTCCTTTGGGATTGACTGGTTTGATTCCTGCTGTTCAACGGAGTCTCAAGAGTCTTTTCCAACACCACAGTTGAAAAGCATCAGTTCTTCAGGGCTCATCATTCTTTATAGTCCAACTCTCACATACGTACATGACTACTGGAAAAGCCATAGCTTTGACTAAACCCAACTTTGTCAGTAAAGTGATATCTCTGCTTTTCAATATGCTGTCTAGGTTTGTCATAGCCTTTCTTCCAAGGAGCAAATGCCATTTAATTCCCTGGCTACAGTCACCATCCACAGTGATTCTGTATCTTAAGAAAATACAGTCTGCCACTGTTTCCATTTTCCCCACCTGTTTGCCATGAAGTGATGAGACCAGATGCCGCGATCTCAGTTTTTTCAATATTGAGTTGTAAGCCAGCTTTTGCACTCTCCTCTTTCACCTTCATCAAAAGGTTCTTTAGTTCTTCTTCAGTTTCTGCCATAGGGTGGTGTCATCTGCATATCTGAGATAACTGATATTTCTCACAGCAATCTTGATCCCAGCTTGAGCTTCATCCACTCTGAGATTTTGCATGATGTACTCTGCATATAAGTTAAATAAAAAGGGTGACAACATACAGTCTTGACATACCCCTTTCTTAACTGTAAACCATTCTATTGTTTCATGTCTGGTTCTAACTGTGCTTCTTGATCTGCATACATTTTTCTCAGGAGGCAGGTAAGGTGGTCTGGTATTCCCATCTCTTTAAGAATTTTCCACAGTTTGTTGTGATCCACACAGTCAAAAGCTTTGGTGTAGGCAGTAAAGCAGAAGTAGATGTTTTTCTGGAACTCTGTTGGTTTTTCATTGATCCAAGAGATGTTGGCAATTTGATCTCTGGTTCCTCTGCCTTTTCTAAATCCAGCTTGTCTATCTGGAATTTTTCAGTTCAGGTACTATTAAAGCCTAGCTTGGAGGATTTTAAGCATTACATTGCTAACATGTGAAATGAGAGCAATTATATAGTAGTTTGAAGATTCTTTGCCATTGCCTTTCTTTGTGACTGGAATGAAAACTGACCTTTTCCAGTCTTGTGGCCACTGCAGAGTCTTTCAAATTTGCTGGCATATTGAGTGCAGCACTTTAATAGCATCATCTTTTAGGATTTTTATGTATGGTCTAGCAATTCCTCTCCTATGTGTATACTCAAAAGAAATAAAAATCTGTATACAAATATTCACTGCAGCATTACTCATAATAACCAAAAAGTGGAAACAATCCAAATATCCATCAACTGATGTATGGATAAACAAAATGTGTTATGTCTATACAATGGAATATTCAACCTTAAAAAAGGAATAAAGTAGTGGGAAAAAGAAAAAGCCATTCCCAAAAGAACACATATTGTATGATTCCATTGATATGAAACATTCAGAAAAGGTAAAACCATAGAGACCAAAAATAGGTGAATAGTTGTCAAACTAGAGAAAGATGGTGGGGAGGTACGGGGAGAGGGAAGCTGAGAAATGAATAGTAACTCCTACAGGGTGTGGAGTCTCCTTTTAGAGTCATGAAGATGTTCTAATATAGATTTGGTGGTGATTGCACAACCCTGAGTAGAGTGAAGTCACTGTCCTTTAAATAAAGGAAATCAGCGAACAGTGTGCTATTCAGTTTCAAAACACTAGAAGAAAATATCTGATGACCTACCTCTGCCTTCAAAAGATGCAAAGTTATAACTGACATCCATGTTACTTGTAGTCTGTTTCTATAGATTTTTTCAGACTTCCCTATGTACATGTGATTTCTTCATACTCATCATCATACTACTATGGCAAGAACTAGATATTAACTAGTTCAAAATGAAGTGAGGGAAAGTTGTCAGATTCCCAGAACTGGAAAAACAGGTTGAGTTTAGATTTGGTATGTTGCCAACGTAAGTTTCCTTCACTAGTTCAGTCACAGGAGGAAAAAAAAAAGTAGCCATTTGGAAAAGAAGATGATGTGTCAAACAATATCTTCTGGATGTTTAACCAATCTTGGTTACTGGGCAACCAACACCCTATTCAAAGGTCAAAACCCGGTTAATATACAACCTTACTTCCCCACTTCCTTTCAGAGTAGAGTGAATTCATCACAGTGGGTTGTGTATGTTGTTGGTGCATGAGAGAAGAAAAATCTGGGGACGAAGGAGACTTATTATGATAATAAGAGTAACAATTTTATGATTCTATACAATGAATGCTGTCCAGCAAGAAGAATGAACAAATTACAGTTACATGCAACTGTATCAAAACGCTCACAATCATAATCTTGAGTAAAAGAAACGATCTCTGCTGCCAGAAGTCAAGATAATGACTACCCTCGGGAAAGTTAAGACTGGATGGGGTCCAGGGCTAAACCATTGCCTTAGGTCTACTTATTCAAGATATTTTCTCTATCTGAATGTTCAAGAAGAAATGCAGCTCTTCAAAATGTCGTGAACCATGAGATCAGGGCAGGAAAAAAATAATGAAGACAAGCTAGTCTGAAGAAGGCCAGAATTCTTATATATGTTATAAGATACTTTATACGTTATACCACTACAGATACCATTTGTCTTTGAATGACACCTTTCTTGGGGTTTGGCATGGTGAGAAAAAGGAAAATAATCAGGATTGGCTGGCTGATTTTGAATCTGAATGCCAAGCATTATCTTTTGTGCTTTTCTCTTTCCTCCTTAGAGAAGAAGAATTCATTGGATCAGCAGTTATTCATTAATTGTGTTGTCTTCTATTCCTTTTCTGAAAAATATTTGTTTAGATCTTTTAATTTTCAGGAATAAATTCTATGTTACATGTACATTCTTTGCCTGCACAGTTAGATTCTTAATTGCTGGCAAGTGGGCAAGTCTCTTCAGTGGTGTCTGACTCTTTGCGACCCTATGGACCATAGCCTGCCAGGCTCCTCTGTCTATGGGATTCTTGAGGCAAGAATACTGGGATGGGTTGCCATGTCCTTCTCCAGGGGATCTTTTCAACCCAGGGATCGAACCCACATCTTTTGCAGCTCTTACATTGCAGGTGGTTTCTTTACCACTGAGCCACCAGGGAAACCTCTTGATAGTTAACCACTTAAATATTATATATTCCTTGATTCTTGAGAGTCCCTTGGACTGCAAGGAGATCAAACCAGTTAATCCTAAAGGAAATCAGTCCTGAATATTCATTGGAAGGACCAATGCTGAAGCTGAAACTCCAATACTATGACCACCTAGCGTGAAGAATCGACTCATTGGAAAAGACCCTGATGCTGGGAAAGATTGAAGATGGGAGGAGAAAGGAATGGCAGAGGATGAGATGCTTGGATGGCATCACCTTTGTGATGGACATGAGTTTGAGTAGGCTCTGGGTGTTGGTGATGGACAGGGAAGCCTGGCATGCTGCAGTCCATGGGGTCGCAGAGTCAGACACAACTGAGCAACTGAACTGAACTGAACTGAACTGATTCCTTGATTCAACTGACATGCATTACCCAGCATCCTACAGGCATAAAGTAGATACAAAAATTATTGGCTCAGCAGTCTTCATTTCTTACCAAATGTTGCTTTGACTTTAAATATCCAAAGCTAACAGTTTGCTTTTTCTTGAAAATACTTTAAATGAGGACCCTACGACTGAACGACTGAACTGAACTGAAGGTCTCCAATACTTTAAACCTTACAGGAGGATTGCATGTGTAATCCTAAGAAATTTTAACCTTAAAACTGTTCAGGGTAACAGAGTCAAGGGGTTAAAAGCATTCTTGATAACTATTGAAAACACAGTTGTCTTACAGAGTGTTTTTTAACTACCTGGGACCTAATATTAAACAAACCATTCTCTGAGCCTCCATTTTTAACGTGCCAAATAGAAATTTTACTACCTATCATTGTGAAGATTATTTTGAAGACTAAATGAAATGTGGAAGAACCCTGAGAAACTGCTGGGGAATATTGCTGATGGAACAAAAAGAGGATGACAGTGGCAGTTTAGACACCAAAGAAACAGTTTTTTATGACAAATGGCAATAGTATAATCTTCAAAAGAAAAAAGCTTAATTCTCGAACTTTTTTTTCAAATGAAATTTCATAAAATGAACACATCAAGGATTTTATTCAATTTACCATCAATAATCAACAGTAGTATGTTAACTGGGTCAAAGGAGAATTTGAATAATGGACAAATATTTATGTAGATAGACATAAATAGAAATGAATTTTCTAAAAAGTATAAAATAGAGTAGTGTCTTCTAAGGTGATGCAATATAATGTTTGGGGTAATCTTTGCAAATTGGCAGAAATTGATTATATCTCTACCAGTCAATATTTATTTGCATTGTTAACCACAAGAATGATCATAGTCTTTGCTATCAGTTTTCTACCTATTGATTCTATCCCTACAGAATTGTAAAATAGTAAACACCACCCTTATGGCAGAACGTGAAGAGGAACTAAAACTCTTCTTGATGAAAGTGAAAGAAGAGAGTGAAAAAGTTGGCTTAAAGCTCAACATTCAGAAAACAAAGATCATGGCATCCGGGCCCATCACTTCACAGGAAATAGATGAGGAAACAGTGGAAACAGTGGCAGACTTTATTTTGGGGGGCTCCAAAATCACTGCAGATGGTAACTGCAGCCATGAAATTAAAAGATGCTTACTCCTTGGAAGAAAAGCTATGACCAACCTAGATAACATATTCAAAAGCAGAGACACTACTTTGCTGACTAAGGTCCATCTAGTCAAGGCTATGGTTTTTCCTGTGGTCATGTATGGGTGTGAGAGTTGGACTGTGAAGAAGACTGAGTGCCGAAGAATTGATGCTTTTGAACTGTGGTGTTGGAGAAGATTCTTGAGAGTCCCTTGGACTGCAAGGAGATCCAACCAGTCCATTCTGAAGGAGATCNGGGACGAAGGAGACTTATTATGATAATAAGAGTAACAATTTTATGATTCTATACAATGAATGCTGTCCAGCAAGAAGAATGAACAAATTACAGTTACATGCAACTGTATCAAAACGCTCACAATCATAATCTTGAGTAAAAGAAACGATCTCTGCTGCCAGAAGTCAAGATAATGACTACCCTCGGGAAAGTTAAGACTGGATGGGGTCCAGGGCTAAACCATTGCCTTAGGTCTACTTATTCAAGATATTTTCTCTATCTGAATGTTCAAGAAGAAATGCAGCTCTTCAAAATGTCGTGAACCATGCGATCAGGGCAGGAAAAAAATAATGAAGACAAGCTAGTCTGAAGAAGGCCAGAATTCTTATATATGTTATAAGATACTTTATACGTTATACCACTACAGATACCATTTGTCTTTGAATGACACCTTTCTTGGGGTTTGGCATGGTGAGAAAAAGGAAAATAATCAGGATTGGCTGGCTGATTTTGAATCTGAATGCCAAGCATTATCTTTTGTGCTTTTCTCTTTCCTCCTTAGAGAAGAAGAATTCATTGGATCAGCAGTTATTCATTAATTGTGTTGTCTTCTATTCCTTTTCTGAAAAATATTTGTTTAGATCTTTTAATTTTCAGGAATAAATTCTATGTTACATGTACATTCTTTGCCTGCACAGTTAGATTCTTAATTGCTGGCAAGTGGGCAAGTCTCTTCAGTTGTGTCTGACTCTTTGCGACCCTATGGACCATAGCCTGCCAGGCTCCTCTGTCTATGGGATTCTTGAGGCAAGAATACTGGGATGGGTTGCCATGTCCTTCTCCAGGGGATCTTTTCAACCCAGGGATCGAACCCACATCTTTTGCAGCTCTTACATTGCAGGTGGTTTCTTTACCACTGAGCCACCAGGGAAACCTCTTGATAGTTAACCACTTAAATATTATATATTCCTTGATTCTTGAGAGTCCCTTGGACTGCAAGGAGATCAAACCAGTTAATCCTAAAGGAAATCAGTCCTGAATATTCATTGGAAGGACCAATGCTGAAGCTGAAACTCCAATACTATGACCACCTAGCGTGAAGAATCGACTCATTGGAAAAGACCCTGATGCTGGGAAAGATTGAAGATGGGAGGAGAAAGGAATGGCAGAGGATGAGATGCTTGGATGGCATCACCTTTGTGATGGACATGAGTTTGAGTAGGCTCTGGGTGTTGGTGATGGACAGGGAAGCCTGGCATGCTGCAGTCCATGGGGTCGCAGAGTCAGACACAACTGAGCAACTGAACTGAACTGAACTGAACTGATTCCTTGATTCAACTGACATGCATTACCCAGCATCCTACAGGCATAAAGTAGATACAAAAATTATTGGCTCAGCAGTCTTCATTTCTTACCAAATGTTGCTTTGACTTTAAATATCCAAAGCTAACAGTTTGCTTTTTCTTGAAAATACTTTAAATGAGGACCCTACGACTGAACGACTGAACTGAACTGAAGGTCTCCAATACTTTAAACCTTACAGGAGGATTGCATGTGTAATCCTAAGAAATTTTAACCTTAAAACTGTTCAGGGTAACAGAGTCAAGGGGTTAAAAGCATTCTTGATAACTATTGAAAACACAGTTGTCTTACAGAGTGTTTTTTAACTACCTGGGACCTAATATTAAACAAACCATTCTCTGAGCCTCCATTTTTAACGTGCCAAATAGAAATTTTACTACCTATCATTGTGAAGATTATTTTGAAGACTAAATGAAATGTGGAAGAACCCTGAGAAACTGCTGGGGAATATTGCTGATGGAACAAAAAGAGGATGACAGTGGCAGTTTAGACACCAAAGAAACAGTTTTTTATGACAAATGGCAATAGTATAATCTTCAAAAGAAAAAAGCTTAATTCTCGAACTTTTTTTTCAAATGAAATTTCATAAAATGAACACATCAAGGATTTTATTCAATTTACCATCAATAATCAACAGTAGTATGTTAACTGGGTCAAAGGAGAATTTGAATAATGGACAAATATTTATGTAGATAGACATAAATAGAAATGAATTTTCTAAAAAGTATAAAATAGAGTAGTGTCTTCTAAGGTGATGCAATATAATGTTTGGGGTAATCTTTGCAAATTGGCAGAAATTGATTATATCTCTACCAGTCAATATTTATTTGCATTGTTAACCACAAGAATGATCATAGTCTTTGCTATCAGTTTTCTACCTATTGATTCTATCCCTACAGAATTGTAAAATAGTAAACACCACCCTTATGGCAGAACGTGAAGAGGAACTAAAACTCTTCTTGATGAAAGTGAAAGAAGAGAGTGAAAAAGTTGGCTTAAAGCTCAACATTCAGAAAACAAAGATCATGGCATCCGGGCCCATCACTTCACAGGAAATAGATGAGGAAACAGTGGAAACAGTGGCAGACTTTATTTTGGGGGGCTCCAAAATCACTGCAGATGGTNTGCTGCGATTCATGGGGTCGCAAAGAGTCGGACACGACTGAGTGACTGAACTGAACTGAACTGAAACATAAAATCAGTCAAAAAGCTTGCAGAATCAGATGATCTCCTCAGAATTCACAAACCGTGAAAGGACACTGAATAATTTTTCTCACTTATTTCCAAGTCATTTTTGAGCATTTTTTTCTTATAAATTTATATACAGTATACTTCAGTGTATGCAGCTGAATGGAAACAATGTGAAATACTTAAGCTCACACACATCCATTTCAGATACTATAGTGGGACATTATGTTTGCTTGCTTTCTTTGTATGTGTTCATTTTTTTCTATGTTGTAAGGTAGGTAGGTGAATAAGTGTTGTAAAGTATTATTCTGATATATGTTATTCTAAAACATATGGATTATTATTAGAATACATTAACTAATGGGCATCATCACAGTCCTCCCCATCCCTCATCCTAGCTGTTAAAATGTTCTGTTCTCATTGAACTAAGAGGGAGAGCATACAAAAAGACAATGCAGAGGAATAAAAAGAATAAATAAACAAATTATTCTGGACTTCTGTGTTCCAAAAGTGAAGTGCTTAGGGGAACACAAAAACACATGAATGACAGCAGCAGGTCTGGGGAGAGGGGTGTTCTGGGGGACTAGAGGAGCGATGCTTCCAGGTTGACAAGAGGGTGATTAGAAGGGAAGTAAGGCGAGCAGAGGCACAGATGGGTGGCAGTGAGAGGGGCTTGTCCTGTACCCCAGGCAGTGCCGCTTAGCAGGAGACCCTCCCTTGAGCAGGAACCTAGGTGAATGGAGCCCTGGGCAAGTTTGTAAGGACCCCCGACTCCTAGTCTGGCAGAGGGAGCAGAATGACTTCTTTGCCTTCCCACATAGCACAGGAAAAGCACAGAGAAATCTGAAATGTGCCAGAATTGAAGTGGGCAGAAGGGCAGAATTAGAAGATACCCAATAGCATATGTCAAGGAGCAAGTGAAACAGGAGGGAAGTGGGCAGTTCGTGCGTGTTTGCTAAGTCACTTCAGTACAGCCTGACTCTTTGTGACCCTATAGACTGTAGTCTGCCAGGTTCTTCTGTCCATGGGATTCTCCACGTAAGAATACTGGAGTGGGTTGTGATGCCCTCCTCCAGGGGATCTTCCCAGCCCAGAGACTTAACCTATGTCTCTTATGTCTCATGCACTAGCAGGTGGGTTCTTTATCACTAGTGCCACTTGGGAAGCCCCAAAGACAGGGTACAACCTTTGAAAGAATGATATGGTCCAGGGACACAAAATAACCTGATTAGAACCAAATGGGTCCAAGATAGCAAGCAAGTTGACATCCACTAGACCTTGAGCCTCAGCATAACATGCTCACTGTAACACATCAGCAAGCTACATGAACACCCACAGGCACCATGAGGGTTCCGACCATCAAAGATCAAAACGTGGATGGTGGCCCAATTCTTGGAAATCTCTGCCCTTTTCCCAAAATAGCTTGAATGATCCTGCCACTCATTCAGTTCAGTTCAGTTCAGTTCAGTCTCTTAGTCATGTCCAACTCTTTGCAACTCCATGGACTGTAGCACACCAGGCCTCCCTGTCCATCACCAACCCCCAGAGTTTACTTAAACTCATGTCCATTGAGTCGGTGATGCCATCCAACCATCTCATCCTCTGTCGTCCCCTTATCCTCTACCTTCAATCTTTCCCAGCATCAGGGTCTTTTCCAGTGAGTGGGTTCTTTGAATCAGGTGNAGTTTACTTAAACTCATGTCCATTGAGTCGGTGATGCCATCCAACCATCTCATCCTCTGTCGTCCCCTTATCCTCTACCTTCAATCTTTCCCAGCATCAGGGTCTTTTCCAGTGAGTGGGTTCTTTGAATCAGGTGGCCAAAGGATTAGAGTCTCAGACTGCTTCTTCCTTCTGCAATGACCCACACTCTGTCTATGGAGTGTGTTTCTCTCTAAATAAATCCACTTCTCAGGTATCACTTTGTCTCTCACTGAATTCTTTCTGTGATGAGACAACCAGAACCCAAGAACCTGAGCCTCAGTAAGTCCAGATACCAGGTAGGTGGTTCTCATTAAAATATTGTGGGTAAGAGTCCCAAGCAGCATTTTGGCTGGATTCAAGTCCCAGCACGTAAGTTCAAGTCCCAATCTGAGGTGAATGGTTTCACAAAGACATTGACATTCTCGAAGTCTGCTGTCTCCAACGCAACCTGATCTCACGATATCTCCTCATAACTAGATTGCCCGACTGAGATTATCTTAACCACCTGATGGAAGGAAGAGACGGCGCTCAAAATTAAAACTGTATAGTAGGAAAAAGTTCTATTTGGGCACAGCTGAGTCACGGGCTGTTATTTATGTGCTGCACATACGGCGGCTGTGCACCGCAGCGCAGCGAGCTCAGCCCTCAGCACGTCCGTCATTCCTGCGCATCGTTACCCTGCACCCTGTTACCAGGAAAGAGGGCCTGCTCAGCCGTTGGTCGGTGCTTCAGTGGGCACCACCCACAAGCAACCAATTGTTAAGAAATGACAGTTAGTAAAGGGATTCAGACCACAGTGGAAGGGTGGTCATGAGGTGGAGAGTCAGGTAAGAGGCAGACCCTGGCCTTCTCCCTGAGGCCCTGCAGCTCACCCAGCCTTGGACCAGTGGGTAAGCTGAAGGGCCTGGGGAACAGACTGGGAATTACTCCCCGCCGGGCTCCAGTGCCCTCACTAAGGCCCTCCACCAGCCTTGGCCTAGCCCTCGAGGCAGTGGTGAACCTCAGTGGTGAACCTCTCTCCAATTTGGGCAGCCTGAGGCGACTGAGAGCCAGTTGGACTGGATGGCTGACTCCCTTGGGGATGACAGCTCGGCAGAGTGTGGGAACCAGGCCCTGAAGGAGCGGCCAACCGAGATCTGCATCCTCTTAGCCAAGACTGGGACCATGGAGCGGGAAAGTTGCGCACTGGGACCTTTGCCCTTCCTTGTCAGGACGGAGAGTAACATTCATTTGATAGAAATTTATAGGAACATTGTTACCTGACCGTGGCCTGACCTCAAGAACAAAGGATCTGACATCAAGAAGTCTGCAACAACGAATCCCTCCCCTCCCTCACCTTTTCCTTTTAAAGGGGCTTGCTGAGAGCTTTCAGTCACTGTGGAGTTCTTAGGGCATGAGCCACCCATCTCCTTGTATGAACCTGTAGTCAATTCTTCTCTGTTCTAATCTCTAATGTTGGAGTATTGATTGGCCTCACCGTCCTTGGGGCACATGGACTTGCAATTTGGTAACAGCTTTGCTTAGAGANGTCACTGTGGAGTTCTTAGGGCATGAGCCACCCATCTCCTTGTATGAACCTGTAGTCAATTCTTCTCTGTTCTAATCTCTAATGTTGTAGTGTTGATTGGCCTCACCGTCCTTGGGGCACATGGACTTGCAATTTGGTAACAGCTTTGCTTAGAGATGTTTAGCCCACCAACAGGCCCAGAGCTCCATCTCCAAGGATCCACAGTCCTCAACCTCTTATTACCAGCATCAGAAAGGCTTAGCCACACGTCTCTTGGAAGCTTAGAATATTTCTCCATCCCAAGGCGTAGAATAACCTGAGGACTCACCTCCAGAGTCAGACCACCAGAGGGTGGATTTATCCTTTGAAAGTCTGGAACCAGATAGATTTTTTTCTTTTTCTTTTATAAATGTTTCTTTTTTAACTTTTTATTTTGTATTGGAGTATAGCCAATTAACAAAGATGTGATAGCTACAGGTGAACAGTGAAAGGAGTCAGCCATGCATAAACACGCAGCCATTCTCCCCCAAACTCCCCTTCCATCCAGGCTGCCACATAACACTGAGCGGCGTTCTCTGTGCCATACAGTAGGGCCTTCTTGGTTATCCACTTTTTTTTTTAATTTTTATTTTTTAGTTTGTTTTGCTTTACAATACTGTACTCGTTTTGCCATACATTGACATGAATCAGCCACGAATGTATATGAGCTCCCAATCCCAACCCTCCCCCACCCCACACGATTTTTTTCTTTTTAATTGGAAGCTAATGACTTTACAATATTATGGTGGCTTTTGCCATACATTCACATGAGTCAGCCATGGGTGTACATGTGTTCCCCATCCTGACCCTCCCTCCCACTTTCCTGGAACCAGATAGATTTTTAAACTGCCCAGTAAGGGTGTAAAGTGACCCAGTCATACTCAGGAGTTCAAATATATTATCTAGGAGAGACAGGAGATATAAATGACTTTCATGGAGTCTTTGCATTCAAGAAGTTTGGAAATAGGTTTTAAACAACATAATTTTGTGAACATTTTAAAGGGACTACTTCCCTAGTATTCCAGTGGTTATGACTCCAGACCCCCAACATAGGGGGCCCAGGTTCAATCCCCGGTCAAGGAACAAGATCGTGCATGCTGAAACGAAGACCAGGCACAGCAAAATTTCAAAAAATTGGCATTGACATATACCCACTAGTATATTTAAAATGAATAAGCAACTAGGTCCTCCTGTATAGCACACATGGAGCTCTGCGCAATGACGTGTGGCAGCCTGGGGGGAGGGGATGCTGGGGGGGATGGATGCACATGTGTGTATGACTGCATCCCCTAGCTGTGCACCGAAAGCTCTCACAATGTTTAATCAGCTATTCTCCAGTATAAAATTTAAAGTTTTTTAAAAAATTTAAGAGTGTTTTCTCTTTCCTGCATTGCTGCCACAATGATGTGGCAATGAGCATATTGCCATGATTGTGGGAAAGATTGCCCAGGGTCAGACTCTGGACCATCTGTGGTGAGATGTCTAACAGTCATCAAAATCTACCTTTCTCTCTTCTTCCCAGGTGCACAGCTAGCTTCATGGCATTTCCCAGCCTCCTTTACGGTGAAGTATGGCCAGGTGCCTGAACTGCAGCCACTGGAATTAGGAAAACAAGATGTGTGTCACTTCCAGCCCTGACCCATAAAACTCTCCCAGGGACACTGTTCTTTCTGTGCCTTTTCTCCTATGGTCAAGAGAAGGGAGTGGATCACAATGGCCTTGGAAGGCACAATCTGATATGGCCTGGGTCCCTTCAGTGGACCTCACACTTGAGCTGAGTTATACGGTTCCTGTCAATGCCCAGGGCCCTTCCTGGTTTCCTGTGTAGAAGTAACGATTTGCAGTCACAGTCCCCAGCGGAGCCTTCTCAATGGATGACCTCATATCATTGATTAAGCTTAGCTTGTGATCTTTGGACCTTTCTTCCTTAACTCCACGAATGTCATGATATCACTAACATTATTTATGGTGGCTCAGTGGTAAAGAACCTGCCTGTCAATGCACAAGACTCAGGTCTGATCCCTGGGCTGGGAAGATTCCCCTGGAGAAGGAAATGGCAACCCACTCCAGTATTCTTGCTTGAGAAATCCCATGGACAGAGGAGGCTGGTGGGTTACAGTCCATGAGGTCACAAAGAGTCAGACACGACTGAGTGACGAGCAACAACAGTGTTTGTGAGTAAAGGAGGAAGAGAGAGTCAAAACTTTTGTATCGCGTGCTTTCTGGTGTTCACTCACATAATCCATGTAGCAGCCCTGGAGGTTGTTATCATCTTTTATAGATGGAAACAAACAAGATTCAGAGAAACACATTCACTCAATCCCAGTACTGCTAGTTATCTATGCCACCCAGCCTTCACAAGATACATATAACTAAAATCAAAGTTGAGGCTGTTTCATTGGACAAAGACCATTCAGGTCACTGTTTATTCACAGTCATTCTATTTTCTACCTTCTGAACTTGCAGGCAAAACAAAATTCCATGACGTATGTGCTGTAATGTGAAGCATCAGCACCACTGTGTGCCAGGAGCAGGCATCTGTATTTTAACAATGACGTAGCTACCTGATGGTACATGACTCCTGCAAGAATGTGACAAGAGCTGAAAAAAGGAAGGAGACTGTTTTGAATTCTGCATGCTCTTGAGCTAATTCTTATCACATACTTGTGGTTTGGCACCATATCCAAGAGCTTGGAGACAAATAGGCAAACTCTCGTGATGCCTGGTTACTATGTAATGTTTCTGAGTCTCTGCCTTCCCTTTTCTAGGACAAGTGTCCCCTCAGGTCTGAAGGTAAATGGCCTGTGAAATGACTAACATGTTCTGACTCAATCAGTCCAATGGTTCACAAGCTTGATTGGATGCTTGCTTGTGCCTTTATATTACACTTAGCACTAGAAGGAGTGGGTTAAGAGCTTAAAGTAAACACAGTTTTCCCTCTTCAATCACAAGACATTCAATTCTCCCAAAACCCTCTTGATTAAAAAAAAAACACACACAAATTGGAATCTTAAAATTCAAAGAATCTTGCATGCAGTTGCTCAGTCACGTCTGGCTCTGCAACGCTATGGACTGCAGCCCACCAGGCTTCTCTGTCCAGGGGATTTCCCAGGCAAGAATACTGGAGAGGGTTGCCATTTCCTTCTCCAGGGGATCTTTCTGACCCAGGGATCAAACCCACATTTCCTGTATCTCCTGCATTCGTAGGCAGATTCTTTTCCACTGAGCCACCCAGGCAGCCTTTCAGCCCTTAGAGTTTGATAAAATTCATTGAATTCACTGAATTGTTCAAACAAAGCTTAGAGTTTGAAAAAAACCATTCAAACCCTTAAGATCTGTGTATTTAGCTATCTGTAAATTCTACCTTAAAAAAAAAAAAGAGAACAACAACAAGCAAATCTTCATGAGATATCACTATACACTCACCTGAGAGGTTGACACATTGAAAAGACTGACAATACCGAATGTTGCTAAGGATGTAGAATGCTCATGGTCCAAACACCCGGAACACTTGTCAATATCACCCAAAGATGAGTATGTGCACACTCTATGTCCCAGTGATTCCATTCCATAGATACCCAGCATTAATGTATGTATATGCTTACAGAGAGATACACGGGAAAATTCACAGTGGCAACATTAGTTAAAGCCTAGAAACAATCCAAATGGCC
Organism: Neotragus moschatus; assembly: GCA_006410615.1. Taxonomy (NCBI): domain Eukaryota; kingdom Metazoa; phylum Chordata; class Mammalia; order Artiodactyla; family Bovidae; genus Neotragus; species Neotragus moschatus. The sequence continues at coordinate 595,676 of SJYA01001877.1, forward strand.
ACCNAACACCCGGAACACTTGTCAATATCACCCAAAGATGAGTATGTGCACACTCTATGTCCCAGTGATTCCATTCCATAGATACCCAGCATTAATGTATGTATATGCTTACAGAGAGATACACGGGAAAATTCACAGTGGCAACATTAGTTAAAGCCTAGAAACAATCCAAATGGCCACCATGTAATGAATAAATAAATGGTGATATGTTCATAAAATGGAAACTCTATACAAGTGAGAATGAACAAGCTATTGGTACAAAAGGAAAATCTCTTAAGGTAATAAATGACTGAAGGAAGCAGACACAAAAGGATATGTTCTGTATAATTCTCTCTGTATCAGATTTAGAGCAGAACAAATCTGTGATAGAGAAGTGGAGACACTGATTTCTGTGGGAGAGAAGGGAATGTGAATGTGGCCAAGCATGAGAAGAGGTCTGCATGCTAGACATGTCCTATCTCTTGATCTGATTGTAGTTTCCAGAGAAGTTCACTTGTTGAAGTGTTCTTTGGTCTATGAATATTAGATTGCAATTAAAAAAAAGATTCCCAAAAGTAGTTTGGGATAGTCAATTTGAGAATGAACCTATGGAAGCCTTTAAAAATATGTATTTACTGTATTCCTTCAAAACTAAAAACAATAAACTAAAGATACCCTCTGTGATTTTTTTCTTTTTTATCTATTTAAAGTTAGTAGTTATAGGTACTGTGGTAGGCGGTGTAATGGCCACCCAAAGATGTCCATACCATCATCCCTGGAACTTGCAAATATGTTATCAAACACAGCAAAAAGGATTTTATGAAGTGATTGAAATTATTCTGACATTATCTCGGAGTATTCAGATCATCACAATCTGATCACATGACTTCTTGAAAGCAGAGAACCTTCCCAGCTGTAGTCAGTCAGAGATGCCATGTTGCCGGCTTTGAGGTGGAGGAAGGGGGCCATAAGCCAAGGAACACGGGTGGCCCCTAGAAGCTCGAAAAGCCAGTGAAACAGATTCTCCCCTAGAGCCTCTAGAAAGGATGTAACATGTGATATCTTTTTTCAAAAATTAATTTTTACTGGACTATACTTGCTTTACAATGCTGTGTTATGTTCTACTATAAAGCAAAATAAATCAGCTATAAGTATACACACACACCCCTCTTTTCTGGATTTCCTTCCCATTTAGTTCACCACAGAGCACTGAGCTATACCATAGGATCTCATTAGTTATCCATTTTATATATAGTATCAATTGTGTCTGTGTATATATAAGTCAATCCCTGCTGATACCTTGATTTTAGCCCAGTGAGAGCCATGTCAGAGTCCTGACTTACAGAACTGCAAGGTGATGAATCTGTGCTGTTTTAGCCAAGTCTGATAATTTATTACAGCAGCAATAGAAAATTAATAAAGACACCGAGCACATAATTTCCATTTATCATCCCTTGGTAGCTAAAAACAGGATCTCTGCCCAGGAAAGCTTTAAAGAAAGGATAAATCTGTTTAACTTTTTCTCCAAATAAAATACATGCTTAAAGAATCTGTGGAGCTTGTTCCTCATTCAAATGTTTAGGGCTTTTATGATATTGTAACTCAGAATGCGTGGCTTTCCTTCCCCTCACTACGGTGTAGAGACCTTCTTCTCACAAGCATCTGACAGACATTTCCTGTAGGAAGCACAAGAGCACAGGTTTCCTGTCTCTTTCCCAAATTTATTGACATTTTACTCAATGAACGTATTGAGGTTTTTCATATGCTATCTCTCCTAATATTCAGGGCAATCTGATGTCATAATTCAAAAGATCCAATCGGATCTCTGATCAACTAACTGGGTCCTGTTTGTCTTTGTTTAGGTTTCCCCCAAATAGACTCTGAGACAAGGATTCGGATGCAAGCAGTTTATTTGGGGGCATTTTTAAGAAGAATGATAGGTAAAACCAGGGAAGGAGGAAAGCTAACAATAGATACTCTCACATGAGGGTTACTGTCAAAGGGAAAGGGACGCAATCCCTCTGGGACTCTAGAGAGACTGTGCACACCCCTCAGAATCATCCCATAGAGAAGAAAAAGTATAGGGCTTTTACAGACAGCTGCTTGCCCTCATTGGCTGAGGACTGCTCCCAGGGATGTGACTCCCCAGCACATCTGGCCTGGTTGCACAAGCGGAGCACACGCTGTGGTCCGAGAGAACCTGCCCAGGCACAGAGAGATGCAGGTAGCAGCTGGCAGGTCAGAGGACTGTCTGTTGGAAGCCAGAAGCAGTGACTGCATCTGCAATGGTGGGTAGGACTTGCTTCAAGCAAAGGTGTGTGTGTGCGTGCTCAATTGTGTCTGACTCTTTGTGACCCCATGGACTGTAGCCCACCAGGTCCCTCTTGTCCATGGAATCTTTCAGGCAAGATTACTGGAGTGGTTGCCTTTTCCTACTCCAGGGGATCTTCCAGACTCAGGGATCAAACCCTCATCTCTTGCATCTCCCACATTAACAGGCAAATTCTTTACCACTAGCACCACCTGGGAAGCTTCAAGCAAAGGTGCGAGTCTGTTTAATCGCTCAGTCGTGTCTGACTCTTTGCAACCCCATGGAATATAGCCCTCCAGGCTCCTCTGCCCATGAAGTTCTTCAGGCAAGAATGCTACAGTAGGTTGCCATTTTCTCCTCCAGGGGATCTTCCTGATCCAGGGATCAAATCTGGGTCTCCTGAATTGCAGGCAGATTCTTCACCGTCTGAGCCACCAGGGAAGCCACTAGGGAAGGAAGCAAAGATAGGTAGTGATAAATATGTTGTTCTTGACTTTCTCAATCACAGTGGTGTGCAAAACCCAGATGCGTCAGAACTACACTTCACTTGACCTTGGTTAAAAGTAGCAGTTTCCATCAGAGAGCAGACAAATTAATGCGGTCACCTTCTGGGGTTTCTCTGAGAATTTCAGTGACTTCTTGATCAATTCCGATTTCTAGTTTGGTGACAAGTTTCCAGCTTGGTCATGTGTTTTCCCCTTGTCCCTCTCTTTCTCCATTCTAAGGTTGCTTACACAATAGCCCACTCTGGAAGGAGCAGAAAGTGAGCAACCTTCTTTCCGTTCTCCTGGGTTTCCATGTCCGGCCTGCAGTGTTGTCTGCTCAGTCTCACTGTCTGCAACATGGAAGCACGCTGCTTCCCCAGTGGTGTGCTGGATGTTCTCTGGCACCAACACACACTTCCAGGCTGACTGCTGCTGACTAGCCTCCAAGACACAGCAGCAGTCCCTCTCTAGTGATTCTGGGTACTCGCTAACAGCCTCCTTGATTTCCTGGCAGCCTTGAAGGCACTAACGACTTCACAGTTGCTTCTCAGCCCTACTTGGAACCCACAGAAGCATCTGGATTTCCTCCCACTCCTTTGGAGAGCAGAGACTATCAAGAATGCTGTAAGCAATCCCCTCCCTGGGCATATATCTGGACAGAACGATAGTTCACAAAAGTACATGCACCTATATGGTTATGGCAGGATAATTCACAACAGCCAAGATGTGGAAACAAGCTAGATGCCCATTGACAGATGAATAGATAGAGGACGTGGTGCATACATACAGCGGCACACTACTCAGCTGTAAAAAATGGGAAATAATGCCATTTGCAGCAGCATGAATGGACCTAAGCAGCAGCCCCCAACCTTTTTGGTACCAGGGACCTGTGTCATGGAAGACAATTTTTCCACAGACTCAGGCTGGGGATGGTTTTGGGGTGATTCAAGCATGTTACATTTATCGTGCACTATATTTCTGTTATTATTACATCAGCTCCACCAGAGGTCATCAGGCATTAAACCCAGTGCTTGGAGACCCCTGAAATAGAGATTTATTCTGCATTATTGACTATGCCAANCTGCAAGGAGATCCAACCAGTCAATCCTAAAGTAAGTCAATCCTGAATATTCATTAGAAGGGGTGATGCTGAAGCTCCAGTACTTTGGCTAGCTAATCAGAAGAACTGACTGATTGGAAAAGACCCTGATGCTGGGAAATATTAAAGGTGGGAGGAGAAGGGAATGACAGAGGATCAGATAGTTCGATGGCATCACTGACTCACTGGACATGAGTTTGAGTAAGCTCTGGGTGTTGGTGATGGACAGGGAAGCCTGATGTGATGCAGTCTATGGGGTCACAAAGAGTCAGAAATGACTGAGTGACTGAACTGAGCTGAACTGAAAATATAGTTGAGTTAAAATGTTGTCTTAGTTTAAGGTGTAGAGCAAAGAGATTCTGTTGTATATACGTATGAATAAAAATATAAATATTCNAGCCTGATGTGATGCAGTCTATGGGGTCACAAAGAGTCAGAAATGACTGAGTGACTGAACTGAGCTGAACTGAAAATATAGTTGAGTTAAAATGTTGTCTTAGTTTAAGGTGTAGAGCAAAGAGATTCTGTTGTATATACGTATGAATAAAAATATAAATATTCTTTACTTTCTTGTCTATTATAGGTTATTACAAGATATTGAATAGAGTTCCCTGTGCTATACTGCAGATCCCTGTTATTTGTCTATTTTATATATCATCATCATCATATAGTCGCTCAGTCTTGTCTGATTCTGTGACCCCATGATCTACCAGATTCTTCTGTCCATGGGATTCTCCAGGCAAGAATACTGGAATGGGTTCCTTCTCAGAAGTCTGTATAAGTCAGTTCCAAATTCCTAATTTGTCCCTCCTGCCTTCCCCTTGACATGTTTTCTTTACATGTGTTTTCTGCCCCCTTGTTAAAAAGAAAGGAAAATGTAACGAAAAAGAGGAGAAAGAAGGATGGGGGAAGGAAAACACAGGAAATTCAAACAGAACAGGGATGGAGAGGAAGAAGAGGGAAAAAGTCTGAAAGGGTGGAAGGATCTAAGCTTCAGAAGTTTCACATCAAAATCCTTTCTCAGAAATAACTGTGTAGGGTCAACAGAGCTCTGTTAAAATAACACCATGTACTTAATGTGTCTTTCTAAGGTGAGGCAGTCAGACTAGCAGTTACCAGCACTCCTTCTTACTTTGTCTTCTTTCTTTTATATAAATCTAGAAGGAAATAAGCCAACACAGATTTAGCTTCCAAATCGTAGTGGAGCAACCATAGAAGAGAGCAGTCCTCCTTTGAAGACAAAGGCTGGGAGAAATGCAATAAAAATTCTGATCCTGAGACCTGAAAGGGAGGGCACAGTTAGTACTTTAAAAATTTTATTTACTTACGATTGGAGGATTAATTGCTTTACAATATTGTGTTGGTTTCTTCCATACATCAACACGCATCAGCCATAAATATACATATATCTCATCCCTCTTGAACTTCCCTCCCATGTCCCACCCCATCCCACCTCTCTGGGTCGTCACAGAGCTCTGGTTTGAGTTCCCTGAGTTGTAGATCAAATTCCCACTGGAGATTTATATCACAGACACTGGTTAATTCCACTATTTGGCCCAGATCTCTATGGGAAAAGATACCTTCACAGGCAAAAGCACAGTTGGGAGAAGCATTCTGATCACTTCCTTTGTCTGCCACATCTTCCTGGAGGGGAGATGAATCCTGCCCAAAAGAGCTGAGAACCAGGACATGAGGCTCTGACAACAGGACTACTTTTGTCTTTTTGTTGTGTTTGCTTGTTTGTGTTCATTGACCCAAGAAATGCATTTCTTTTCTAAGTGCCTGATGTTAAAGAAGTCTCCATTCAAGAGGACCATGGGGGCAGGCTTGGGAGGACTCAAACAGGCTGTAAATAATTAACGCTGTCCAACAATCCATCTCATCACAAGGCCTTTAGATCTGTCTGGTGACTAGTGCATTGAGAGAATAAGAACTGATAAGTAAACCAGAGCTATCAGGGCTAGAATGCTGCCTCCAACACCTGTGTTCATAACAAACTCCCCCATCAGAGGTTAACCAACAAAAAANTCTTTCTAAGGTGAGGCAGTCAGACTAGCAGTTACCAGCACTCCTTCTTACTTTGTCTTCTTTCTTTTATATAAATCTAGAAGGAAATAAGCCAACACAGATTTAGCTTCCAAATCGTAGTGGAGCAACCATAGAAGAGAGCAGTCCTCCTTTGAAGACAAAGGCTGGGAGAAATGCAATAAAAATTCTGATCCTGAGACCTGAAAGGGAGGGCACAGTTAGTACTTTAAAATTTTTATTTACTTACGATTGGAGGATTAATTGCTTTACAATATTGTGTTGGTTTCTTCCATACATCAACACGCATCAGCCATAAATATACATATATCTCATCCCTCTTGAACTTCCCTCCCATGTCCCACCCCATCCCACCTCTCTGGGTCGTCACAGAGCTCTGGTTTGAGTTCCCTGAATTGTACATCAAATTCCCACTGGAGATTTATATCACAGACACTGGTTAATTCCACGATTTGGCCCAGATCTCTATGGGAAAAGATACCTTCACAGGCAAAAGCACGGTTGGGAGAAGCATTCTGATCACTTCCTTTGTCTGCCACATCTTCCTGGAGGGGAGATGAATCCTGCCCAAAAGAGCTGAGAACCAGGACATGAGGCTCTGACAACAGGACTACTTTTGTCTTTTTGTTGTGTTTGCTTGTTTGTGTTCATTGACCCAAGAAATGCGTTTCTTTTCTAAGTGCCTGATGTTAAAGAAGTCTCCATTCAAGAGGACCATGGGGGCAGGCTTGGGAGGACTCAAACAGGCTGTAAATAATTAACGCTGTCCAACAATCCATCTCATCACAAGGCCTTTAGATCTGTCTGGTGACTAGTGCATTGAGAGAATAAGAACTGATAAGTAAACCAGAGCTATCAGGGCTAGAATGCTGCCTCCAACACCTGTGTTCATAACAAACTCCCCCATCAGAGGTTAACCAACAAAAAAGGCTTTATCTAACTTTATAGCTGGAGAAATCAAGGTAACAGAGAGAAAACGCTTTCCCAAGGTCACATAATAAAGGTAATACAGTTATGCCTGTTCAGTCACTCACGTGTCCAACTCTTTGTGACCCTATGGACTGTAGCCTGCCAGCCTCCTCTGCCCATGGAATTCTCCAGGCTAGACTACTGGGGTGGGTTCCCATGCCCTCCTCCAGGGGATCTCCCTGACCCAGAGATTGAACTCACATCTTTCTGGATCAGTTAGTACTTCTTGATGTCACTGGTTTTGACGCGAGGTAGGTTCTGAACAGTTTTCATTTGCCATTTTTGCATTATGGTAAAGTATATATGATATCAAATTTACCATTTTAACCACTTTTAAGTGTATAGTTCAGTGACATAGGGTACATTCATATGGCAATTATCACCACCATTTATGCCCCAATTTTTTCCATCTTTTCTGACATTAAACAGTAACTTCCCATCTTTCCTCTCTCTAGCCCCTGCCAACTACTTCTGAACATTCTTTTACAGCAAAAAGAATTGTTGACTTTGACCTTGGTTTACAACCAGAAATATAATTAGATGCAAGAGCAGGGTGAGGAGGGGTTAAATGTCAATTCAACACTGACTGTCTTTGGTAGGAGACACCTGGGGAGTGTACTGTGGAATGTGTGTGTGTGTGTCTTTAAAAGATTCTCCACCTCCCGGCCAGCCTCCTCACCATTTGCCACTGGGTTTTGCAGCCTGCCGGTTGCCTCAGTCCAGGCTAGGAGCTGGCAATCTCCTTTGTAGTTTCAGGAGCAGTTTTGTTGCCATGGAGGCCACATTCTGATTTGAGGAATGTAAAGGTAATCCTTTACTTTTAGTTCCAAAGATCTGCCCCAAAGATAGGCTGTTGCTCTTCTTCTGGAAAAGCCTGATTGGTAGCTTTCCTCCAAGCGCTCAGTCTGAAGTGCTTTATCCTATTCCCTCACCAACTTCAAAACTCAAGCTCTCCCAGGGCCTCTGGAATCAAGCTCTCCCAGGGCCTCTGGAAGGGAGTCTGTGGCTTCCATCGATTTCCCGCAAATGGCTGATCCTGGAGGTGGTGCTGTTTGCAACGGGACACTTCATAATCAGAGTGCTACCGACTGTCACTGCTGGAAGAACGGGGTGGTGAAAGAATCCCAGGTAAGAGGTGATCCCTCCCACTTCATCTGAATGACTGGAACATTTCAATATTTTGCTGTAAAGCTCTTTGAAGCTGTCCTCATTGAAAGTCCTTGGCAGGAAGTGTTTTCCATGTTTGGACTCTGCTTCAGCTCATTTCAAATGCTTGGCTACTAAAAAGTTTAGATATGGGTTAAGGAGGGAATTTCTTCTTTATACAGGAGAGGAGATACGTAGACCCAAGAGCTTTCAACCCCTAATATGCAAACATCCCTACTAGTTGTTTTCTCTCAAGCATTTTGGGAAGCACAGTTGCAAAGGCTAAAATTCTTGAGCTGAATTTCAGTCCCTCAGAAAATCAAAACAGACTGCGTTCACCATGCCTCATAAGAAATAAAAAAGGAAGTGAAAGTAAACACTGCTGAGATTATATGGAGTGGGTGGCATTTTCCCCTGGTAGAGGAGGAATGCCTCTCTGTTTGAAAGGCGACTTCTTTTCGGTGTTCCGTGGGGCCTTGTCAGAACTCACAGCTTGATTTGGGGCCAAAGTCTTTCTTTGAAATTTGACATCACAAGCACTCCTTTTTATAAGACACTTCAGAAAGCGTGGCTTATTGTTACATGCTGCACACAAGAACCAAACAGACTTTGAATTGTTTTCCCGTGTGAGGCTTTAAAAAAATGTTTTCACTCCTGCTATGGCAGAATGTTAGAGGGGAATGTGCTGAGGAGGAGGAGGAGGAGGAGGAACCCAAAAAATGTTGTCAGCTTATTCAAAGAGGGAGCCAAGNATGCTGCACACAAGAACCAAACAGACTTTGAATTGTTTTCCCGTGTGAGGCTTTAAAAAAATGTTTTCACTCCTGCTATGGCAGAATGTTAGAGGGGAATGTGCTGAGGAGGAGGAGGAGGAGGAGGAACCCAAAAAATGTTGTCAGCTTATTCAAAGAGGGAGCCAAGCCGGGTCTGCAAGCTACTTGTGAAAACAAGCCGGCAGTCCCCAGCTTCTCACTGGATGCCCAGCCCTCTGCTCTGAGCAGCAGGAGGAGTGGGGTGACCTCACCTGCTCGGTAGAGATTAGCATAGGCAAACCGGCAGCTTTACTCGTGGAAAATGAGAAGCTGAGTGGCAAGGAACCCACTCGGGAGAACTGGGGGGAAGGGGAGAAAGTCAAATGGTTCTAAGATCACAGGACAGGTGGGCTGGTTGGAGGCCAGCTCACGATTCAGTGAATTAAATTCATGTGTCCAGTGGGATGAAAGAGGTAGAGAGGGGGGAATCGCTCTGGAGTATGGGTCATTTGTGAATAGGCTGTAGTCTCCAAAATGTGTTCCTCTCTCAACAAAAGGCCTTACCCTCGCCTTGAAGTGTCCACTAAAACCTTCAGGTCTGGCCTCCTGCAGCTGACTATTCAGTCGGTCAAAAAGTTCCTTCAGGTTTTTCCATGCTATCTTCCTGACAAACCTGAATGACCTTATTGGCCCTCCCAACATAATGTGAAGAAAAAGTATTCAAGTCTCATCATTCGCATGAGCGGGTTCATACTAATTCCCTCCAATTCTTCATCACTGCGTCAATTCAGATCATTACCGCTCAAGACTCTCTTTGCCCCTAAAATGACTGTAACGCTGGCCCCTGGCCTACTCAGCTTCTGAACCATCCCCACCCTGAGGGCAGAAATGCCTCCAGGGGACTCCTTCTCTCTGTCCCTTCTTTATCTTAGTTCTGTAACAACCCTCTAGTGTTTGAGGCTAGAGACTTAGCTAGATGGTGACGGCCACTCCTAAGTAAGAAGAAAAGCCAGAATCCAGAAGATTTGTTACTAAGTGCTCCTACAAGACTGTAAATAACTTTGAATTTACCGACACTTCCCTAAGAGCAACAGGAAATATTAGGGCAGCCACTGCCTTTTCCAACAGCTCTTTCTGAAGGAAGGAACATCCAGAACCTATTTGCTCAGATATATTTAGGTGTTACTAAGTTGAAATTGGCTTCCACTGAGAGCCTCAATTATGGTTTAAAAAGTATGTTCCAGAAAGAAGAAACTCTGCTGGGTTCTTAGGGCAGTAGGGCAGACAAGGGTCTGTTTTCCCCTCTTTGGTTGTGGGTGTGGTTGTCTTTACCACCATGATCCTCAGTCACTGGCTTTAGTTCATTTTGCCTTGAGGACACCGTAAGCAAATTGAGTTTTGACCAAAAGAGGTGAAGCTTGAACCCAGTCCTTATAGAAGAAACTCACTCTTGGAACCCAGCCACCATGTTTNCCTCTTTGGTTGTGGGTGTGGTTGTCTTTACCACCATGATCCTCAGTCACTGGCTTTAGTTCATTTTGCCTTGAGGACACCGTAAGCAAATTGAGTTTTGACCAAAAGAGGTGAAGCTTGAACCCAGTCCTTATAGAAGAAACTCACTCTTGGAACCCAGCCACCATGTTTGAAGGAAGCCAAAGCAGCTCAGGAGAAGCCCAAGCAGAGAAAACCCAAGTAACCCAGGCAAGATGTAGCACCAGCTGGTAGACTGAATGAGTCAGCTGTCTTAGAAGTGGGTGCCCCAGCCCTGGAGTCTGTCTGTTCCAATTGTTCTTCATGGAACAGAGATGACTTGTCCCTACTGCTGCTAAGTTGCTTCAGTTGTGTCTGACTCTTTGTGACCCCATGGGCTGTAGCCCCCCGCAGTCTCCTCTGTCCATGGAATTCTCCAGGCACGAATACTGGAGTGGGTTGCATTTCCTTCTCCATGTTCCCACTGGCCCTGCTCAGATTACAGATTGTTGAGCAAACAAGTGGTCGTTCTTTTAAGAATGGTGGTGATTTATTAAACAACAATAAACATGTAAACACATGGATATTCTATTTCTTTAAAATGCCGAGAAAACTCCTTCTACAGTCTTATTACAACCATTCTCAGTGCCTTCAATTTGAGGAAACAGTTTTTGCCATCAATCTTTGGCAAAGATTCCTTTTCCTAAGCTTTATATTTTGATCTTGTTTTATCTTGTATTTTGCATAAGGACTTAAGGTGAGTGTCTGGCTGGTAAAACCAAACACAATGAACTCATATGACATCAGTGCAAAAGCACAATCATTTAAAGGCTGTCAAATCCAAAGTGTAATTATTCAACCTGAGGATGTCTGTAACTTGCTGCCTTATCTAAGAAATAGCAGGCAAAGAAGGATGCATGTGTTCAGGTTTAGCTGTTTTGTTGATTGAAAGAATATATATTTTAAAGTATATTTAACATCTTCCAATTATAAATTAATTTTATCTATTGGTTAAAGTTTTCCAGAAAATTATACTCTTTAGAAACACAAGTAGAAGTAGATTGACGTTAATTATTCTCAAGGAATCCACTACATTTATTTTGAAATACACTTGTTTTAGTCTTCCTACTAAGTATTGTCATCTCTCTTAGTTGGCCTGAGCTAATGTTTTACTGAAATTCTAAAGTATGCCAACCCATAAATTCATATGAGAAGTTGTTGCCACCATATTATTGATAGAAACTCATAGGGCCATTGATTCACAAATTAAACGTTTGCAAATAAACAAATACCAGGAGCAGGGCTCAGAGAAGTATTCAACACTGTTCTCCATAATCTACTTCATCCATCATAACTCTCTCTAAATAATGCTTCACTCAAAAGCTCTACACATTGAAGATCATTTGATCACAGCAGAGGTTGAGAAGACAAACACCCAGCAGGCTGGCAAGGCCTGGGGTGGACAATAGAAAGTGGTCAGCATGGGTTAAGGCTTCCCAGGTGGCTCAGCGGTAAAGAGTCTGCCTGCCAAGCAGGAGATGCAGGATCAATATCTGGATTGGCAAGATCCCTTGGAGAAGGAAAGAGCAACCCACTCCAGTATTCTTGCTTGGAAAATCCCATGGGCAGAGGAGCCTGGTAGGTTACAGTCCATGGGGTTACAAAGAGTCCAACACGACTTAGCAACTAAACAACAGTAACAAAGCACGGATTTACCCGAGTAGAGTGAAGCAACTCAGGTAACAACAACAAAAACTGCTCAGGACAGTGTTGTGTTGACAGATTTTATGATTTTCAAAAGAAGCTGGAAATCTAGATGGGGGAGGAGGGGAAGAGAATATCCTAATTTTTAAGTATTGTCATTTAATCCTTCAAAAAGCCAATAGTGTAGATTTCAAGGAGGCATTGCTACCAGCCACAAGCCTGTAATCTCTGAACTATTGCTGTTTAGTCACTAAGTTCTGTCCAACTCTCTGTGACCCCATGGACTATAGCCCACCAGACTCCTGCATCCATNTGATGTCATATGGCAATTGCATTTTTTATCTTTCTCTGGGTAAAACTATTAGATCTGTAATTAAAGTCTTTCTTGAAAGCAAAAGCAAACAAACAAATTAAAAAAAAAAAAACACCTACTTCTCAATGGAAAGATGATTAAAAAGCTTATAGATATCTTTTAAATTTCATGCTTTGCTTCCACCCCTGCTCCCCCTCCACTACCACCAACAAGGCTGCTCTCAATACAGCAGCAGAATGATCCTGTTGAAATGACATCAAGAGCCCACTTTTCTGCCCAAATCCTCCCCATGGACCCCATTTCACTCAGAGTAAAAGTTGAGATCCTTACAATGACCACAGACACCATGGGCGCTCTGATCCATCCATGACTCAGCTCCTGCCCCTTTCTGGGTGCTTGGGGTGTTCCAGTCACACTTGAGCCAGGAGCCCAGGACCTGCCCACCCAGGGATATCCCCACATCCTCTCCCATTTGTACTTCCCAGAAATCCACATGACTGTACCTCCCTCCTTTCAAGTCAAATGCTACTCAAAATCCTATCAAAATTGCAAACCTCCTTGCTTCCTGTCTCCCTTAACTGCTTGTTTTCTTTAGTACTTAACACCATCTGCACATACACACATAGACTTATTTCCTCTGTATTTGTCTGCCTCTGGTTCTAGAATGGGAGCTAGGCTCTGGCTGAGATTTCCATCTTACTCACTGCTGAATCCCCAGAACCTCAACCAGAACCAGTACACAGTAGGTGCTCAATAATGGTTGCACAGTGATTAAAGACCTGATTTCAGCTTGTTTTATTTCCTTTGCTGGTTCTGGTTCTTTTAAAGACGGGAAAGGCCCCTTGCCTGGAAAACCCCATGGACGGAGGAACCTGGTGGGCTGCAGTCCATGAGGTTGCTAAGAGTCGGACACGACTGAGCGACTTCACTTTCACTTTTCACTTTCATGCATTGGAGAAGGAAATGGCAACCCACTCCAGTATTCTTGCCTGGAGAATCCCAGGGACAGGGGAGCCTGGTGGGCTGCCGTCTATGGGGTCACACAGGGTCGGACACGACTGAAGCAGCTGAGCAGCAGCAGCAGCAACAGCATATGACACATAGTCTACTTTGTAGGTTTTGAAGTGTCTAACCTCTTATTAATTACTAATTTAATTATTAGTAATTAATTAATTAGTAATGAAAGGTTTCCTATCCTTTGTTGGAGAACAAAATTACTGTTTATTTCCCTCTTTTTAAAAATCAGTAGATCACTAGAATATTTTGTGTGACCAGGTCACTACATACTTTTATGTCGATATCCAAATATTAGGTATAAGCCTGGGGTTAGGGAACATGCTTTCAGCAAGCAGAACTTTTTAAAGGAAATTAAAACAGAAATAAATATTATTAATTTATCCTGATGATTCTATTGCCTCTTAATAGAAGATGAAATATGCCTGGATTAGAGGGAAAATGACTAATACCTCAGGGTATAGAGACCTATTATCTGGTTTTAATAAAAATTCTGCATTCTCAGGATCGCATATCCAAGAAAAACCAGAATAACCTGCTTTCCCATTCATGACCCTGTATATGAGATGATTTTTAATGTTTAATTTAACAAATTTTACATCACACTGTATGCTAGGAATTTTCTAAATACAAGCTTATTTGATTCTCAGAGGCTTATGAACTTAATTATGCAAAGCATTTTTATATTATAGAAAAGTTCAGTAAATTTGCTTAAGATTAAACCTCCTGTTAGTGGAGACTGGCCCCAAGGTCTGTGTTTTTACTCATTAGAAATAAAATAGAAAAGCCTTTTCTTCTTTTTTTTTTTTTTAAGAAAAGCCTTTTCTTTAAACTTTTTTTGTGTGTGTGAATAATTTCAAACTTACAGAAAATTAAAAGAGTTCTGCAATGAATACTCATATACCTATGAGTTGCACATAGAATTGCACATAGAATCTGCAATTAACATTTTATTGTATTTGTTTCACTACACTTTTTTCTGTCTGCACATCCCTCTACTCAGCCATCAATCTATATGTTCGGTGCATTTCAAATAAAATTGTAAAATCAGCACATCCCACCCCTAAGTATTAGCCAGACTTCAATATTTGTCCATAGCTCTTTTTTTTTTTTTTTTTTGAGGCAAAATTTACATTGAATTTTGGCTTATATCACCTTTTGATTTCTCTTGTTGGAAAGAGTTTCATAATGTAGTTCTGACTGTAGCGAGATTTATAAAAACCACTCACTTGACATTGGAGAGCTTAACCTCTGGACAAAAATACTGAGTGGTGTGTAAATTCACATCTAGCGAGATGGAAGATGGGCTTCCCAGGTGGCACCAGTGGTGAAGAACACGCCTGCTAATGCAACAGACATAAGAGACGCAGGTTTGATCGCTGGGTCAGGAAGATCCCCTGGAGAAGGGCATGGCAAGCCCCTCCAGGATGCTTGCCTGGGAAATCCCATGGACAGAGAAGCCTGGAGGGCTACAGTCTGTAGTGTCGCAAGAAGTCAGACACGACTGAAGCGACTTAGCCCAGCACAGCAAAGATGAAATAAGGACTCAGCAGAGACTCTCCCTCTTGAGAAATTCCCCTGCTGTACATCTGTAATTCTGCAGGGATCAAGAGCCATTTTTCTCTCTTTTTTTTCTTTAGTATAATTCAGCTAACAGGAAAGGACCTTAGTATGGAAATTCTTACAGTTCCATTCCATGCCCTGTCTTTCTTACGTGTGGAGGAATGAGGTTCAACAAAGCTAAGTAGCTATCTCAGAAGTCACACCAGTGTGAGACACCCTCATCATTCTAGTCTCTTGATACCTCGACCAAGGACCTTTCTGGAAAGGTCCATTTTATTGGAAACCTCCCACCTGTGAAAGTAATCAGCCAGGGACTAAGGTATTTGATGATTCATAGTGGTACCTGCTATTGCAAATTCTTTTGCTTTGACTTCAAAATTGAGGCTGCAAAATTGCATTTGTCTCATGTTAGATGTAAAGACCTCTTTGTTCCTATTTCCCCAAATAAAAGACACATAGAGGGAGCCTCCTTCTTTGTGTATCTTAGAAAAAATATGTCAGAGAAATCAATATTTATTTAGAGTTAATGATTGCTGCCACACACAAGATCCCATGAAATGTTTATGCTTTTTGAAATATTGTTAATTCTCATCTATCACTTTCAAATTTCACATATAAGGATCCAAGATTCAAAGAAGTGAGATAATCACCCACATGGAAGGCAAGTAATAGGAGGCTATTATGACCCCTAATATCACATAAGGGCTTCCCAGTTAGCGCTAGTAGTAAAGAACCTGCCTGCCAATGAAGGAAACATAAGAGATGGAGGTTTGATCCCTGGGTTGGGAAGATTCCCTGGAGGAGGGCATGACAACCCACTCCAGTACTCTTGCCTGGAGAATTCCATGGACAGAGGAGCCTGGTGGGTGGGCTATGATCCATAGAGTCACAAAGAGTCGGGCATGACTGAAGTAACTTAGATGCACCCATGCAATATCACATAAACTGTTGCCACATCTCACAGCCCTACTGTTCTCTTAAACTGAGCCATCATATAGAGATTGGGAGCAGGGCCTCCCCTTTGCACTGCTTGGGCTTGAATTTCAGCTTCACATCACCATTTTGTGACCTTGGGAAACTGATATAATCGCTGTACTTTAGTTTCCTCATCTGGAAGATGAAGATAAGAGTAGTGTCTTCCCAATGGATTCCTTGTAAGAAATAAATATGATAGCACATGCAAAGCATCAAAATGATCTCTTGAAATTTAACCAGTGCTTGCTTGGCCCCTTTTAACTTTCAACATCAGCTGTAATGATCCTTATATCCAAGATCTTGTTGGACTTTCACAACTATGCTGTGAAGTTTTGAAGGCTATTGACCCATTTCATGGATGGAAAAAACTGGGCTCAGAGAAATAATGAGACCAGAGACACATGGATGAAGGGAAAAGAGTTGGACCAGAATCTCAGACATTTTTTGCCTCTAAGTTCAGGGATGTCTCAAAGAACTGGACACATAGTAGGCCCATACTCTGCACAACAACTCCATCAACTATTCCTTACAAGAACAGGTAGGAAGTTACAAAAAATCAGTGCTTCTAGTCTTCAGAAGATATATTCATAGCAAAAGATGAAGTGCTATTTTGGCCATTACACTTAGAAGAGCAGCTTAGACTGACCTTAGAAGGTCAGTCATAGTAATTTTTTTTAATCTATGAGATTGTAAAAGTCTTGAATAATGTTAATATCTATCTTAGACTTTCATAGCCAGGCAGCAAAGTGATTTTACATGGCATATCAGATAGTACAACTTCCTATAAATCTTTCTTTAAAAATCATTGACCTTTGTCTTTACATGTTTATAGCATATAGCATGTGTGTTACTCAGAATTACCTTCTTCTGAGCCTTCGTGAATCCTCAATTTCATTTTTAAGTGTGTGCCATCATGAAGGCTTTCTTCCAGACCCAGCATGGGAATGCAAATCAATTCACTTCTTGGTTCCTTTGCTGAACTTCCTCAAAGCAATGGCATTGATGATGTGGTAAGGATTCTTACGTTTTGCAACACGGCCTGTTTCCCAGTCATCTACTCTGATAGTCCAAAAGAAACTAGGCTCCAGATATTCTCAAACACTAGAATATTCACAGCAGAATTGATCTCAGACCTCAGAGAAGCATGTTATCTCATTTTATAGGTATTAGCAACACATTCCTCAATAAAGAACAGAACTGAGACTCACTTGCCCAATATCTCAAAATGGCCAATCCGGGATAAGACAGATGCCTGTCCACTGCCAGTTTCTAGAACTTCTACACAGTACTGTTTCTCAAAGTGCAGAATCCAAAACAAATCCTGTTGGAGCCTTTGGCAATAAGGTCTTTTGCCAAACCGTGCAAATAATGAGGGTATCTGGGAAAATCCCACAACTGGTGTAAGGTTTGATGGACTGGTTTGTAGGTTTATGAAGAGGGGCTGGCATTTCATTCATTGGGCTATGCTTCTCACTGATCAGTTCTTCCCAAGCCCACTGCATCAGGTGCCTATATGCGAAGATACAAAAGTTCTCCACAGGGTGGCCTGACATAATGACTCAGTGGCTGAAATAAATAGGTCATGAATATCAGTTTACTTTTTTAAAGTGTTATATCAATCTTTATACCAGTTAAGATGTCTCATGCTTTGTGTCCACCCATTACTTAGGGCCCATAAATTATGATGGTTAAAAAAAAATGAGCAGCAACTTCTAAATGGTTGATTCAGGAGTACAGGTAAAAACTAATCAAGACTAGCCTTGCTCTGGGAGAAGTTACTTTTAATTTTTTTTTTCTGTATTGTATACGACAACACAGAATAACTTTTTCTAAAAAAAAAAAAAAAAGTTAATCAGATAATTATAGGTGTGACCATGGATGTTATCAGATTTTCTTGGAAGCAAAGAAACAAATCATTGTGGTGCCATACTCTTGGGAAATTGGTTGGTTGGAGACATTATGCCTACATTCCCAAGAAGCAAAACGTTTTCATGGAAAATCAAACGCACACTGCCTTCCATGAAAACTGAAGATTTCAGCCAGAGAAACTGTATGCATTCAAGCAGTGCCTCTTTAAGGACACACTCTATCTTCAAAGGCAAGCAGAGAATGAACCAGGTTATAGGTTAACTGAACCTAGACTGTTCTAGACGTGCATAAAATGTAAGGGATTTTATAGGGTGACAGGCAGAGGGAGGTAAAGAGAATAGGTCTGTGAAACCAAGAGCCAAATCCTGATAAACACACAGGAAAGGGAGACTGGTGGAATCCTGGGCAACTTTCTTTCTTGGTAGGGGGGCTTTCTGCTTCTTCAGATTACTCAATGGCAAGCACCGTTTGGTCCACCTTCAGGGAATGAGAAGTTTTGGTTGGGGTTCAGAGGTGGTAATTCAGCATAATCCAAGGCCAAGAAGAAAGTGTTTCCAGTTGATTCAAAGAGAAAAGCCATTGTTTATACTTCAAGTTCAGTTCCCTGAGCTCAGCCAAGTGACTCAGAACCACATTTTGTGTGCCTCTGGAGCCCCACCCTCGTTTCGACTCACCTATGAGTCACCAGCTGCCTGGCAAGAGAAAGGAACGCTACAGCACACACCTCACTTGTGCGGCAAAGCTCGTCTCTGGCGTTAATTCACTCTCAGGTAGCTTAGGAGACACTTTCCTTTTGAGTTTTGGTCATAGGTTCCAATTTTCAGAATCAACAGAATGAGTTTGCTTCATCAAATGTTCTTCCTCAATGGATACAAGAAAGACTTTTTAATTTTATATTGGAGTGTAGCTGATTAACAATGTTGTGTTAGTTTCAGGTGTCTAGCAAAATGATTCAGCTGTATTTGTGCATGTGTGTGTGTGTGTGTGTGTGTGTGTGTATACATATATACACCTGTATCTATTTTTTCAAATTCTTTTCCCATTTAGATTAGTACAGAATACTGAGTAGAGTTCCCTGTGCAGTACAGAAAGGTCCTTGCTGGTTATCTATTTTAAATAGCAATGTGTACAGTCAATCCCAAACTCCTAGTCTATCCCTCCCTGCCATCCTTCCCACTACATACACCCCCTGTTAGCCATATGTCTGTTCTCTGTGAGTCTCTGTTTTATAAATAAGTTCACTTGTATGGTTTTTTTTTTAAAAAAAGATTCTCCATATAAGTGATATCATAAGCTATCTGTCTTTCTCAGAATTACCAACCATACAACCCTGAATCACTGTGAATCACTGAATGTTGGGGTTCCCTGAAGATCCACTCACATACATGGTTTTGCAGGGGCTCTTATGAAAACAGATATCAGATCAGATTTTAAGCCAGCATTTGCTTAAAACTCATCAATGGCTTCCCTTAGGATCAAACCTGTGATCCTAAATTCGGTTTAGAAGCTCTGTACAACCTTCCCAGCTGTTTCATCCATTTATTCATCAAATATTTATTGGATACCTACTTCGTATCAGATGACCTTCTAGGCACTGGAATACTAATGATGGATAAAGTGGATGACATTCCCCCTTTAGAACTGACCTGTCCCTGCCAGCCCACTACCCTACCCCCTTCCCTCCCCACAGTTCCCAGGCTCTTCCTCCTGCTGGGAACACTGCACCTTGTTAAATCCTACTGACTTTTTGTTCAGTCACTCAATCATGTCTGATTCTTTGTGACCCCATGGACTGCAGCACGCCAGGTATCCCTCAGTTATCAGGTCCTTCATTATCTCCTGGAATTTTCTCAAATTCATGTCCCTTGAGCCAGTGATGCCATCCAACCGTCTCATCCTCTGTCACCTCCTTTCACCTCCTTCCCTCAATCTTGCCCAGCATCAGGGTCTTTTCCAGTGAGTTGGCTCTTCTCATCAAGTGGCCAAAATATTGGAGTTTCAGCTTCCGTATCAGTTGTTCCAATGAATATTCAGGTTTGATTTCCTTTAGGATGGACTAATTTGATCTCTTTGCTGTCCAAGGGACTCTCAAGAGTCTTCTCCAGCACCACAATTCAAAAGCATCAAATCTCTGGTGTTCAGCCTTCTTTATGGGCCAAATCTCACATCTGTACATGACTACTAGAAAAATCATGGGTTTGACTATATGGACCTTTGTCATCAAAGTGTTATCTCTGCTTTTTAATACACTGTCTAGGTTTGTCATAGCTTTTCTTCTAAGTAGCACACATCTNTAGGATGGACTAATTTGATCTCTTTGCTGTCCAAGGGACTCTCAAGAGTCTTCTCCAGCACCACAATTCAAAAGCATCAAATCTCTGGTGTTCAGCCTTCTTTATGGGCCAAATCTCACATCTGTACATGACTACTAGAAAAATCATGGGTTTGACTATATGGACCTTTGTCATCAAAGTGTTATCTCTGCTTTTTAATACACTGTCTAGGTTTGTCATAGCTTTTCTTCTAAGTAGCACACATCTCGGAGAAGGCAATGGCACCCCACTCCAGTACTCTTGCCTCGAAAATCCCATGGACAGAGGAGCCTGGTGGGCTGTAGTCCATGGGGTTGCTAAGAGTTGGACACGACTGAGCAACTTCACTTTCACTTTTCACTTTCATGCATTGGAGAAGGAAATGGCAGCCCACTCCAGTGTTCTTGCCTGGAGAATCCCAGGGACGGGGGAGCCTGATGGCTGCCATCTGTGGTGTCACACAGAGTCGGACACGACTGAAGTGACTTAGCAGCAGCAGCAACACACATCTTTTAATTTCATGCAGATCTTACTTTAAGCATTGTCTTCTTCAGGGAGATCTTTCTCTTTTCTTTTACAAGGTCAGATCCTGTCCTATCCATTCCATAGCCCCTTAACTTATTCATCATTTCCCTTTTTGTAAGTAATTGTTTTGCCTCTATATTTCCCTTTAGACCAGGGGTTAGCAAACTTTCTCTGCAATAAGCCAGATAATATTTTCAGTTCTTTGGGGCACACAGTTCCTGTCCCAACTACTCATCTCTGCTTTATGGCAAGAAGGAAGCCATGGACAACAAATAAACAGATGTGTTGGTTAGCTAAATGAATGGACAAATATGCCTACAGATGATCGTTCTAAGTGAGGCTAAGGAAGAGAAAGACAAATATCATATAATATCACTTATATGTGAAATCTAAAAAAATGATACAAATGAACTTATTTACAAAACAGAAATAGACTCATAGACATAAAAGACAAACCTATGATCACCAGAGGGGAAATGTAGGGGGGGGCATAAATTAGAAGTTTGGAATTAGTACATACATACTCCTATATGGAAAATAGATAAGCAACCAGGACCTACAGTGTAGCACAAGAAACTACTCAATATTTTATAATAACCTATAATGGAAAAGAATCTGAAAGAGAATGCTGCTGCTAAGTCACTTCAGTTGTGTCCGACTCTGTGCAACCCTATAGATGGTGGCCCTCCAGGCTCCCTTGTCCCTGGGATCCTCCAGGCAAAAACACTGGAGTGGGTTGCCATTTCCTTCTCCAATGCATGAAAGTGAAAAGTGAAAGGGAAGTCGCTCAGTCGTGTCCAACTCTTAACGATCCCATGGACTGCAGCCTACCAGGTTCCTCCATCCATGGGATTTTCCAGGCAAGAGTNAGTTCCCTCCAAGCCACCGGACCTTTCCTGTGACTCCTTCACTTCCCAGTCTGGAACGGCGGAAGCCTGGGACTCTCCATGAGCTGCCCTGACTTGTTCCCTAACTTCCCTGGTGGTGAATGGGCAAGCCGAAACGTGGAGAAAGCAACTGGACCTCGCCACGACTGAGCTTGTGCACCGTGATAAAGAAAGTTTGGAGGAGCTAATACACAAAGCACTTGTGCCTTCAAGAATTTCCACGTTTATTACCTGTCTGTCTGTCTTTCTGGCTTCTGTGGTCACTGAGGCCTAAATCTTTTAATGTGATTTTTTTCTGTCATACACCACCTCACACACAGAGATGCTCAATATATCAAGAATTAAATCTTTGGCTCAGCTTTCTAGAATAAGCTTGCCCAGAATGATTGACTGATTTGACTGACTGATTATCTCATTCCATCTTTTTTTAAATTACAGTTGATTGACAATATAGTTTCGAGTGTATAACATAATGATTCAATACTTTAATAGATTATACTACATTTAAAGTTATTATAGAATATTCTTTACATTCCCTGTGCTGTACATTACACCTTTGTATATTATTTATTTTACACATAGCAGTTTATGCCTCTTAATCACCTTTCCCTATCTTGCCCCTCCCAGCTGGTAACCACTAGTTTGTTTTCTGTATCTATGAGTTTATTTCTGCTTTATTATATTCATTTGTTTTAGTTTCTTAGATTCCACATATAGCAGAGAAATTACAGTATTTGTTTTCCTCTGACTTATTTTACTAAGCATAATACCCTCCAGGTCTATCCATGTGGTTGCAAATGGCAGATTTCATTATTTTTTAATACCAGAGTATTATTCCATTATATACATATATAATACACACACACACACTGTACATACATACATTGGGGTACATATATATTTTCAAATCAATGTTTTAATTTTCTTCAGATAATTACTCAGGAGTGGAACTGCTGATCATACGGTTGTCCTGTTTTAAAATTTTTGGAGGCACCTTCATACCATTTCCACAATGGCCACACCAATTTACACTCCGCAGATTTAAATTAAAATATTGGCCAGTGCAGACAGGCCCTGATGCATTCTCTTCCTTGGGGAAGTAATTTAGTTCCCAGGCTTCTTCCAAACCCTTCTAAGCAAGATTTAGACATGCAAGAATTTTAAAACGATCCTTATAGTATGTATTCTTCAAGATAATATTTTAACAATATTAAGGTAATATTTTAGAAATGAGTCACTGGACTTCCCTGGTGGTCCAGTGGTTAAGAATCCACCTGCAGATACAGTTCCATCCCTGGTCTGGGAAGATTCCACATGCCCAGGATCGACTAAGCGCATACAGCGCAGTGACCGAGCCCACGGGGTGCTACCACTGACGCCTGTACACTCCAGAGCCTGTGCCCTACAAGACAGCCCACCACAGCGTAAAGCCCACACACCACAGTTAGAGAGTAACCCACTAACCGCAACCAGAGAAAGCCCACACAGCAACAAAGGCTCGGCACAGACAAAATAAAAACATTTGTTAAAATACTTTAAAAAAGGCACCACCAGATCTCATAACACAACCCGATATAAGTTTATTTCTCACTCCTATGAAGTCCAGTGGGCACTTATAGGAATCTGGAGGGGTGAACAGTGAGGACGCTGCTCCACATGGCCATTCAGGTCACCAGGCTGAGCAAAGCTCGGCAGACTAGACTGGGTGGCTTCCAAGGTCATAACGGCCGTCAGCATTCAGATGGCAACAGGGCAAAGAGAGAAAGAGACGGGTCAGGAGATAGCCACAGGTCAGGCCCAGAAATGGCATGTTTCACTTCTACCAGTTTCACACTGACCAGAACTCAGCCGCACAGTCACGACTGTCTGCCATGGACGTGGGACTTGTAGCCCAGCTGTGAGAAAGACAAGAGGGAAGTGGTCTGATGCTCACAGCCAGTCTCCCCTACAATGGACATTAGTGTGAAAATATTTGAAATATTCAAAAGGCCTAAGTGAGAGATAATAACAGCTATTATTTTTTGCAAGTGATCCTTTATTTTCTGTCCTTTTATTAAATAACTTGTCTTTTAAAAATATTTTTGTAATACAGTGTGATGAGTATTACAATAGTGTTATGCAGTGAGAACACCCAGCCTGGATCTTTTTAGGAAGTGAAGACAGAACTAGGTCTTAAACAGTGGATATTAGGCAGGCAAAGGTATAAAGAGGTGGTGTAGAGGAGGGGGGCAAAAGAGGACATTCGAAAAAGGAGTAGATACCAAAAAAATCACAGGAAAGTGTCAGCATGAGAGAAGGTTTGGAAAGGCATAAAAATCAGGGTATCCGGAAGAGAAATGAAAGCAGCTCACCTGTTTGTGACCTGTTTGAGTTAGACTAGACTGAGACACGGGAGTATGATAAAGCATTTCTAAACATTTATATCTGTAGCAGACTGTGATGAAAATACTCATTTCTTAAAACCCAAAGCAATTTTAAGTAAGATGTTAAGTACCCTTCCAGCTAAGGCAGAATTATGTACTCTCATCTCTCTTGCTTCATTCCACTTTCATAAGCTTTGGAGCTGCCTCGTTTCTACAACTTCAGCCAAATCTAACTGGCATTCCAAAGTATTTTAGAAGAGAAATAAATGGCAACTTTGAAATCAATAAGATTCTCAAATGTCTTAGAATAAAACTAGAGGATTCTACTGAGGAAAGCACTGCTTTGAGTTTTACCTGCCACTGTGAATGAAAGTCTATTATACAATACACCATACAGCATACACACACAGTAAGGAATGTATACTCATCAGTCAGAACAGGGCACTCCTCAGCCAGTCAGAATGGATGCTCAGGAGAAGTAACTGAGATGAGTATATTGTGAATACTAGATGAACACCAGTCCCACCCACCTCCACCAGCCCCTCACCTAGTCTACAGCTCTTGTTACTCTCTTGACCGGGGAGGAGAACTGATCTACTGGAATTCTCAGCTGCCAGTACTGGAAGACTCAAATTTAAGGAAATTAAAAATAAGATTTTGTTATTCTCCCGTAATAAGAGTCTAGAGTGCGGAAGAGTCTCTCATTGGATGGTCCCCGGATTGGTTGTTTGGTTCCCTAACTCTTGGTCATCAGGACCAAGTCTTTCTGTTTCCTCTTTCTACCATCTTTTGTGCATAACTGTCTTCATCTGTGGCCACAAATGGTTGCTGCAATTCCAGATGACCCAAGCATCATGGTCTTTCTCAACTTCAGTATCTCAACACCCCCCCCCACCCTGCCATGCCTCTAACCCCCACCTCTTTGTCCCCTCTCACATTTACTGCCTCCTTGTGGGTCCTCAGTCTCTTGCTTCTCCCTACATATAGTTACTGGCCAGGGCTCTATACATATCCTTTCTCTTCTTTCCCAAATATTTCTCTAAAAGCAGCATCATTCATTCTAGCAGTTTCCTTTATCACCTCACTCAGAAAATTTCAGGAACATTTAATGAGTGTTTGCTCTGGGACAGGTCCTTTGCATTTATTATCTAATTTAATTTTCAAAATAAACAATGGATATGAACTTGGGCAAATTCCGGGTGATGGTGAAAGACAGGGAAACCTGGTGTGCGTTCATAGGGTCGCGAAGAGTCGCACATGACTTGGCTACTGACCAACAACAGAAACCTTACTAGATCCATTTTACACTGAAGGCATTTGAGAGCAAGAAAAATTAAGTGACTTGCACCAAGTCTTGCAGTCAGCAAGTGAAATGCCTGAATCCGAAGCAGGGCAGTCTCCCTCCCACCTGAGCCCTCCCTGCCATCAGGCCCTGCCTCCCTCCAAGACTGGCCTCAGATGTCCCTTTCTTTAGGAAGCCACTCTCGATCACCCCATGTGATNAGCCACAGGTCAGGCCCAGAAATGGCATGTTTCACTTCTACCAGTTTCACACTGACCAGAACTCAGCCGCACAGTCACGACTGTCTGCCATGGACGTGGGACTTGTAGCCCAGCTGTGAGAAAGACAAGAGGGAAGTGGTCTGATGCTCACAGCCAGTCTCCCCTACAATGGACATTAGTGTGAAAATATTTGAAATATTCAAAAGGCCTAAGTGAGAGATAATAACAGCTATTATTTTTTGCAAGTGATCCTTTATTTTCTGTCCTTTTATTAAATAACTTGTCTTTTAAAAATATTTTTGTAATACAGTGTGATGAGTATTACGATGGTGTTATGCAGTGAGAACACCCAGCCTGGATCTTTTTAGGAAGTGAAGACAGAACTAGGTCTTAAACAGTGGATATTAGGCAGGCAAAGGTATAAAGAGGTGGTGTAGAGGAGGGGGGCAAAAGAGGACATTCGAAAAAGGAGTAGATACCAAAAAAATCACAGGAAAGTGTCAGCATGAGAGAAGGTTTGGAAAGGCATAAAAATCAGGGTATCCGGAAGAGAAATGAAAGCAGCTCACCTGTTTGTGACCTGTTTGAGTTAGACTAGACTGAGACACGGGAGTATGATAAAGCATTTCTAAACATTTATATCTGTAGCAGACTGTGATGAAAATACTCATTTCTTAAAACCCAAAGCAATTTTAAGTAAGATGTTAAGTACCCTTCCAGCTAAGGCAGAATTATGTACTCTCATCTCTCTTGCTTCATTCCACTTTCATAAGCTTTGGAGCTGCCTCGTTTCTACAACTTCAGCCAAATCTAACTGGCATTCCAAAGTATTTTAGAAGAGAAATAAATGGCAACTTTGAAATCAATAAGATTCTCAAATGTCTTAGAATAAAACTAGAGGATTCTACTGAGGAAAGCACTGCTTTGAGTTTTACCTGCCACTGTGAATGAAAGTCTATTATACAATACACCATACAGCATACACACACAGTAAGGAATGTATACTCATCAGTCAGAACAGGGCACTCCTCAGCCAGTCAGAATGGATGCTCAGGAGAAGTAACTGAGATGAGTATATTGTGAATACTAGATGAACACCAGTCCCACCCACCTCCACCAGCCCCTCACCTAGTCTACAGCTCTTGTTACTCTCTTGACCGGGGAGGAGAACTGATCTACTGGAATTCTCAGCTGCCAGTACTGGAAGACTCAAATTTAAGGAAATTAAAAATAAGATTTTGTTATTCTCCCGTAATAAGAGTCTAGAGTGCAGAAGAGTCTCTCATTGGATGGTCCCCGGATTGGTTGTTTGGTTCCCTAACTCTTGGTCATCAGGACCAAGTCTTTCTGTTTCCTCTTTCTACCATCTTTTGTGCATAACTGTCTTCATCTGTGGCCACAAATGGTTGCTGCAATTCCAGATGACCCNTCCCGTAATAAGAGTCTAGAGTGCAGAAGAGTCTCTCATTGGATGGTCCCCGGATTGGTTGTTTGGTTCCCTAACTCTTGGTCATCAGGACCAAGTCTTTCTGTTTCCTCTTTCTACCATCTTTTGTGCATAACTGTCTTCATCTGTGGCCACAAATGGTTGCTGCAATTCCAGATGACCCAAGCATCATGGTCTTTCTCAACTTCAGTATCTCAACACCCCCCCCCACCCTGCCATGCCTCTAACCCCCACCTCTTTGTCCCCTCTCACATTTACTGCCTCCTTGTGGGTCCTCAGTCTCTTGCTTCTCCCTACATATAGTTACTGGCCAGGGCTCTATACATATCCTTTCTCTTCTTTCCCAAATATTTCTCTAAAAGCAGCATCATTCATTCTAGCAGTTTCCTTTATCACCTCACTCAGAAAATTTCAGGAACATTTAATGAGTGTTTGCTCTGGGACAGGTCCTTTGCATTTATTATCTAATTTAATTTTCAAAATAAACAATGGATATGAACTTGGGCAAATTCCGGGTGACGGTGAAAGACAGGGAAACCTCGTGTGCGTTCATAGGGTCGCGAAGAGTCGCACATGACTTGGCTACTGACCAACAACAGAAACCTTACTAGATCCATTTTACACTGAAGGCATTTGAGAGCAAGAAAAATTAAGTGACTTGCACCAAGTCTTGCAGTCAGCAAGTGAAATGCCTGAATCCGAAGCAGGGCAGTCTCCCTCCCACCTGAGCCCTCCCTGCCATCAGGCCCTGCCTCCCTCCAAGACTGGCCTCAGATGTCCCTTTCTTTAGGAAGCCACTCTCGATCACCCCATGTGATACAATCTCTCCATCTGTGTCACTCTGATGACATTACTTTTTGCTCAATGTTATGCTTATACTTTCTCCCCTCCGCCCGTCGCATTATGCTATCAATTCTGGGGAAAAGAGGCTATATTTTTTATTTCCTATCCTCTCTAATAGTAGCCTGTTGTACTGCATTCTGTTCAGTCCTGTCCGACTCTTTGCAGCCCACCAGGCTCCTCTGCCCATGGAATTTTCTGGGTAAGAATATGGGATTAGGGTACCATTCTCTTCTCTAGGGGATCTTTCCAAGCCAGGGACTGAACCCGGGTCTCCTGCATTGCAAACAGATTGGTTTACTGCCTGAGTCCAGAAAAGCCAAATGTTAGCCTAGAGCGGTGAAAAACAGGCAGCCAATAAGGGATCTGTTCATTTCCATCGTGGTAAAGAACCTGCCTGCCAATGAAGGAGACATTAGAGACACAGGTATTATCCCTGGGTCTGGAAGATCCCCTGGAGGAGGGCATGGCAACCCACTCCAGTATTCTTGCTTGTAGAATCCTACAGTCCCTGGAAGGCTACAGCTAATAGGGTCACAAAGAGTTGGACACGACTGAAGCAACTTAGCAAGCACAGCTCACATGCTCATTTCCATCACCTGATGGAAATGCTGGAAGTAAACAGCCCACAGGGGGTTGCCAAGTCCCAAATGACCAGGCACTCTGGGAAAGGTAGCTCAGGATCTATTGGGGTTTCCAGTCACCCCACTCCAGTACTCTTGCCTGGAAAATCCCATGGACGGAGGAGGCTGGTAGGCTGCAGTCCATGGGGTCGCGAAGAGTCGGACACGACTAAGTGACTTCACTTTCACTTTTCACTTTCCTGCATTGGAGAAGGAAATGGCAACCCATTCCAGTGTTCCTGCCTGGAGAATCCCAGGGACGGGGGAGCCTGGTGGGCTGCTGTCCATGGGGTTGCACAGAGTCAGACACGACTGAAGCGACTTAGCAGCAGCAGCAGCAGCAGGGCTACAGAAGAAAAAGTAGAACATTGAAAGAAGGTGTATTTCTAATAGGTAGAACAAAGGAAGTGCATCACAGATTACCATGCTGTGTCGACCTTGGCTAGCAAACCTTTTAAGCAAGATTTTAAGCTTTGTTTACTTTGACAGTACAGATTATCATATTTCAAAAGAATTATCCAACACCAGATTGAGAAACCCTTCCCAAGAGGTGCTACCAACTTCGATTTTCATTAAAAAAAAATTCGGTGAATGTGTTATTTTTCATCCATTAAGAAAGACCTATACATTTCCAAATAACATTGCTCTCCATGAAGGTATCTCATTTTCTCTCTGCCAAGCAAAATTACATTAAATTAAAAATAAACTCATATAAGAGAGCGTAAAGTAAATACCAGTTGAGGCCAACGGACACTGTTGGAAATCCCTTCTTCATGGTAAAGCTATCTTCCAGAACAAATCCCAGGGGCAAAAGAAAGAAAGAAAGAACCCCAGTCTCTGCACCCAACTGAGGGTTTTATTTCCATAGAGGTAGATGGTCTGTTACATATAGCACAGGTTTGCCTGAAAGCCAACTCAAGCAAAAAGTTCCCATAGATTTGGCCATATGTGGAGCTCAGTAATGGCTTTAAGGTCAGGCAAGGAAAAGGGGAAAACACACTGATCCTCACAGGATGGCCTTGAATATCCTGAAAGTTTCTCTTCTTATATGTGCCTATGAGACTTAGCCGGCTTCCCAAGTGGCTCAGTGGTAAAAATCTGCCTATCACTGCAGGAGATGAAGAAGACATGGGTTCAATCGCTGGGTTGGGGAGATCCCGTGGAGTAGGAAATGACAGCCCACTCCAGTATTCTTGCCTGGGAAATCCCATGGATAAAGGAGCCTTGCAGCTACAGTCCATAGGGTTGCAAAGAGCTGGACATGACTGAGCAACTGATCGTGTACTCACATGTGATTCAGTCATCCTCTAAATCAGCCAACGGGGTTCATTTGTGAGCAGGTTACATCAAGGCTCTGAAGTCACCCACACTGGCACCCTTCACTCACCCTCCTTCATCTATGGTGCCCTTAAAGTCAGGGGGCCCCAAAATTTGGTCCCCTGCTTCCTACTCTTTTTTATTTTGTGCTTTATTATGTTTGCCTTTAACCGTGGCTCACTCAAAGTAGCTGAATCCCCCATCTTATACTTCAGTCAGGCCTTTCTCTTTTTCTTTTTTCTCACTTAGTTTATTTATTTTAATTGGAGGCTAATTACTTTACAATATTGTGGTGGTTTTTGCCATACATTCACATGAATCCGCCACGGGTGTACATGTGTTCCCCATCCTGAACCCCCTCCCACCTCCCTCCCCATCCCATCCCTCAGGGTCATCCCAGTGTACCAGCTCTGAGCACNTGGATTCTTTACCACTGAGCCACCTGGGAAGCCCCAACGTTTATTTGGATATATATAAATATCCAAATATCCAAACACCCACGGGCATGACATTTCTGATGTGTCATTAAAATGTTAGTCAAATCATTCTGTTTTAGTTCTTGTACAATATAGACCTTACTGCTTCCCTGAGCAAGAAGGAATCTGCAATAGTAGGTTTTAAACAAGACTAGTAGCAAAGTTGATGGATCTAGATAGAGTAGAGCTTTGCTAGCGCCTATCAGCTATTACTAAGGCAATGTGTGGAACGAGTGGGTTATGACTAGCCTCTTCCTGTGTCTTTTTTCCCTTTTCTTTTTATTACGGGAATAGCTGCAAAATCGATGTTCATCCTTCCTTTCTTTTCCGTGCACTTCGTTACATATGTGCTCATTTGTACTCACCCTCTCCCTTCCTTAAGGTATGTTCATAACATACATTTGTTGTGTGACTTTTTTATTTTTTCCACAAATTGTACACTGAAGAGCTTTACCTGCCAGAAGAGGATTACCTTCATTGTTTTTAATAGCTACATAATGGTATTATATATTAGGATTATATGGTTATTTTTATTCTCCTTTTTATTATTGAAAATAATGCTTCAATGGGCATCCTATGCATTTATTCAAGGATAATGCATAGAAATGACTTTCTGGGCCCAAGAAATAAACATTTTAACTTCCAAAATATTGGCAAATTGCCTTTTAAAAATATTGCATAGCATGTCTCTAGTAGTATGCGAGAGTGCTTGCTTTCTTGTCAGCACTTGATACATTGATATTATAAAAATATTTCTCATTTTTGCCAATTTGAAAAGGGAGCTTTTGTTTTAACGTTCTTGTGTTTTTCTGCATTTCCTTGGTTATAATGAGACTGAGCTTTTCATATGATTATTTCTCATGTATGCTTATTCTTCTTGAATTTCCTATTGATATCATTTGCTCATAATTTTATTAAATTATTTTTCTTAATGATTGAGAGAAGCTCTTTCTATATATCCTTTATCAATAATTTGCCTCTTAAATCTGTTTTAGTTATTTTTTGAATTCTGTTTCTAGGCTTTNATTTCTCATGTATGCTTATTCTTCTTGAATTTCCTATTGATATCATTTGCTCATAATTTTATTAAATTATTTTTCTTAATGATTGAGAGAAGCTCTTTCTATATATCCTTTATCAATAATTTGCCTCTTAAATCTGTTTTAGTTATTTTTTGAATTCTGTTTCTAGGCTTTTAACTTTTTTTAACTTTTTCTGTAGCTTTTTAGCCACACATATATTTTTAATTTTTAAATCACATATATCAACACCTCCTTTATGTTTTCTTTGTTGTTGGTTTTGCTATTTTTTTGCTGTCCTTTCTCTTTGTGAAGGGGGAGTAGTTTAGGAAGGCTATTTTCATCTTGTAAGAAAGATAAAAAAATTTCCTATAATTTCATTCAGTACTTTTATAATTTAGATTAGTTATTCATTTAATCTACAAACTCATCTAGGATTTAATTCCATGTGCTCTGTGAAGTAGAAGGACTATTTTTTTTTATTGAAGTACAACTGTTTTACGGACTTGTGCCAATCCCTGCTATATAGCAAAGTGACTCAGCTATATATATCAGTTCAGTTCAGTTCAGTCGCTCAGTCGTGTCTGAATCTTTGTGACCCCATGAATCGCAGCACGCCAGGCCTCCCTGTCCATCATCAACTCCCGGAGTTCCCTCAGACTCACGCCCATCGAGTCAGTGATGCCATCCAGCCATCTCATCCTCTGTCGTCCCCTTCTCCTCCTGCCCCCAATCCCTCCCAGCATCAGAGTCTTTTCCAATGAGTCAACTCTTCGCATGAGGTGGCTGAAGTCCTGGGATTTCAGCTTTAGCACCATTCCTTC
>SJYA01001877.1:644454-741774 GCA_006410615.1 Neotragus moschatus
GAAAAAGAAGAAGAATAAGGTGAGAAGAAAAAGAAGAAGGTGAGAAGAAATACCCTGTCTCTTATACACATCTAGTGTCCTTGAGTTTGTTAGAGTTCAGAAAAGTCAGGTTCTCAGTGATACATGAACATGTCTGAAACCGCATCCGCAATGGCCACCTTGCTCCATTTTGGATGCCTGAAACACAGCTACTCTATTTTGGTTTTTAAATGCATTCTTTTCTCTAATGGTTAAATTAGAACTATTTGACAGGCCACAGACAAGTTATTCTAGTTACCATGTGTACTGTGCTTAGTTGCTCAATCATGTCCAACTCTTTGCGACCCCATGGTCTGTAGCCCTCCAGGCACCTCTGTCCATGGGGATTCTCCAGGAAAGAATATTGGAATAGGTTGCCATGCCCTCCTCCAGGGAATCTTCCCAACCCATGGATCAAACCCAGGTCTCCCGTGTTGCAGCCAGATTCTTTACCATCTGAATCACCAGGGAAGCCCCCAAAGTGCAACTTGCTGAAGCCTGGAATTGAACCAAGGACCTTTAGATCTTCAGTCTAACACTCTCCTAACTGAGCTATTTTGGCAACTTAGCATAAAGACTTGACATCTGTGTCTCTATTCATAATTATTTCAACTAATTAGCATAAAGATATGTGAAAATTTCTTCCATCAGCTTCTCCCCTCTTCTCTACTTTTGGTCAGCAAAGAGCTGTAGCTTCTTGGTCTTTCTTTCCCTGTATACTGAATGCTTAAAAGTGGGTGTGTTGTCATGTACCCCAATATTCACAGCAGCACTGTTTACAATAGCCAGGACATGGAAGCAACCTAAAAGTCCAACAACATACCAATAGATAAAAAGATGTAGCACATGAATGTGATGGAATATTACTCAGCCATAAAAAGGAACCAACTGGATCATTTGCAGTGACGTGGATGGACCTAGAGTCTGTCATACAGAGCGAAGTAAGTTGGAAAGAGAAAAATAAATATCATATATGAATGCATATATGTGGAATCTAGAAAATGGTACAGATGAACCTATTTGCAGGGCAGCAATAGAGACACAGATGTCAAAAACAGACATATGGACACAGATGGGGAAAGGAAGGGTGGGACAAACGGAAGAGTATTGGCATATATAGACTACTGCGTGTGAAACGGACAGTGGTGGGAAGCTACTGTATAGCGCAGGGAGCTCAACACTGTGATGACCTAGAGGGGTGGAGTGGCGGGGGCAGAAGGAAGGTTCAAGAGGGAGGGTATATATGTGCATATAGCTGACTCACTTCATTGCACCACAGAAACTAACACAGCATTGTAAAGCAACTGTACTCTAATAAAAATATAAAATTTTTTTAACTAAAAAATTTTTTTAATTTTAAAAATTTCAAAAAGTGGATGTGTAGTAATAGCATATTATCTGAATCCACATGTTCTGTGAGTCCTCTGGGCTGCCATCCTTTCAACTAGCAAGGGTTCAGATGTTCAGAAGTTCACTTTGAAGAAAACAAACTCATGGGTTAATGCTGTGTCCAGAAAAGCTCATCTCTTCATGGAGATTCTTTTCCCTTGAGAAGGAAAGACTTGTGCTCAATTCAAAACATCAGGAAAACCTGAATAGTATGACGACGTAGTTGAGAACACTCATTCAAATCAAATTAATTTCAAGAACTAGGCTTGAAATATTTTCATCTTAAAAACATCAGAAAGATCACATTAACTTACAAATCAGCAACTGGATATAATAGGATATTCTGTTCCATTATCAGGTTTCAGATGTGATTTTAATATTAGTTATGTACAAGTTTGCTGGATTTTCTATTTCTCAGTTTGAGAACATTGTCCTTAATCATTAGATATTGTGTCTCCTTCTTTATCTACCTGACAAATTTCTCTGCTATTATTTAATTCAAATTACTGAGGTTCTTCTTGTGTTTCTTTCTCAAACATTTATAGTTAGATTGAAGAAATGTGCATTATTGTTGACCTAAATATTGAAGAAGGGGCCAGCCTGAATTTGAAATTTATATTCTTAATTTGCACAAAAAAACCTTTATTCATAGACAGTGCCAGTTCCTTTTAGACTAAATCATTGTAAATTCTGATCAAGGAGATTTCATTGCATTTCTCTCAAGACTCTTTAGTTTCACCTAAGAATACTTGTAAAGGAAGGTGGTCTCTCAGTGCAATAGTTTGGGAGGAGGAAAATGAAAATATATCTTGGTTTCTGAAAACCTTTTGGCAATTTCCTGATACTTGTTATAATTCTAACAAGGTAATCATCTTTCTCTTGAGAGTGATAGAAATTACTGCACAGCCAGATTTCAACTAGCAGAGATATTTTTGTAAGTGAAGAATTTGGCCCTGTATGTTCAACAAAGCCAAGCAAACATAGCAATTTAACAAGGAATGCCAATAATTTTACATAAGGATAATACGTGCCAGCAAAGTAATACCGGGATAATCAAACAAAGTTGAAACTCACAGAATTTCAGAATATATAGGTCATCTACCAATTCCCTTCACCCACAAAAATACCGTAAGATACATGAAGCCTAGAGATATTTTTAGTGACTTGCCAATCAATGTTCATGCAGTCAGTATGCTGAGAAGATTAGACACCAATTTTCCTAAGACCTGGGATTCCCCTGGTAGTCCAGTGGCTAAGACTCCAAGCTCCCAATGCAGTTTGATCCCTGGTCAGGGAACTAGCATCCACACGCCATAATGAAGATTGAAGACCCATGTGTCACAACTAAAACCCAGAGCAGCCAATAAATAAATATACACAAACACCGCAAAAGAACAATTCTCCTGAGTTCTACCGAAGAACTCTTTGCACTGCCCCATACTGT
Organism: Neotragus moschatus; assembly: GCA_006410615.1. Classification (NCBI taxonomy): domain Eukaryota; kingdom Metazoa; phylum Chordata; class Mammalia; order Artiodactyla; family Bovidae; genus Neotragus; species Neotragus moschatus. The sequence continues at coordinate 647,306 of SJYA01001877.1, forward strand.
TCAGAGCTAAAACCAGAGACCAACTATTTTCAGGGGTTACCAAACCAATCCAGCTGCCCCTGTTTTTGTACCCCACGCAAGTTACAAGTCGTCTTTATAGTTTTAAGTGACTGCAAAATTAAGAAGGATATTTTGTGACATAAAATATATTGAATTTCAGTTTTCATAGCCATAACGTTTCACTGGCACACAGTCACACCCAGTCTTTTGTGTATTAACTGTGGCTCCTTTCATTTTACAATGGCGGAGTTGACTAGTTGCCACAGAGACCACACAATCCACGAAGCCAAAATATTTTTTCTCTGCCTCCCTACAAAAAGTGTGCTGGGACTTCGCTGGCAATTTAGTGGCTAAGATTCCATGCTTCCAACGCCAGGGAGGAGGCTTCCATCCCTGGTCAGAGAACTGAGATCCCACATGCCATGTAGCATGGCCAAAAGATTTTTTTTTTTCAATGAAAAAGTTTGCCAATATAGATAAATACTTGGGAAGATGAAGCCCCTAGATTTAAGAGCAATCGTCCAGATTTCTGAATTCGGTGCACATCAGGGTATATCAAGCTATAGTCTCCTTTACTTCATTTAGACTAACAATCCTGTTAAATCCCAATATACTAAGGATACATTTCATTGACATTGGTATTTGTGTATAGCCTTTAACCACTGATAATGTCAAACAATAATCAGTCTCAAAGCTGCCAAGAACAAAAAGCTTTATTTGGGATCTTAAGAACTGTAGTTCAGGAAACAGATTTGAAAGAGTCTTCTGAAGAAGGGAAAGCAACANCTGGTCAGAGAACTGAGATCCCACATGCCATGTAGCATGGCCAAAAGATTTTTTTTTTTCAATGAAAAAGTTTGCCAATATAGATAAATACTTGGGAAGATGAAGCCCCTAGATTTAAGAGCAATCGTCCAGATTTCTGAATTCGGTGCACATCAGGGTATATCAAGCTATAGTCTCCTTTACTTCATTTAGACTAACAATCCTGTTAAATCCCAATATACTAAGGATACATTTCATTGACATTGGTATTTGTGTATAGCCTTTAACCACTGATAATGTCAAACAATAATCAGTCTCAAAGCTGCTAAGAACAAAAAGCTTTATTTGGGATCTTAAGAACTGTAGTTCAGGAAACAGATTTGAAAGAGTCTTCTGAAGAAGGGAAAGCAACATCTCTCGAGAGTCACACACACTGAATCTGAACCCTGGCTCTAGACTTACTAACCACTGCCCTTGGGCAAGTGAACTGAACTCTGGAAAACAAGTTCATAACTTCAAAAAGTTGTATGACAATTAATTAATTGAAAGCTTGAAATGTTTCAGTAGGGCGGGTTGTCACATTGCGAAGGAGAGAGCCTGCCCTTATTAGCTCTCTATCTCCTTTGGATAAGTGGCATCACTTCTGTGTCTGTTCCCTCACTGATAAGATAAGGACCAGGGTGCCTATTTTATAGAGTGTGTGAAGGTGTAATGATTACATTTAATCACCACAGTACATAAGCGGACCCCAGGAGAAGTCGATTCCCCTTCTTTCTTCTACCTTTGTTTTCAGAAGTGGATTTTTAAAGTCAGAGAATCAAATGTGAATTTGCTCTGTACAGTAGATAATAGTGTACTAATAATAATAGTACTGGGATTATATAAGCAAATTCCCTGTTTTTAGGAAATAGTGAAATATTTAAGGGTAGAAAAGGCATCATGATTGTAATGTATGAAGTAGTTCAGTAAAAATTACATATAATTATATATATAATATATAAAAAGAGAGAATGGTGTTTAAAGAAGCATACTAAAATGATAACATTTAGGGAATCTGAGTGAAAAGTATTTAGGGATTCTTGGTAATGTTCTTACAGCTTTTCAGTATGTCTAAAATTACATCAAATAAAATGTTTAAAAGAAAAAGTGTGAAACATAAGTCTATTGTGCATGTGGTCAGAGGTTATGTACAGGTCATTTGATCCATTTAAAAATTCTCCTCTTATTGAGATTATTTCTGACAGGAAAGCTCATCATAGTTATGTATCCATGCCCCACTTAAGATTTTTGTTTGCACGGGATTCTAAATTATCTATTAATGCTTTAACCTTCCAAGGGGTCCTAAGGAGTTTGCTTGAAATTGAGGCCTGGGAAGGTGAGCAGATAAAAATTGTTTCTGCTCTTTTGTTGGACTTCATCAGCATGAGAGTTCTCTTGACCCAGCAGCAGTGGCCGATATTCAGAGTGGCAGAGCATTCTAGACTCATTTCAGACACCACACCTGGCTTCTAGGTTTTCCTCTGATTCACAGGAAAACAGAGGTCCTCGGGAGGCTCTGTAGGTCCACAGCACCTACTAGACTGGACACAAGTGGACCAAGCAGAGAGCAGGCACTCTAGGAACTTTGTGTGCTGAGAGGTGGGATCCTTTAGGTGGGATCCTTTAGGTGGAAGGGTTGGTGCTCCTTCCAATGCAGGAATCACCAGTTCAAACACAGTGGCTCAGAAGAGGGCTAGGAGCCGTGGCATCATAGGAGGGGCCAGATGAGAAAGCTGGCAGGTTGCCACCGTAAATGGCCACCTACTCCTTGCTCACGTCTAAGGAACAATTGACAGACAGGATATTCTGGATGAAAAGTGACTACAGTCACAGTTTGGAAAATAGTCTTCACATGTGCTGCATAGGCAAAGTTGGTGGTTGGGAAACAGGCTTGTTAATAACACCCATGCTCTTTACTATTAACCAGTGTTAATATCATGGCCAACATCATTAGAAAATCAACTGAACTATGGAGTTCATAATTTGCTACTTTTCCTTGAATCTGATTTTTATTGATATGACTGATGGTGGAATAGCCTGTGCTTGGCATGCAAAAGCACTGCAGAGAGAGCTGCCAAGAGCATATACCCAGCTTGTATTTATTCTTTTATCACAAAGTAGATTTCCAGTAGCCACTAGATAAATAAACCATCAGGATAAGAGCAAGTGTCAATATAGGCACAATGTCATAATTTGGACATTCTTACCAGCCTAGGTGTGGTTGTTATTGACTTTCAGAGACTAAAAAAAAGATGAAACTCATCACAGAAGGAAAGAGAAATAAATATTATTGTGGATTTATTTGTACCTTCAGAATATGCCTGCCAATGCAGGAGACTTGGGTTCGATCCCTGGGTCAGGAAGAACCCCTGGAGAAGTCAATGATAACACACTCTAGTATTCTTGCCTGGGAAATCCCATGGATGGAGGAACCTGATTGGCTACAGTCCATGGGGTCACAAATAGTCAGACATAATTGAGTATGCACACACACAGTATCAGTTAAGACTATAGCTCTGCTTTCTTGGGATTCAAAAAACGCCCATATTTACATATCAGCAACAAAAGGTTGACTACAATTCTAGAATTCCTAACGCGCTCAGATCAGTAACTGCTACTTGACAGGACTCAAGCATCTTCATTCAACCAGGGCATGGCTCAAACATTGGTAGAAACAAGCTAGTTAAGTTTCTAGTGCCATTTTGTTTCCCTAAGGTCCTCCTACATTTTTTCAGTTTTAATATTTTTATTGAAGTATCGTTGATTTACAACACTGTTTTAATCCCTACACTTTAATTTCTTGAATCCAAAGAACAGGAGCAGGAAGGCAGCCATCCATTCATGTGAAGGAGACATAGAATTTCTTTTTTCTTAAAACCCCCACCCCATCCCAGACCAGCCTAGTCTAACTTTGAAAGTCTTGGCTTCCTAGAGTAGAAAACATCTAACCATCCTGGAAATCTCTCAAACCTGTTCATGAAACTTGAGCGATGGACACTAATCAGAGAAACTCCATGATCATGGGAGTTGGGAGTGGGGACTGTTCTAAAAATTTAAGAAATAAAGCCCTAGATGCAAAACTGCTAATAGCTTGTAACCCACCTGTGAGACATCCGGTCACAGAAACTGATATATGTGAGAATGTACTAACCACCCAACCACTGGAAATTCATAAGACTGGTTTCTAAGGGACCTAATATGGTCACCTGCATTTCCTCCCTTCTTCTTCCCTATGAGTCAAGCTAACGAAAGAGACCTGGTAGAGGGCAATTTCTCAGGCTGTTCATAGACACACCCACTTCCATATTATCTTAAGGCCTTCTCATGATGCAACTGTTATAGACAAGCCCCTAAAACATCAGATTTGGAGAAGACCTAAGTGGAAGAAGACAGCACAGTGACTCCTCATGAAAATCTANGAGGAAGTGATCCCAGGATGCAGGCAGATGAGCAGGGAATGAAGACAGGGAAGGGAGGCAGCCAGGAAAGAGTGTGCTGTCTACCACAACAGACAACCGGGGAGCAAGTCTACCAGGAGGCTCTGGGCACCAGGGTGAGCTGCCTCAGTGTCACCCCACCTGAAGAGTGGGAGCCGCAGGATTTACTCATCAGTTCCCACTTGTTGGTTGGTTGAGGGCTGTCCTAACTCAGCCTGAGTACACTCCTGCAGCCAGAAAGAAATCTCGTGGACAAAGCATAGCCTGTGTTTGCAGTGAGAGGACCCAGGTGCATGGACATCTCTGGATGATACTCTTCCACTCTCGCTAAGTCCAGCTACTGCCAGACCCCACGCAGGACCCAGAGAGAGAGACATGGGTTCTCATGTGAAAATCAGTCTAGTGTGATGCCTTATCCTGTTAGCAGCCTGTTAATCCAGAAGCTGAAGTCTGGCCTCTGGCGCCACGCTAGGAATATCTCCTTGCACCATCTACTGTGGGTAGCTCCAGGGAAACAGCCAACACTTAGTTTGCATTTGTGACTCATCAGGGCCATAAAACAGACTCTCCAGCCATTTCACAGCACTGGCCAAGGCATCAGCTCCAACCAGGGCCCCACAGGCTTGGTCTCCTTCATGATTCTGGTCATGAAGAATCATGACCGGGTCCAAGCACCATGGGGTACCTGGAGGCCTTTAGTGAACGCGTCCTCTGGGCTGAGTATATCATCACCCCGAGAATTCCAAGACCGCAAATCCTGGGTAAATTTCAACTTTCTGGAAAGGTCAACCTCTGCTTGCAGAGGTCTGTGGAAATCAGAACTGAGTTTTGTTCTTGCTTTTTCTGAACCTGCTCGCTTTACTGGTAAATGCATAGCATGTAGATTCTAGGACAATGTTTCCTAGACTTTAATGTACAAGGAGGCACTGTGTGGCGACTTGTTAAAACGCAGAGTCCAGACTCAGATCTGGGCAGGGGCCTGAGCATCTGCCTTTCTAACAAGCTCCCAGGTGGTGCTGATGCTCCAGGTGCTGGGCCACACTTGGAACAGAGAGGCTGTGCATAAGCTCCTTACTCAAGGGAGTCACAAAGAGCTTCTTGAGCTGGTCTTGAAGAGGAGAAGCAGTCTTTTCAACTAGGAGAGTTGCATGAGGTCAGAGGAATGGGCAGGCCAAGAATTTGGAGTGGTTTGGGGAAAAAAGAGTCGAGAGGAAGAGCCAGGATGCTTTCTAGAGGCATTTACAGGCCACGAGGAGGGGGAATAAAGGATGCAGGGTCTGTTGAAACACTTGGGGCCCTGCCTCTTCTGAGGGCTCACGAGTGTCATTTGAGTGGAAGGCCAAACCCATAAACATCACTTAGGTTACTTTACAAGCCACAGCCTTTTAGATCTCCAGGCTCTTGAACTAGATTTTCACTTTAATAAATAAAGCAATTGCCTCTATACCTTTTAACAGTAAGAGTATTCAACCGTTGCTGGAATGAAACTTTCACATGCACTCACGCATTTCAACCTCAGCTACACAACAAGGCACCTACCGATTTACCCCTTGTTCCAGATGAAGAAAAAAGACACGCGGTGGTGAGGTAACTTGTCAGAGACGGAGCTGGAAAGAGGCAGAGATGAGATGTAAATCAAGGAGATCTGAGTTCAGAGTTCCCCTTTGAAACACAATGAACTTAGCCCTCCTTTCCATTCCAGGCCTCCCCCGGATGGAAGGGTGATGTACGCAACACGCTGCAGCTTCCATCTCTTATGCAACTCTCCCGGGTCAGGGCAGCTGGGTCAGGCGAAGGCAGGCAGCACTCACTGGGTGCCCTTGGCTGCCCCGCGACCTGAAACGCAGCATCTAGGTGCTGACCCAGGCTCCCACAGTGCTCCCCGAGTCAAGGCTCACCTTCCTGCCCTGATCCCACTCACCCAAGGATCCCACTCAGTCTATGCCCACAGGCTCTTGCCTGAGGATCCGAGACCTCCATGCTGTATCAGGCCCCGAACCTGAGTGCATGCGACACCCTGTCCCTTTATGCAGACTCTGTCGCTCATCTCATGCCCCCAAGGCCAGACATTTCTGCAATGACCCTCTCCCCTGCCCCCAGCCACCAGCACACCCTCAAACCTCAACCCAACTCCGCTCCTCCCTGCTGCCCTTTGCCCTCTTCCAGGAACCTCACCTTGCTTCTTTGACTTACAAAAGGTCACGTGATGCCTGCCCGCATATTTATAGATCCATCCAGAAGACCTGAACCAAAGTATGTATCCAAACTGCTTTGCAAAGGCACCGCTTCTCCAGGACATCAGAAATGCCCTCACTGATCTCGCAGAGGAGACTCTATAAATGTGACTTCGAGAAGAACATTTGCTTTGCTTGCCAGAAGTGGCCATTATCATCACGTTTCCCCCCAAAGGCTGCACAAGGGAGCAGTCCCCCCAAAACTGTCTTATAAGTAAGACTAGGGAACCTCCCTGGAGGTCCAGTGGTTAAGACTTCACCTTCCAATGCAGGCGGTGCAGGTTCCATACCTGGTCAGGGAGTTAAGACCCACATGCCCTGTGGATCTTAACCAGAACTTAAAACAGAAGCAGTATTGTAACACGTTGAATGAAGAGTTTAAAAATGGTCCACACACACACATAAAGTCTTTTTTTTAAAAAAAGTAAGAATAATTTGTCATCAGTCACAGTTGCTCTAAGTATCTGTTGCTTAATACTTCACATTTGGGCTCAATATTGGAGGAAGCCACTGAGTGTCTCGGAAGGCACCCAAGGACGCGGGGCAAGGGGTGAGGGGATGAGTGGGCAGAAGAATTAGAAAGAGGAACAAGTAGCATTTCTTCATCATCCAACCATCTCTTCACTTAAGAAGCAGCTATGGAGCTGCTGAGTATCTTGTCTGTAGGCAGGAAAAGATTTGGGCAAGCATCCCACAGAGCAGGTAGCTAGAGAAAGTATCTAAATGCAGCTGCAGGCAGGTTTCCTGGAGCCCTGGGGGGTGGAGGTGAATTGCCAGCACACTGGGCAGCACTGGGAAGCGCAGCCTGCCATGTGGCCCCCACCACGGGGCCCTGGATGGGCAAGCAGGGTGGGGCAGTGAGGGATGGCTGGGGACAAAGTTCTCTTGTCTCAACAAAAGCTCAGTTGCACAAGAGATGAGGAAAGAGGCAGCTGTGGCAGGAAAAACTGCGTCGGCACTAAACAAGGGAGTTAAAAAGAGGCCGGGGACCCAGTTCTAATCTCTAGGAAGAGGCTCTTTGAATTACACCGAACCTGCCTTCTGAGCCTATGACGGCTTCTTTGTAATCGTCTTTGCCTTGGGCTCTCTTCTCAGTGTCTGTGCAGATCCCAGAAGCTTGCTGATATTATCAGGGCTTTGAATTCAAAAACAGGTGCAGGAACTGATGCAGACAGTCATTGCCACCTAAGGCTGATTGGAGCTTTGGGCACAAAATTGGGCTCTTCCTGGGATTTAGTAATTCCTTAACTGGTGACAAACTAGGGCAGCTTTGAGCCAGAATGTAGCCCCCAGGCTAAATCTCATCACTCACCATGCCAGCTCCCTTCTCTCATTCTGTCACAAACCAAAGGAACCCACCTTGATGAGCCAGATTTGGTGGTGAATAACATCTAAGGCATTGTTGTTACTCAACTTTGTGATGACTGCAAGTCCGCAGTGTGTCATTATGACTTTGTAACAACACGGTACAATAGCACTGTGTGGGTGCACCTGGATGGCGTCAAATGTACTCTTTTCATTTCCCTAACTCAAGTTTATTTATACTCTGACCAGAAACTGGTTTGTTTAGGCTGAATCTTTTTTTTTTTTTTTTTGGTTTGTTTTGAGTTTTATTGGTTTGACAAACTTTTGAGTTTAGTTTGCTTATCTGAAAAAAGCCGAAACCTAATTGTTCTTGCCAACTTCTCAGAGGTGTCATAGGGATTAACATAATGTGAGTATAAGTACTTTAATAAGTATTATTATTCGAAAATCCCTTGCAGATGTTAGCACATGATTCGCTGAAACAGTAGACTCTCGAAAGGCCTGTAGAACATAAGCCACAATCCCCTGAATCCTACAAGTCTGTAACCCACACTGTAGAATTATACAGTAAGAACCTGAGAGTCAGAATGTTACCATGTTACCAGACGTTACCATGGGCCCAGAATCCTACAGTGAGTGAGGTCATACCTCTCTGTGTCTAGCCTCAGTGATTCTGTAAAGAGGTTATAGCTAGTTTATTCCCCAAGGGGGAAACACAACTGACTGATTCTCCCTTTGCGAGAGGATTCCAGTGGGTGGACACCAGGGTTCTTCTCAAGTTCCACTAAAAACTTCTCCCCAAAGAGCTGTCCATTCATGACAAACACAATGAGTTCCCTGCTGTCTGCAAAATGCAGCAAACACATCAATGGCATTTGCAGGCTGTCTGATATTCGAAGAATGGATGGAAACGTCTCTTTTCCTTAGCGGTGTTGACTTAAACTCCCAAACTCAGCCTCTAAGATGTATGTGACTTTTTTGACTGCATAAAGAGTCTGATAATGTAGGCATGTGCAGATTTTTCAAAAGCTTAGAATATCGATTTTTTTTTCATTAGAAGTATAGAGTGTGATAAACTTTGATGTTCGTCTGCAGTGGTGATGTCTCCACTAAGAGAGGAGTCATCATTCTATTCTCCAGAAGTTTGCCCCTTTGCAATCTCCCATCTCTTCCCTAGGCAACTAACTACTGGGAGAATATTGATTTTTAAATGACTTATGATTTAGTTCACTTGGGTTTTCTTTTATTATTGGAATCACACTCATCATGTATTATTTCTGTATAAAGACGTAAATTCCAAGTCCCAGGAGGAAAAACCCTTTAAACAGTTCTGCTTAGACTCATCATCTCTTTATTCTCTTCCAAGACTAACAGGCCTTCAGCAGCTTTCAGAAAAGGGAGCTGGTTTCTCCAAGCACAAGGATTCCTTCAACACTTTAGGAGCCCAGCTGAAAGCAAAATGTCAATAAAGGTGAAGGGCTGTTATCCCTGAAATTCTCAAAGAAAGCTGCTTTTTGTTTCCTTGGCTGCCCTCTAGTGGTCAATGATGCAGAAACATACTGCATCTTAGGTCATGACTCAGAAGATATATCTGCCTGTCTTTAACACAGAAGCTAAAAAGACAGTTATTTAAAGAAATACAACTGCAAGCATGAGGAAACTGTCCTCACTTATAATTCATATTCAGATCCCAAAGTGTCATTCCCTTTCCTGTTTCCTGGTCTACAATCCTTTCTGTGAAAAGATAAGGGATTCAACTATTACATATCAAATTAGCTCTAACACTGAGCATTAGAACTAGGCTAAAAGGATGAATAAGACAAGGTCCCTGCCTTCCCTGGAGGATAGACACGAACTCAACTAATGAGCAATGTGATGAGTGCTTAGAAATAGAATAGATGAGTCTGTATCTGTTTTGTGGATAAGTTCATTTCTGTTGCTTTTTAGATTCCACACATAAGTGATGTCATATGGCATTTGTCTTTCTCTGTCTGACTTACTTCACTTAATATGCTAATCTCTACATCCATCCATGTTTGCTGCAAATGGCGTTATGACAGCTGAGTAGTATTCCATTGTGTATATTTACCACATCATCTTAACAAAGTCCTGCTGTAGAGCATAGGAGACTATGTTCAATAGCCTGTGATAAACCATAATGGAAAGGATTATAAAAAGGAGCGCATATGTGTATAGCTGAATCACTTTGCTGTAGAGCAGAAGTTAATACAACATTGTAAACCAACTATACTTNTTACCACATCATCTTAACAAAGTCCTGCTGTAGAGCATAGGAGACTATGTTCAATAGCCTGTGATAAACCATAATGGAAAGGATTATAAAAAGGAGCGCATATGTGTATAGCTGAATCACTTTGCTGTAGAGCAGAAGTTAATACAACATTGTAAACCAACTATACTTCAGTAAAAACAAAAATTTTAAAAAACAAAATAGACACACACACACACACTATATATATATATATATATGTAAATCATTAAGGACACGAAGGAAGAAAGAAAGTCTGCTGTATTGGCCAAAAGAGCTCTAGTGGAGTCTTGCGTGATGGGTGGAAGTTCTCCAGACAGACAAGAGAGGGAAAGTGTGTAAGACAGATGAGTGTCTGTGTGCTGAAGAATATTGAGAAATAATATCAGGAAGATAGCCAGGAGCTAGGTCAGGAAGGGTTCATTTGGAGGCTGCGTTCATTAGCTATTCCTGCAACAAACAGCCTTGAACCCTCAGTAGCGCCCAGTAAATATCCCTGATTTTTCCCACGTGACTGAAGGTGGCTTGGGCTAACTGTCCTACTTACCTCGCAGCCTCTCTTGGGCCCCTCCTGGGACCAGCTGGGCTAGCCCTGGGGGTGTTCTTTTCCTGTTACTGGCAGAAGCACAAGAGGAAGAGCAGAAACATGGAAGGTCTCTTAAGGCCATACTCAGAACTCACTTGCTCTCTCCTTCCTGGATTCTATTAGCCAAAGCAAGTCATTGGCTGAACCCAAGTCAGAAGCAGGAAACCATCCTCCACCTCTTTAGTGGGAGGGCTTACATGTCAAAGGACTCAAACGTGCGGAGGGTAGGAATTAGGGCCAAAAATGGCACAAGTTCTATCTTGGAAATTCTGGGTTTGAGGTACTCATGCATTTTTCTAAAATGTGGTTGGAAAACGTAGCTCAAAATACAGATCTGCTGTATAGGAATGGTGTCTAGATGAGAGTGAATACATGTATAGGTATGCTTGATTCATTTTGCTAGACAGCGGAAACTAACCCAGCACTGTAAATCAACTATACTTCAGTTAAAGAGTTAATTTCAGTTCAGTTCAGTCACTCAGTCATGTCCGACTCTGCGACCCCATGAATCGCAGCATGCCAGGCCTCCCTGTCCATCACCAACTCCCGGAGTTCAGACTCACGCCCATCGAGTCAGTGATGCCATCCAGCCATCTCATCCTCTGTCGTCCCCTTCTCCTCCTGCCCCCAATGCCTCCCAGCATCAGAGTCTTTTCCAGTGAGTCAACTCTTCGCATGAGGTGGCCAAAGTACTGGAGTTTCAGCTTTAGCATCATTCCTTCCAAAGAACACCCAGGGCTGATCTCCTTCAGAATGGACTGGTTGGATCTCCTTGCAGTCCAAGGGACTCTCAACAGTCTTCTCCACCACCACAGTTCAAAAGCATCAATTCTTCGGCGCTCAGCCTTCTTCACAGTCCAACTCTCACATCCATACATGACTACAGGAAAAACCATAGCCTTGACTAGACGGACCTTAGTTGGCAAAGTAATAGGTCTGCTTTTGAATATGCTATCTAGGTTGGTCATGACTTTTCTTCCAAGGAGTAAGCGTCTTTTAATTTCTTGGCTGCAGTCACCATCTGCAGTGATTTTGGAGCCCAAAAAAATAAAGTCTAACACTGTTTCCACTCTTTCCCCGTCTATTTCCCATGAAGTGATGGGACTGGATGCCATGATCTTCGTTTTCTGAATATTGAGCTTTAAGCCAACTTTTTCACTCCTTTCATTTTCATCAAGAGGCTCTTTAGTTCCTCTTCACTTTCTGCCATAAGGGTGGTGTCATCTGCATATCTGAGGTTATTGATATTTCTCCCAGCAATCTTGATTCCAGTTTGTGTTTCTTCCAGTCCAGCGTTTCTCATGATGTATGCTGCATAGAAGTTAAATAAGCAGGGTGACAATATACAGCCTTGATGTACTCCTTTTCCTATTTGGAACCAGTCCGTTTTTCCATGTCCAGTTCTAACTGTTGCTTCCTGACCTGCATACAGATTTCTCAAGAGGCAGGTCAGGTGGTCTGGTATGTCCATCTCTCTCAGAATTTTCCACAGTTTATTGTGATCCACACAGTCAAAGGCTTTGGCATAGTCAATGAAGCAGAAATAGATGTTTTTCTGGAACTCTCTTGCTTTTGCCGTGATCCAGTGGATGTTGGCAATTTGATCTCTGGTTCCTCTGTCTTTTCTAAAACCAGCTTGAACATCCGGAAGTTCATGGTTCACGTATTGCTGAAGCCTGGCTTGGAGAATTTTGAGCATTACTTTACTAGCATGTTAATTATTAAAAATTAACATTTTTAAAATTAATTTTAAAATGTTAAAATCAATTTAGAGAATTTTCATTGAAAAAAAAAAAAATAGAAGTCTGGCTTTGAGTGATGGATCCAGGAGTCTCAGGACCCCACTCACCAGACTTGTGGACCCCCTCCCATGCCAACTGGTCCAGAATCTCTAGGGGTGAGACTGGGGACGTGCATGTTAACGAGGTCCCCAGACGACGCTTCATATTGTCTGAAGTCTGAGCCCCACTGGTAGATAAATGACATGAAATGACACCGCCTTAAAGTTTTGAAGCAAACCTGGGACTGCTTTACCCCAGAATGTGGCCTCCACGCCGCATCCATTCACCCGCCTCCCAAAGCTTAGGCAGTGAGACCCCTGCCGGCCAAACATGCTGCCCCTGGAGCAAACCCAGCTAAACTCTCCCAAGATGTGCCTAAAGGATCCAAGGGTGAGTGTTGGATAATGACATCTCTCCAGGCTAATTTCAACCTGGCAACAAATCCTCAGCCTAAGAAATGCATTTTGTGCATTTTTTCAATCTCTAAGAGGCGCCGTGGAAGAGCCTGTGAAACCATGTATCAATATCTCCACTAGAGGCTTATTCTCCCTGCTTGGAAACCCAACTTCTCATCTTGTCAGAGCTAAATTTTACTAAGAAATAGACTGTTCTCTCCCCTCCAGTTGTGCTCTGATTCCAGCTTTGCTTTCCGAAAATTCAGGCCCAAGCCTGAGTGTAAAATATCTGACTCCTACTCCATAATTTAAAAAAAAAAAAAAAAAAAAAGGAAGAAAAGAAAAACCCTTTCATGACTCCAATTTTTTTGTATTATTTAAAGACATGCAAAGCCTAGAGAAGCTCCTGAGAGATGCAGTCATCTACGGCCAGCCTCGAACCCGCAGAGCTTGGAGAAAGATTCTCATCCTAGTGGAGGGCATCTACAGGTAGGTGAATAACCAGAGACCTGTTCACACACTGAGGCGCACAGCGAGCTGACCAGTGGGGCAAGGCTGACCTCTCCTAGTGGAAGAGACAAATGAATGAGATAGAGGGGAGATGAAGGGACCTGAGCCAGGGCCACCAAAGAGAACTGTCAGGGGTTGGCTCACCTGACCTGTCCAGGACCATACCTACGGTGGAGCACATCAGAGGCTGGTGCACTGGAGAAAGTGTCTTCAGAAACGTCCTGACTAACGGTGCCAGCTTGCATTGATTCCTCCCACGACCGTTGGCTGCCCCAGTTTCAAAGAACTCTGGGACTGGGTTATTCAACTTCAGAACACTCTTTGCCTTTACGGCAAAGGCAGGAAAGTAGGTACCGCTGATGGGCGCTCAGCTGCCCCTAATTCAACAGTGCACCCAAACTCTAGTTGCTCCTTGAACTTGGCCAGTTGTTGGCATCAGAACACAAAAGGCCTGCACGTTTTCCTCAAGGTAAGACTAACCCGGAGTGCAATTCTTGATTCAGAGCTGGGAAGAGGAGATGGCTTTTGCATCTGAAGACATGTTCAGTCTTCCCTCAGCTTGTGGGCTGAGCAGACAAAACATCCACTAAGCTGGTCAGAACTGCACTTTCATACTGAGGGTTGCAGTTGAATTTGCTTCATTCTCCAAATTGATGATTGTTACTAAAGTCGAAATTGCCCCAAACTCAGCTTCTGTCAGATGCCCTAATCCGTGAGTTAACAGAATTGCTCATTCCTAAATCAATGCTTAGTCCTTAAGTCAGAAGAATCAAGGGTGATACTTCCTATGATATAATTATGGAAAGATGAACAATGTTGCAAGGAAGGGTGTGAGGGCTTAACTTCCCAACAAGAGGGAACGTGGTTGCGAAGGAAGTCTGAGATCAGAAGCAGCATTTCTTTCTGTTCCCAAGGGCACCACCCGAGCACACCTGTCAGTTTTCAGTTGTCAGAGTCGCAGCAGAGCACTGCTGGCCCCAGGTGGGCAGAGGCCAGGGATGATGCCAAGCCCCGTGCAGCACATGGGGTGGGCCCTGCAACAGGGAGTTATCTGGCTCAACGTGTCAACAGTACTGAGGGTGAGAAGCCCTGCTATAGACTCATGTAACCAACCACAGTCCCAGAACTTGTGACTCTTAGGAAACAATCTCGTTTTGACTCTTGGCTGTCACGACCTCCAGCTTGGGTCCCTCTCCCTGTGAGATCTGTGCCAGATGCCAGCCTGGGAGGAGAGCTCTTATCTAAACACCTGTCAGTCAGGCCTGGACTGGTGGGAGGGCCAATCAGCTGAGCCAGAGAGGTGAGCATCTCCCTGAAGCAGAATAAACAGAACTCAGCTGCAAACAAACAGAACTCAGCTCCACTAAAAGGAAGTTGTGTGTTCTAAGTACTTTGATCATGGCTGAATTAAGCGGACCACCAGCATTTCACTGTCAAATAGTCCCATCAGTTACAGAAAGAAACCCCTTGGTAAGGGCTCTGCTGGGGCTGGGTCCTAGCTGATATCAGCAAAATCAGCAATCAACAAATGTACTGCTGCTTTCCAGAGATGAGAGGTATTATGGGTGTATACCTTGTTAACATCCACATGAATCTTCCTTAGAGTTTTCACTCTCAGATCTTGTTTATCTCTGTGGTTTCCCGCTATGGGCAAAGTCCCCCTACCACAGACTGCTCGCATAAATCAATTTTTTCAAAACTCCCAGAAAGAGTAGTCAGCCAAATCAGTTTCAAAGTAGGTATCAAGGCAGAAAAGGCTAGATACCAAATCCTAGAAGTCAATAAACTCCACAACAGCAGGTATAATAATAATAGTAGTAGCAATGATACTATCACCATCCATAGATCATGAAAGTATTAATATTTATATCGAGAAGACAAGGGACTCAGGATTTGGAGGGAGGCCTGGACATGGGCACAGATCCTGTGTTGATTCCTATAGCTATGTGTCCTTCATAGAATTCCTTTGTAAAAATTAAATGAGATCATACATGCCAGTGCTTGGCAGAAGCCCAGCCCATAGTAAACCCACACCCAAGGGTAGCAGTCCTCATCATTACATTTATTTTCAGTTGAGGAAGACACAGTTCAGAAAACAGCAAGCCATCTGCATGGCAAAGCTGTCTGATGCCTGGAGGATGCGTGTCAGAGGACAAAGTACGCATTTATCCAGTGCCTACGCATTGAAACATTAAACATTTCATGTGGGCCATCTTAAGTAAATACCTCCAGTACTCTTGAGGTTATTGTGAGGATGGAGGCATTCAGGTGCCAAGATCTAGATAACTTGCCCCAGGGAAGGTAACTGAGATAAGGCAGAACTGGGATTCAATCCAGGTGGCTCTGCAGGGATAGAGACCCAGTGTAAACCAAAGAGTCTGCCCACGTGCCCGCATCCGATGAAATAAACATAGAAAATGCAGAGGCATTCATTTGACCTTCCTCATCAACCCACCTAGGGCTTCATTTCATCTATAAAACAGGGAGATTGAAACTTAAAGTCTAGAGTTCCATGATTTCGGGTTCAGAAGTACAATAGTGTTGTTCTGGCGTTCTCATCTGCATTTTCCTTTGTTTTAAAGTCATACTCTTCTAGTTTTGTGTTTCTGGGAAACCTAGTAGTCAATTCATGGTGGTCGAGGAGTTTTGAAATCATTCAGATATACACTAGAGACGGGGAAAGTGAAAAGTGTTAGTCTTCCAGTCATGTCCAACTCTTTGCGACCCCATGGACTGTAGCCTGCCAGGCTCCTCTGTCCCTGGAATTCTCCAGGCAAGAATAGTGGAGTGGGTATCTGTTCCCTTCTCCAGGGGATCTTCTGACACAGGGATCTCACCTGGGTCTCTCCTGCACTGTGGGAAGTTTCTTTACTGCTTGAGCCACCAGGGAAACATTAGAAATGGGAGATGGGTCCAAAATAACCTTGGATATAAACTAGTATAGCTGGAGCCCAAATTTTCAAAATAAAATTGATCAAGAAATGCTATCTAGTCATATCCAAAACTACATATATAAACAAATGTTGGAATCTCAGCATGCCATTGTCTCTAAGAATGTAAGCCATTCTCCTGACCCAAATAATGTAAGTTTAAGAACTGAGAACTTCAGTAGTAAAGTCTAAACTGTATCCCTATGGTATAAATGAATAAAGACAAAGGAAAAGAAAACAGTAGTTACTTGATTTTTAATTAACCTCAGCTCCTTTTTTTTTTTTTTTTCCTCCTCTCTTTCCACCTTCTTTCTTCTCTTGGATTACACTCTGGGCCCACCAAGGAGATTTTTCCACCATGTAAGTTGGCAAACCAGTGGCTTAATTCCCAGTTATGCCAGTGGGTAATATGGTTTAAACACCAAGGAGAAGGTGGTGAGAGGGAGATTTAAAAAAGGAGTCTTGTCACTTAGCTAATACATTATGTAACAAAAAAGATATAAAGAGATTATTCACTGGCTTACTGGTTTAAGAATAATCCAAATCCCTGCACAGAGATTTCAGTTAATGAGTGAAATTATTTTTACCTACAGTTGTATTTTAGGTTTTTTTTTTCCCCTCTATTGAAGCCAAAAGAAAACATGACCTTCCACTCAAGAAGAAAATACTGTTCTTGGGTTTTTTGTTTTTGTTTTTTTTTACTTCGTTTTTGGCACAGTATTCTTTGACAGCAATTGTAATAACATAGATAGCCTTTTCATGTATAAACCAAACTCAATATACCACTATGGGGAAAGATTCAATTCAAATTTTGTCACATTGAGAAAATGAAAACTTAGTGTGGATGAATATCACTCTTTATAAAAACTGAGTTTTCTCTAGAACTCTTGTGTGCCCGGCATTAACTCCTGGAATCAGCAGTATTGCTGAGTCATTAATCTTTGAGGAAGAAATATAAACCAGGTGGGCAGACTCCTAACATCAGCTGGACCAGCGCCAGCAAAGATGGCTCATTAGCTGCCTAGACTGTCTGCAAACTGTTCAATGTGAACTCTGGCTCCTGCCAAACTCAGTTCCAGAACAAAAAATGGCTATCTGTGACACGTCAGGTTTTTAGCGTTTTTGTGTTACCAACTTACAACATTTCAAAAGGTAAGAAGGTTCTAGAATTTTGAAGGCATCCATCCATGTATTGGGTACGGCACCCATATGCCTCCTTCCTGAGTCAACACAGAGGGCTCCCAGTTGCTCAAAGGAGGCCCCAGTGCTGCCGTTTCCTCCTAAGCTCCTGAGGACAAGAACAACCCAATGGGTGCCCACTGTGTGTCAGACACTTTACAACTACTATTTCTAGTAATTCACATTGAGGCTTTGTGAGCAGAGTGCTATCATCGTGTTAATTTTACACCCCGGGAAACTGAGGCAGAGAGCAGCAACTAAGTTGTTGAATTTGTAAATGGTGTGGCTACCACCTCGGCTTATGGGGTCAGAGAGCTGGACTCCCCCATCAATGGCAATAACTCTAACAAGCAATTATTCTAAGAAAATACTGGAATTAACTTGCAAACTTAAGTAAGAGAAGATGACTCCATGATCTTCGTGTTANGTGTCATCGAGTATTTAACATCCTCCATCTGGGGGTTTTAGTTCTGCAGAAGAGCTCGAAGACACTCTGCGTGTGTCACTTGAGGCAGAACCAGAGCCCGGCCCCAAGGCTGCTCGGTTGTCTCTTGACTGCTCTTCCCTGCACCTCCTCCCTGCCCTGATTAGCAGCTTATGGGCTTCCTGGTGGCTCAGATGGTAAAGAATCTGCCTGCAACGCAGGAGACCTCGGTTTGCTCCCTGTGTCGGGTAGATCCCCTGGAAAGGGCATGGCAACCCACTCCAGCATTCTTGCCTGGAGAATCCCATGGACACAGCAGCTTGGCAGGTCACAAAGAGTCAGACACGACCGAGTGGCTAACACTTTGGAACTCAGGGAAAGTTATGAAGGCTAAAGCCTATTCCCTATAAACAAGAATCAGGAGACAGAAAGGCTTTTGTGCCCAGGAGCCTCACAAGACCCTGCTCAGTTTCACGAACAAACCAAGGGTGAACTCTAGTATAAACTGCAGGCTTTAGATGGTGACGTGTCAGTGGAGGTCAACTGGCTGAAAGAAATGTACCGCTTTGGTAGGTGTTGTTGACAAGGGGGGAGTTGATGCCTATGCGAGGCAGACGGCATATGGGAAAACTCTGTACCCTCTGCTCAGTTTTGCTGTGAACTTAAAACTGCTCTGAAAAATAAAATCCTTTTTTTTTTTTTTAAAGTGGGGCTTCCCTGGTGGCTCAGTGGTAAAGAATCTGCCTGCCAATGCAGGAGGCTTGGGTTTGATCCCTGATCCCAAAAGATCCGACATGCCAAAGAGCAACTAAGCCCATGCACCCCAACTACTGAGCCTGGGAGCTGCAACTACTGAGCCCAGGTGCCACAAGTACCGCAGCTGTCAAGGCCTGGAGCACCTCAGTGAGAGAGCTGCACATCGCAACTAGAGAAAAGCCCATGCGGCAATGAAGACCCAGCACAGCCAAAGTTAAATAAATAATAGATGATTCTTTTAAAAAGATCATCCAGTACCCACTGGTCTAGGTGACTACCCAGTAGCTGGACTGTTTGGACAGAATGGACCTAAGACTTAAGCTATTTTCTTAATACATTAAATTTAATAAATAAACTAAGAAGAAAAGACGTTCCACTCTCTGTTTGCATCAGTTGACTAGTTCTTGAACTACACTGATGGGTTGCTTGAATTGTTTGACAAGCTCCTTCATGGGGGTGAGAGTGTGAGTCTGTGTGTTTTCATAGAGCTTAGCTGACGGCGCAGTCAAAACTGTGTGGGAAAACACAGCTCACAAGATGTCCTGAGAACTGACTGAAGACAAAAGTTCTTTTAAATCCACTGGGTTCCAGAGGTGCCATGTAAATATAAATGCTCATTTGACTTGCTTCTTTACCTACTGTCTTTCCCTTTGCTGGAGAATTTAGTGATTTTGCAATTTAAAATCCCAAGGAAAGTTACAAATTGCAAACCACTGAGAAAAATTAAGCACTTAGGGCTAAAACAAAAGTTGATCTATAGCAGTGATTCTCAAATACTGTCCACAGCCAGAAATCCTGGAATCTCTTGGGAGCTTGATGGAAACGCAGGTTCTCAACCCACCCCAGACCTCCATTGGAAACTCTGGGTAGGGCCTAGAAACCTGCCTTGTAACAAACCATTCGAATGTAATAAAGCATTCAAAGGATTCTGATGCTCACACAAGTGAGAAGCATTGCCCTAAAGGAAGAGAGGGGACCCCAGCAGACGCCTCAGATAAGCCTTCAGGTTCAGTAAGGACTCAACAGGAGAGCCTAAGGCCTTTCTCCTGTGCTTTAATGAACACTGTGATGTCTTCAGGGACTTCCCTGGCAATGATGTCTTCAGGTTCTTCTGTGTGTTTTTTATTTGTTTGTTGCTCCTTATATTAGGCAGAAGTGCCTTTCCCTCTGGGGAAGGCAATGGCACCCCGCTCCAGTGCTCTTGCCTGGAAAATCCCATGGATGCAGGAGCCTGGTAGACTGCAGTCCGTGGGGTCGCTAGAGTCCGACACGACTGAGCGACTTCACTTTCACTCTTCACTTTCATGCATTGGAGAAGGAAATGGTAACCCAGTCCAGTGTTCTTGCCTGGAGAGTCCCAGGGATGGGGAACCTGGTGGGCTGCCGTCTATGGGGTCGCACAGAGTCGGACACGACTGCCACGACTTAGCAGCAGCAGCCTTTCCCTCTAACTTCAGTGCTGATCTTCCTTTTTGAAAATANCTGGAGAATCCCAGGGATGGGGAACCTGGTGGGCTGCCGTCTATGGGGTCGCACAGAGTCGGACATGACTGACGCGACTTAGCAGCAGCAGCAGCAGCAGCAGCAGCAGCCTTTCCCTCTAACTTCAGTGCTGATCTTCCTTTTTTAAAATAATTTTGTTTATTTATTTATGGCTGCGCTGGGTCTTCACTGCTTTTCACGGGCTTTCTCTCATGGACGAGGGGTACTACTGCTTGTTGAGAAGCACAGGCTTCGTTGAGGTAGCGTCTCTTGTTGCAGAGCAGAGGCTTCAGGAACTGCAGCACGGGCTCAGTAGTTGTGGCACAGGGGTGTAGTTGCTCTGGAACACGTGAAATCTTCCCAGACCTGGGATCAAACCTGTGTTCGCTGCATTAACAGCTGGATTCTTATCCGCCGTGCCGTCAGGGAAGTCCCTTTTGTGTGTTTTTACCTCCTTCCTTTAATATTCAGCAATTCAAGCACTGAGTTTAGGTCAGACATGCTGCTAAGTCACTTCAGTTGTGTCCGACTCTTTGTGACTCTATGGACTGTAGCCTGACAGGCTTCTCTGATCATGGGATTCTCCAGGCAAGAATGCTGGAGGGGGTTCTGGCCAGGGATCTAATCCATGTCTCTTGAAAGGGTCAGTCTCTCAGTAGCGTCTGACTCTTTGCAACCCTATGGACTGTAGCCCATCAGTCTCCTCTGTCCATGGGATTCTGCAGGCAAGAATACTGGAGTGGGTTGCCATTCCCTTCTCCAGGGGATCTTCCTGACCCAAGGATCAAACCCACATTGCTGACAGATTCTTTAATGTCTGAGCCACAGGAAAGCCTTAATCCGTGTCTCTTAATGTCTCTTGTATTGGCAGGTGGGTTCTTTACCACAGGCATAGCCCGGGAAGCCTGGCCAAATAGACAGTAGCAGGCTTATATAGATGCATGGACATAGAGCAACTTAATTAAAATTATCAAAATACCTGGAATCCAGTCTGATCAGTCTAGTTATGCTAGTTGACTTTACAAATAAGCTAATCAACAGCACAGTGAGCTAATTATTTACTTGGGACTTAGCTTTAACTCAAAGCACTTAAATCCATTGAATGTAAATTAAATTTCCCCTAGTGAAACGAAGCCAGAGCAGCCTTACAAGATTGAGAGCGCATCTACACCAAATAAAATATGCCCGGTTGTCCCTGTTTGGTATCAGGGCAGAAAGGGAGACTGACACAGAGCCTCCCTGGCGGGTGCACACTGCTCACAAGCATTTCTTCTTTTGCCCTAGCATGGAAGGCTCCATCGTGCGTCTGCCTGATATCGTGGCTCTGAAGAAGAAATACAAGGCTTACCTCTACATAGATGAAGCTCACAGTATTGGGTCCGTGGGCTCAACCGGCCGGGGTGTGGTGGAGTTCTTTGGAATAGACCCCAGAGATATTGATGTATATATGGGCACGTTCACCAAAAGCTTTGGAGCTGCAGGAGGTTACATAGCTGGAAGGAAGGTAAGAGACAGCTCCCTTGCATCTACTTAAAACCTGAATACCCTGGGAATGCAATCTTGGGGGTCCTCTGGTTTCCCTGAGGGCTTCAGTTCAGTTTAGCACACCTGACTGATTAAGGCGGCCTGCGCGGCCTGGGTTCACAGGCACGGGAGGCCCAGAAGGTCAAGGAGCTCATCCTCTGATAGTGCAGAGGATCGTGTGATGAGTCACCCCGAGGTCCTGAAACAACACCCCTGGCTGTGCACATAGGCAAAGACCGCAAAGGAGAGGGCGGGACCGACGCAGTCTCAGAAAGACTGTCAGTCTTGTGGACCAAGGGTGGCAAGGGGGTGTGGGGGTCATATTTCAAAAAGAGTGAATGCTGCTTACCAAGCCACAGAAGTGACGCTGCAGAACTGTAAGTAGTTTGGGAAAAACTTAAGGTGGCTGGTAGGAACAGTGGCAGGGGTCAGATGTTGAAGACACTGACCCTCTGCGACAAGATGTGGGTTTTCAGAGTTTTAACAAAACGGTGGCAAGATTGGAGATCTTTTTTAACATATTTTATTGGAATATAGTTGCTTTACAATGTTGTGTTAGTTTCTGCTGCAAGGCCAGGTGAATCAGCCATACATATACAAATATCCCCTCTCTTTTGGATTTCCATCCCGTTTAGGTCATCACAGAGCACCGAGTAGAACTCCCTGTGCTACCCAGTGTGTTCTCATTGGTCATCTACCTAATACATATTAATAGTATCAAGAACGTTTATATGCCAATCCCAGTCTCCCAATCCGTTCCACCCACCTTTGCCTCCCTTGGCATCTATGTTTGTTCTCTCATCTGGGTCTCTCTTTCTGCTTTGCAAATAAGCTCATCTGTACCTTTTCCCTAGATTCCACATGTAAGAGATATTATGCAATATTTGCTTTTTTCTGTCTGACTTCTTGCACTCTGTATGACAGTCTCTAGGTCCATAAGAGATTTTTCTCTGCAGAGTAAGTCTCTCCCACAATCTTGGATAAGCCACAAGCCAAATCTTGTCGTCCTCTCGTATCTCATTTGTGTGACTGAAGATTCTGAGCTGATGGAATTAGACTAAGTGTTATCCCTGTCATTCTACTGCCAACATCACCCAGGAGGTCACCAAAATGAAACAAATGTTTGAAAAGGTATTAAAAGAAGAGGGAAGAAGATGAGAGGAAGAAAATGAAATATTAAAACCTGACTTTCAGCGCTCAAAAAGCCAGTTCTCTGCTCCATCATACAACAGTTTTACCAAAACCCTGATGGTTCTCTCCTCCAGGTTACACCAGCCCCAGAGGGACTGTGAGGGTGGCATTGGCTCCCCAGGCAGGGCACAGCAGTGTATGCAGGTGGCCTATGGCTTCTCTGCAATTCCCAATTCCTCCCTCACTGTCACCGACAGGAACAGGAGCTCAGACTCCTGGTAAACCAGCTAGACAAACCAGGGAGTACAGCTGAAAACAGTCTGGGGTCGGAAAGCCCATTATTTAAAACGGCAGATTTTACTGCGCGCAACTCACCCTGCCATGAGACGCTACACAAACGCTTAAAATGTTCAGAGCTCCTGGTGACCTTCACCCTTCAAAATGCACCACTTTCATCTGAGCTCAAAGCACTGCTGTTCAGCCTCCTTCCANGACAGGGAGGCCTGGAGTGCTGCGATTCATGGGGTCGCAAAGAGTCGGACACAACTGAGCGACTGAACTAAACTGGCAGAGACCCATTAGCCCTGAACTGGGAAGATGAAAAACCTAGAAAGCATGGGGCAGTTTTCAAGGCATGGAGGGTGAGCAGGATATGAGGCTTCTTGAGAGAATGTCTCATGTTGTTCCCTGATAATTTAAAATTCAGCCTGGTAAAGAATCCACCTGCAACACAGCAGATCCCAGTTTGATTCCTGGGTCGGGAAGATCCCCTGGAGCCGGGAAAGGCTAACCCACTCCAGTATTCTTGGGCTTCCCTGGTGGCTCTGATGGTAAAGAATCTGCCTGCAATGTGGGAGACCTGGGTTCAATCCCTGGGTTGGAAAGATTCCCTGGAGAAGGAAAAGGCTACCCACTCCAGTATTCTGGCCTGGAGAATCTCATGGACAGAGGAGCCTGGCAGGTTACTGTCCGTGGGGTCGCAAAGAGTCTTATCTGACTAAGCACAGCACAGTACAGATAAATACACCTGCCTGGAATCAATTTGGTGAGCTTTTGACAAATGCAGATAAACTGATTTCCTTCTAGCCTAATTAGCCCATGAGTTAATGGTACTTAGTATCTACTCCTCTGTGCCTTTAACTTGCTAAATTATTTTAATTTTAAAGTATGTGTAGTTTCCATTTAAATCATGGTTTTTAATTCCCCTGGACTTTGAAGAATTTTGTGAAGAATTTTCACTTTGAATTTGTTTTTTAATTGATAGGACATAGGATTGGGCAAATGCTGAAGATCTTTAGGAAAAAATCTTTTTAATATTCTGTTTAAATAATTCAAATTCAGTTTTCAGAGTTTCATCTTACATACTTTGTTCTGTATATTTTAAAATAGATATCTTAATTCGGGGGAATATTACAAAATATCCAACATTCTAGATATTAATTCTACAAAAGCAACAAAAGTAACCATAAACAAGTTAAAGTGTACACACGAGGACTTTACATTTTTCTGAATTGTTGATAATTTCAAATTCACTATGTTCCTGGGCTTCCTAGTAAATCTTGAGAGGTGAAATAATCACTTGGATACAAAAATCCAGAAAATGATAAAACTCTCTGGGTCTTAACTCTTTTTAAATGTCAATGTTAGTGGTACAGGGACTGTAATCTTAATAACAGTTTCTAGGAGGCTCCAGAAATCTTTATGGAGCAGGTCAAGGTCAGAAGCGCATGCATTAGCAACCACATGTGTCACGGAAGAAAAAATATTTGGAAACACACAAGAGAAAAATTGCTTTGGTGGTAAGATATAACCACAGAGAGCAGAGATTTTGTCTTCAACCCAGCCTTCCAGTAACAAAATGTCCTAGAAATTCCTGTCTGCCTTGGCCCAACCTACTCTCCTGACCCCAGGGAAACTGCTAAAATGCTCTCTCAAGAGCCAGCTGGGTTTCACTGTTTTGCCCACTGTGAGTTCGGAGCTGCTGTAGCTGAGCCATGAACAACCCACACTGAAGCTTTCTGTCCTTTCAAGATCTTCAGGTGAAATGTCAGGTACTTCTCTCCAGCTGTTAGAGCTCCCTCCCTTCTTCTTTGAAGAAAGCCTGAGCTGATGGGGCTGATTTCCTTATTTTTTTAATTTGCGTTGACCCAGTTGCCAAGTAGATGGAGTCAACAGCACAGACCCCAGCTTCTGGGGTCCAGATTTCTCTCCGGCTCAGATCCCGTGTCCTTTTGCATATCACGGGCTTTCACAGCCTCCGAGACCTACCAGAGATTCGCAACTGAGTGCAGCAATGACCCTCAGGGCTGGCAGGGTGCGGGGCTGGGATTCTGGAGGAGGGGCCGAGGGAGAGCAGCTGAGTGTGGTGTGANCCGGCTCAGATCCCGTGTCCTTTTGCATATCACGGGCTTTCACAGCCTCCGAGACCTACCAGAGATTCGCAACTGAGTGCAGCAATGACCCTCAGGGCTGGCAGGGTGCGGGGCTGGGATTCTGGAGGAGGGGCCGAGGGAGAGCAGCTGAGTGTGGTGTGAACATTAGCCCAGAAGCCTGGCACCAAAGGCGGAAGCCAGCTCTGCTCTGCACGCTCAGCCCTAGCTGGAATTAACAGCCCTTTGAAGGAGATGGGGCCCATGGGATGAATGCCAAGATGTTTACCCTGAGAGTCTCCTGTCCGACTTCCTCAGAAAAGCCACGCTTGTCCTTGAACTCCAGGCTCAGGGTTTTGCACTTCCTAATGGTCTTGGAAATCTCAGTCTGAGAAGACCGCTAACGCTCCCTGAGGGAAAACACAGCCCAGGCTCTCCTTGCCTAGGACCAAAGCCTTCTTCATTCAGGGCTGATGGCATCCATGGACGAGTGATAGGAGCAAATCGGAAACCAGGAGCCAAGGCTACCCTGAAGATGCTCTGCTGAGGTGCCCCCGGGAGCTCCCCTCTCTGAAGCACACAAGCAAGCTAACTTCCATCCACATACTCAGACTCTGAGAAGGTGCACTCAGTCTGAAAGAAATAAGATTGTGGACAAGACAGTCCTTAAAAGGAAGTGATACTGTGCCGATGAGGCACTTACTCAAACTAAGGAGGCACCTTAACACAGTGGCCTTGGCTCAGTGAAATTTCTCAACTCGTGAATGAAATTGAGCACTGAGGACATACCTCTAGGAGGCAAAGCCAGCTTTGTTTTGCTTCTTTGATCTTTGTCAGCAATACCCCAAAGCGAAGAAAATATTGTTACACTAGCTCCTAAGAATACAGCTTTGTACCCCCTGGCTGAACTTCAGGGACCCTCAGCATCCTTCCTTGGTCCCTAAAACCCTTCTGATTTCCATTAGACCATCAGTATTTACCAGACCCTGCTACGTACTCACCACTATAGATTTTAAGAGTGTATATTATAAAGTGTGTAACTGTTTGCTACTCTCAAGGAGGTCCCAATCTCTTTGGAGAAATAAGAGTAATATACAGGACACATTTTGAGCCTGATACAATTCAATCTGTGGTTTAGAACTGTGAACAGGTGTGTGCATTAGAAATTCTCCCCTTCCTCTCCTCCCCCCCAGGGGTGCAGTCTCTGTGGATTAGGGGAAGCACCACATAAGTGGCAATGAACACAGTCTTCTCTGCACTCCCCAGGGCCTCCCCATCACTGTACCAAGCCAGCTCCTCCGCTCTGAAGAAGTAATATAATCTGATGCTGAAGGGTGGGAGGAGGGGGGACCCTAGAGCCAGGCTCTTTGGGTACGAGTCCTTGTTATCAAGCCACTTTTTGGTGGGATAATGTTCTGATCTGTTCCTTAACACAGTGACCCCACCTATAAAGTAGAGATCAAAATAGCACCTAACTCAGTGTTACTGGGAAGCTAAAATGAGTTCATGCATGCAATTATGCATGTGAAATACATTTAAAATCCTTACAGTGGAGCCTCGAGCAGCGCGTGGCTGTCAGCTCTGGGTCCATCATGGCCCGTCAGCTCTCCCGTCTCTACAGTGAAACACTGTTATCATCAGGTCTAGGTTCTCCCTTCTTTGACATGCCTCTCCCTTTCTTTCCGCTCTCACTGTTACCACCCAGTACGGGTGGCGGAAGTGTTGGGGTGCAAATCTTTGATGCCCAGATCTACCAGTGTGTGGAGGCGTAAACATACAGCATGACCCTCTGCTGGACGAGGGGGCTGGGATAAAGACACACCAAGTGTCTGGTTTTTGCCCCCTCCTCATGTTCCGAGTGTTCAGACTCTCTGAGCTGGCCATCCATTAACAATAGCCACCAACAGCACCAGATATTCACCAGGCAGCAGATGCTTTTCTAAGCAGCATGTATATATTAGCTCTAATCCTCATAATGACTCTGAAAAAAGTATAATCGTTATCCCATTTCTCAGAGAAGGAAACTGAGGCCCAGGGAAGCTTAGTAATTTGCCCATGGTCTCATATCAGCAAGCGGCAGAGCCAGGATTTGAACCTAAGTGATCCAGGCTCCAGAGCCTATCTCATAACTCTGAGGTCAGACCTGCCCTGGAGGGAAAAACCCCTCATTACCTGTCTTGGAGGCACTAGCTTTTCCGTCCACCTTCATTTGGCTCCTCCATCCTGAGCTGATTAACACGCCATCTTTATTCCTAATTTTAGCCCATGTCCATGCCTCTCCCCTCATCTGCAACTATCGAAATCTAGTCATCCTTCAAAGCCAAGTCATCTCCTTAAAACTCTCCTTCCTGGACCACAGGAGCCCACATCATCCCTTTTCCCGCATCCCACCCTGCATCCTGCTGGGAGGCACCAGCTTTCAGTAGAGAAAGAAAACCCCTGCTTCTGTTCATAGAGGAGCATCAAGAACAGCCTGGCTGCAGCTCCTCTGGAAAATGACCACCTCTTTCCCCCTGATGCTCCCCCCCATCCTCCATGCTTCAACGTGAATTTCTTGGACACCATGTGGTCAGTGCCTCCATCAGGTGATGAAGATGCTTATAAGACTCACTAAACAAAAGAACAAACAGGAAACTTAATTTTGACTTTAGTGCAAGTGGAGAATGGCTGCCGGGGACTAGGCTTTCTGTCCTCCTCCCCTTCTCAGGTTCCTGCACGTGGAGCATAGTCCAGAGCATCTCCTTGTACAGACTTGCTGGAAAGAAAGATAGAAGGAGCGTGGAGGCAAGGAGGGTGGGGACAGAAGTGGGGGGGAGAAGAGAAGGAAGGGAGGCAGGGGGGAAGGAAAGACAGGAGGAAATAGAGAGGGCAAAAAAGACTGGAGTGGAGAATCTAGATTAAAAGACCTAAGAGGAAAGCAGAGGAAAGCAATGGAGAAGGAAAAGACACAAAAACTCAGGACTGAAGAGTGTGAAACGCAGGAGAAAGTCAGGGGAGCAGGAGTGCAGGGGAGGGGACTGCAGACAAAGACACTCTGAAGGGAGCAGGGCAGGCGGACTGGAGCTACCTGGTCCCCCAGGGAGCCAGGCAGACGCAGCACACCACCAGCCGGCTGGGAGGCAGGCCACTGACTACTGCGCGAACGTTTAGGAAAGCGCACAGTGACTTCAGGTACTTATGTCACTACTAACTTTAGTTACTAGCTCATTGGAAGATGAACAATGTACACTTAAAATGCTTGGGTAAGATCGCATGGCTGTGAGCTACCAGGACATCCCCCCTGAGAGGGAAAAGTGACAGGCGGGCATGGTGCCAAGCACAGAGGTGGGCATGGATGTGGCCAGTGCAGGGGGGTCAGGAGGAGACGGTCTGCTCCAAGCAGAGCTCCCCCCAGGTCACCTTCCAGGCAGTGACTGAGAAGACACCAAAGTGGGGTTCTAAGCTGTCTCATGATTCTGGAAGATAGTGACCGCCGCTTCATTGATCCTGAGCACACTGGCATTTCTGCAGGGCACCCCGTGGGTCCCAGGCTGTGAGCCAGGAGGATGTCTTCCCAGCCAGGCTGAGTGCCCCCAGGTGCCAGCGCTGAGCTTCCCCTGACCACACCGCTGTAGAAGGATGTGATTGGAGCTCCTTCAGGCTCTAACCATGCTTACCGCTGACCTCAGGTTCAGGATGATCAGGCATGCTGGTGGAGAACCATTTCCACCACCGTAAGGACCAGCATCCTGCAGCGAGTCAGCGTTCCAAAGACTGCAGTGCAAAACTCCCAATGGTTCTCTCCAGCCCATGGCACACCGGAGTTTATCTTGACCTCACCTCCATGTTGGGTCAATATCTCCTCTCCCTTCTGCTGCTCCCTTACACTGGAACTTTTCTTTTTATCTTTGTCTCTCTTCAAGACGCAATCCCACTGCCTCACTGGAGCTTCCTGTGTCTACTCCCAAGCAGCACATCCCTGCTTTCTCCTTGCCTTCTGGGAGAAGGCATATATTAGCTGCATATCTTGTTACTTCCCCTGCCGTTAACGTCTTCATGGGCACAAGCTCATGTACTATACTCAAGGACAAAAATTAAAAGACACATTCTAGATCATTCTTTGTACCCTCCTGAACACTAAACCACTGCTCGCATGACCTGGATACACAAACAAATATCTAGGAGGCCGTTTTTCCTTTACACATCTGGTTTTGTGTTTCCCTGGTGGCTCAGATGTAAAGAGTCTGCCTGTAACGCAGGAGACTCAGGTTCGATCCCTGGGTCGGGAAGATGCCTTACAAACCTCAACTCCAAATTTGGAGCTCCTATTTTTGTATACCTTCTATGTTGTTGAGGGGGAGGCTGAGAAGAATGCATAGAAAAAACAAATAGGTTAGTGATGTGCCTGGAAAATTAGACCGCATTCAAGAATCACATGTCTTCTGCTGTATGGGTGGAGATGGGTCCACCAACACAGATTTATTTGCCTTCTTTTTGGATTTCCCTCCTTCGTTAAAGGACCTTGTGGATTATTTGCGGACTCACTCCCATAGCGCAGCTTATGCCACGTCCATGAGCCCCCCGATAGCGGAGCAAATCATCAGAGTGATGAAACTCATCATGGGACTAGATGGGACCACAAAAGGTAAGAGGGTCTGTAGCAAGCCCATCTCTCATTAATTCCTTTCCTAGACCCCTCTCGGCCTCCCTTCTGCCCTACCAACCTCTCCCCTTCTCAAACATACTGTTTTGTCTTAATGTAACCAATTTGTAAATTAAGCCATGTGCACTTTAATAGTACATCATGTGTTATAGTACGGAATACATAAATGTACTGGAACTGCCGTTAGCACACAGAAGGGGTGAGCAGGGCAATGCTCTTTTAAAGCAACGAACACTTTCTAACTCACCTCTTCATATGATCAGCAAATGTGGACGATTTTGTTTAATTAGTCATGTTAAAATGAAGCCTGCCTTGGTGTGTGTTTGCCTGTGCTTTCTGGGGACGGTCATTTGTTTCCCTGAGAATGAACTAGTCAATTGAATATTCTTTTTTTAATCCCCCACCCATCTACTTGTTCATTAATTCATTTCTTCATACATGTCTTCAATCATTACTCACCAGGGTTTGGGGAGAAGGAATCTGCCACTCCCCATTTGAGTATATACAGAGAAAATACTCACAACAATAGTTGATCAGCCATTTCTCTGATATTGGGTCTCCACAGCCAGATGTGCTACCTCAAATGAGCTTACTCTTTTTTTCTTTTTTTTTTGAAATATGCTTTCATCAAGGGCTCTTAGACTTCACCTTCTATCTTTAAGATATAGTTTATAGAGCTTCTACTGTATACCCCAATAGGGGACAGAGATGACTAGGGGACTTCTTGCGGTCAAGCAATCTAGTGAGTGTGTTTATAGAAGCAGCAAATTATCCCGGCCCTAAAACTGTCCCCTGGGCTATACCATCCATGTGCCCTGCCCTACCTCCTAGCTGATGTGAAACCCTACAATGCTTTGTGCAACGTTCTGAGCCAGCCTAATATTTCAGTAAAAGTATGAAGAGATCTATCATTGTTTAATATTATTAAAGTGACAAAATACTTGATTCACATACACTTTGTACCCAGAAACCTAGTATGTAAAACGGACTAGAACAGGGCTGATATGGATAACGTAGTGTCTTTGAAAAGGTGTTAGTCGCTCAGTTGTGTCTGACTCTTTGCAACCCCATGGACTATAGCCCACCAAGCTCCTCTATCCATGGGATTCTCCAGGCAAGAATACTGGCATGGGCAGCCAGTCCCTTCTCCAGGGGTCTTCCCGGCCCAGAGATCAAACCAAGTCTCCTG
The DNA here is from genome assembly GCA_006410615.1 of Neotragus moschatus. NCBI lineage: Eukaryota > Metazoa > Chordata > Mammalia > Artiodactyla > Bovidae > Neotragus > Neotragus moschatus. The sequence goes on from SJYA01001877.1 coordinate 678,253, forward strand.
CAATGCAGGCGGATTCATTACCATCTGAGTCTCCAGAGAAGCCCTTACCTACCTCCAAACTGATGGTCCCTGATGTCCTTCTGCTGAGCGCTAGTGCTCCCCAGGTCACTAGGTTGAAAAGAAATGACTTTTCTTTTTCACTAAAGAAAAAATGGATTTGAGGGTGACTGTTCCTCCATGTAAAATGTAATGATTGATTGACTTCTACGGTCATTTCCAGCCTTGCCTTTGGGGGGTTTGTGATTCTGTGCCTTAATGAATAGTCTATGTGAAAAGGAAATGTGATTCCAGTCTATCCATGGTGCAATGTTTAAGGGCATAAACTGAAAGCAGCTGCCAGGACTTGATTCCTGGGACACTGCTTAACTTGATGTGTGGCCTTAGGCAAGTGTCTTCACTGATCTGTTCAACTCTAAGTTACTTCTCTGTGCTTCAGCTCCTCCAGTTGCAAAATAAGGGAAAGGCTATTGATGAGCTAAGGCTTTTGTGAGAATTGGGTAAAATAAGACATAAAAGATTTCATTATGACTGAAACAATTCTATCTATGGTAAGCATTATATTATTGCTTGCTAGATTACTTGGTATTATTCCTGAAGTGTTCAACAAGTATTTGTGCTACCTCAGGGAAGGATTCTTATGATGGAAGTGAAGTAAGGCTAGATTTCCCTCAAGGTCCTGGGTTAGTCAGGATAAGCTAACTTATGCCATTATAACAAATAAGCCTGGAAAATCACAGTGACTCAACTGAACCAAGGTTTATCTCTTGTTCATAGATCTAATATCAAATATAACACAAATTGGACAACTCTCTGTCCACTTCCCCTCATGGGAAGTGACTCAGGCTTCTGCTGGCTTGAGGCTTGCCTGTCTCAACACATGGCCTCCACAGTCACCATGGGAGCAAGAAAGGGCATCAGCCTAGAAGTAACGCTTGTCATCTTGCTCACCATCCATCAGCCAAAACTAGTCACGTGACCCACCTGAATTTAGGGACGTGGTAGTAGTAAATTAATGGATATAAATATGGACCTGAATATGCAGATATTATTCAGTCTTTTAAAACTGAAACCCAAAATAGACCTGTCTCCATTCCCACATGAGCTACCAGGTTATGTGAAAAAATTAGTTTGGAACCACTGGCTTCTTGCAAAGTTGTCTTAATGATATTCTTGACTGCATGGATTTCTTAGTGAAACAAAAGTTATTTGAGACTTAAGCTAAAATGCAAGTTAAAGAATTATACTGTGATGACCAGAATTATCCATTGATCTTATTTTAAAGACAAATAACTAGAAAAAGTTTACTCTGAAAATTAGCCTATGTCTTCGTAAAGATCACTGCCTTTTTAAACCCTGTAGATTATATGTTTTCTGTTTCTTTTTTAAATTAATTAATTTATTTTATTTGAAGGCTAATTACTTTACAATATTGTGATGCCTGTAGGGTATATGTTATCACCATCCATTGATTTATACATTCCCAACTCGACAGTCTTTTCCTTTCTGCCTCTGGACAGCTTTGCCACTTCTTCACAAACAGAACTCACTCTGTTTGATCAAAAAGATCTTCAGAAGAGTTACATTCAAAGATATGATCATAAGCCCTTTGTTAGCCATCTGTCATCAGTTTTTCTGCCTCCAAGGAGGGAGATATTTCCTTTAGTTTTCTCTCTTAGCCTCATAATTAAAGAATCGCTTAGTCATTATTTTTAACTTCCCAGTTAAAGTGTCTCTCTTCAGTCTTACTGCCATTTTCAGAGAGAACAGAAAGAAAACAATTAGGGGAAAAGCTATGTGTACAATCTGTGTCCTCAGAATCTAGATAGGGGAAGCAGGGAGAAAGATGGAACAGTTTGTTTTCAAAGAAATGAACAAAAGAAAGCGATAGAAAAGAAAATTGATAGAATCATCAGCCAAGTTGCAGATGGTTCAGCCTGACATGGCTTTTGAAGAATTCAAAGGCACCCAGTGAATGATCACCCTGTCCTCATTGACAACAGTGCCTGCTTTAAATAAGATAAACAAGACTGGTTGGGAACAGTGTATTAACTCATCCCTTTCTGCAGAGATAGACCAACTCCCAGGGTAAAGTTGCCCAAAGCTCAAAGGACTGCACTACATCAACCCCGAGCTGCCTTACAGGTTCTGAGAAAGTGCCCTGCTCTGAGCCTTCATCTGCAGCCTTCTCCCCTCCTGCTCTGATAGGAGCCTTTCAAGGCTTTGTTTTCGGGTTGAGTTTGGGAAGCGGTTGGCCAGATCCGTTCCTTGATGAATGTCTTCACTTTAATCTGCAAGGCAAAGCCATACGCTTCAAAGAAAGGCAGGCTGCAGGAATAAGGTCAGTGTTCCTTTGAAGCCAAGGTTCAAAGATGAAATAGCAGTCCCAGTGAAATGACAATGTTTATGCACAAACAGCCACCTTGACTGCAGCCAGGCTCCTCGCGGAGCTAATACACACAAGCTGGGGGTCTGCAAGCCACCCAATCCTTTCCCCAACACCGAGGCCCTTTTCATCCCCTGGCCTATCGCCCTGTACAGCACAGTGAACCCAAAGTGGAGATCTGGTTTCTCCATCCTACCGGACATTGAGTGGTCCACCAGCAAACACCAACCCTGTGAGCCCCTCAAGGGCAAAATCTGTGTCTTACATTAATCTGATGTTCCTCTGAGTATCCAGCCCACTGCTTGGCTTAGTAAACATTCCATGAGTCAACTTTTACCTTGCAGACCCACTCAATTTCAGGTCAGTGTTTATGCTGAACAAGATAGAGGAAATGTTTGTCTCATAGGACTGGGAGCTGGGGGGCAGTCCCACGCCAGTTGTGGCAACTGCAGAAGGGGTCACTTAGCAATGGTGATTGCTCAGAGATGGACACCACTTTGGCAGCAGTCCAGAAAGATGGCAGCTCTATCATTTTCTTTATGGCCCAGACAGCCACAGGAGGGTGAGCCCCAAGCTGCACCAACCACTCCCCTGAAGGAAGCATTGTCTACAATTGTCATCTTATTACTTATTTAAATTTTTGATGCATATTTTTCAATTAATCAGTCAACATTCTTTTTGAACCCCTAATTGGGGTTCTCTGTCCCCCCAGCTCTGGGTAATCTTTCACTTTTCAGAGGAAACAGAAGTTGTATCATGTAGAGGGTTTAGGGTGTGTGCTTTGCAGCCAAACTGTGTGGGGTCCGGTCCCCAACCCACCACTTGCTCCATGAAATGGCCAGTTGCCTACCCTCTCTTAGCCTCAGTTCCTTCATTATAAACTGAGGTTGTAGAAGGATTAAGTGATAGAATACAGAATAGTGAACTCAGGATGATGCTTGGTGCGTAGTAAGCACCTGATACAGGCAAATGATTCCTTTCTCCTCCCTTCTCTAGTTTTTCCAACAGTGTTTATGCACCCTGGAAGCTCCCCATCTCTCAGGCCTTACAGCTGTTCCAGCAGCAAATCCAGCAGCAGTTCGTTTGACGTAAACCCAGATGCTGGTCTTCTCTCGCTCNAGATTACTTGGTATTATTCCTGAAGTGTTCAACAAGTATTTGTGCTACCTCAGGGATGCTGTAGGAAGGATTCTTATGATGGAAGTGAAGTAAGGCTAGATTTCCTTCAAGGTCCTGGGTTAGTCAGGATAAGCTAACTTATGCCAGTATAACAAATAAGCCTGGAAAATCACAGTGACTCAACTGAACCAAGGTTTATCTCTTGTTCATAGATCTAATATCAAATATAACACAAATTGGACAACTCTCTGTCCACTTCCCCTCATGGGAAGTGACTCAGGCTTCTGCTGGCTTGAGGCTTGCCTGTCTCAACACATGGCCTCCACAGTCACCATGGGAGCAAGAAAGGGCATCAGCCTAGAAGTAACGCTTGTCATCTTGCTCACCATCCATCAGCCAAAACTAGTCACGTGACCCACCTGAATTTAGGGACGTGGTAGTAGTAAATTAATGGATATAAATATGGACCTGAATATGCAGATATTATTCAGTCTTTTAAAACTGAAACCCAAAATAGACCTGTCTCCATTCCCACATGAGCTACCAGGTTATGTGAAAAAATTAGTTTGGAACCACTGGCTTCTTGCAAAGTTGTCTTAATGATATTCTTGACTGCATGGATTTCTTAGTGAAACAAAAGTTATTTGAGACTTAAGCTAAAATGCAAGTTAAAGAATTATACTGTGATGACCAGAATTATCCATTGATCTTATTTTAAAGACAAATAACTAGAAAAAGTTTACTCTGAAAATTAGCCTATGTCTTCGTAAAGATCACTGCCTTTTTAAACCCTGTAGATTATATGTTTTCTGTTTCTTTTTTAAATTAATTAATTTATTTTATTTGAAGGCTAATTACTTTACAATATTGTGATGCCTGTAGGGTATATGTTATCACCATCCATTGATTTATACATTCCCAACTCGACAGTCTTTTCCTTTCTGCCTCTGGACAGCTTTGCCACTTCTTCACAAACAGAACTCACTCTGTTTGATCAAAAAGATCTTCAGAAGAGTTACATTCAAAGATATGATCATAAGCCCTTTGTTAGCCATCTGTCATCAGTTTTTCTGCCTCCAAGGAGGGAGATATTTCCTTTAGTTTTCTCTCTTAGCCTCATAATTAAAGAATCGCTTAGTCATTATTTTTAACTTCCCAGTTAAAGTGTCTCTCTTCAGTCTTACTGCCATTTTCAGAGAGAACAGAAAGAAAACAATTAGGGGAAAAGCTATGTGTACAATCTGTGTCCTCAGAATCTAGATAGGGGAAGCAGGGAGAAAGATGGAACAGTTTGTTTTCAAAGAAATGAACAAAAGAAAGCGATAGAAAAGAAAATTGATAGAATCATCAGCCAAGTTGCAGATGGTTCAGCCTGACATGGCTTTTGAAGAATTCAAAGGCACCCAGTGAATGATCACCCTGTCCTCATTGACAACAGTGCCTGCTTTAAATAAGATAAACAAGACTGGTTGGGAACAGTGTATTAACTCATCCCTTTCTGCAGAGATAGACCAACTCCCAGGGTAAAGTTGCCCAAAGCTCAAAGGACTGCACTACATCAACCCCGAGCTGCCTTACAGGTTCTGAGAAAGTGCCCTGCTCTGAGCCTTCATCTGCAGCCTTCTCCCCTCCTGCTCTGATAGGAGCCTTTCAAGGCTTTGTTTTCGGGTTGAGTTTGGGAAGCGGTTGGCCAGATCCGTTCCTTGATGAATGTCTTCACTTTAATCTGCAAGGCAAAGCCATACGCTTCAAAGAAAGGCAGGCTGCAGGAATAAGGTCAGTGTTCCTTTGAAGCCAAGGTTCAAAGATGAAATAGCAGTCCCAGTGAAATGACAATGTTTATGCACAAACAGCCACCTTGACTGCAGCCAGGCTCCTCGCGGAGCTAATACACACAAGCTGGGGGTCTGCAAGCCACCCAATCCTTTCCCCAACACCGAGGCCCTTTTCATCCCCTGGCCTATCGCCCTGTACAGCACAGTGAACCCAAAGTGGAGATCTGGTTTCTCCATCCTACCGGACATTGAGTGGTCCACCAGCAAACACCAACCCTGTGAGCCCCTCAAGGGCAAAATCTGTGTCTTACATTAATCTGATGTTCCTCTGAGTATCCAGCCCACTGCTTGGCTTAGTAAACATTCCATGAGTCAACTTTTACCTTGCAGACCCACTCAATTTCAGGTCAGTGTTTATGCTGAACAAGATGGAGGGAATGTTTGTCTCATAGGACTGGGAGCTGGGGGGCAGTCCCACGCCAGTTGTGGCAACTGCAGAAGGGGTCACTTAGCAATGGTGATTGCTCAGAGATGGACACCACTTTGGCAGCAGTCCAGAAAGATGGCAGCTCTATCATTTTCTTTATGGCCCAGACAGCCACAGGAGGGTGAGCCCCAAGCTGCACCAACCACTCCCCTGAAGGAAGCATTGTCTACAATTGTCATCTTATTACTTATTTAAATTTTTGATGCATATTTTTCAATTAATCAGTCAACATTCTTTTTGAACCCCTAATTGGGGTTCTCTGTCCCCCCAGCTCTGGGTAACCTTTCACTTTTCAGAGGAAACAGAAGTTGTATCATGTAGAGGGTTTAGGGTGTGTGCTTTGCAGCCAAACTGTGTGGGGTCCGGTCCCCAACCCACCACTTGCTCCATGAAATGGCCAGTTGCCTACCCTCTCTTAGCCTCAGTTCCTTCATTATAAACTGAGGTTGTAGAAGGATTAAGTGATAGAATACAGAATAGTGAACTCAGGATGATGCTTGGTGCGTAGTAAGCACCTGATACAGGCAAATGATTCCTTTCTCCTCCCTTCTCTAGTTTTTCCAACAGTGTTTATGCAGCCTGGAAGCTCCCCATCTCTCAGGCCTTACAGCTGTTCCAGCAGCAAATCCAGCAGCAGTTTGTTTGACGTAAACCCAGATGCTGGTCTTCTCTCGCTCCCCACCACCCCCTCTGTCAGCTCTCACCTGGATCACTGGAGTGATTCCCCACTCCCCACGCTTGTTGTCTCGTGACATTCTCCACACAGAAGCAAGATTACCTTTTTTAAAAAAGTCACTCAAACCGGATCACTGCCCCACTCAGAGTTTCCCACTCTTTTCCATCTTAGCATAAAAATCCAGACTGTGGCCTTCAAGGCTTCTTCTCCTGGCGTGATCGTCCACATTTCCCACCCCTTGCTCCCCTGCTTGGTCTGCTCAGAGCAGGTGGTGTCCTTACTTTTCCTGGAACCCAGAGAACAGCTACTACAGATGAGGGTCTTCGCGTTTGCTGGTCTTCCTGGAACAGCATGTTCAGCCAACAGCCGCGTGACCCGCTCCCTCACTTTCCGCCCATCTCTGCTCGGAATCAGCCTCATGAGAGGAGCCACTGGGTCCTGAACTGCACACTCACCGCCCATCCCTCGAATCCTCCTCACCTTGCTTCAGTCGTCACAGCACTCATAAGCACAGGGCAAATAATCCACAGATCTGCCTGTTTTCTGGTTTCTCTCACTAGAACGTGAACTCCAGGAGAACAAGCGTTTCGTTTTAGTCTTTACACTGAGAACAGTGCCTGGCAGTAACAAATTCTCAACAAATATCTGTTGAATCCTTCTCTCTTTCCCTTTCAGCTCAGTAAATAAAAGACCCTTATCTCCTCCACACCTCTGTGCTTCTTTTCCTTTCCACCTTGTAAACGGCATTGGCCCCTTTTCTCAACTATGAACTTGATCATTTCCTCCCCCGTAAAAGCCTCCCCTCACCCCCTCCTTTTGTTTCTACAGCCATTGAGTCGCATCCCTTCCATTGCAGCAAATCTTCCTGAAAGAATGGCCCATGTGCCAGCTCCCTTTCTCCTCCCCACGCAGCCATCAGCCCTCGTCCTCTGGCCATTTCTCTGGGCTCTGTTCCCTCAGAGGTCACCGCCACCCGCCTACCCCGCCGCTGCTCCCCCAGCCAAACTGGACTGGACGGACGTCTCCACCTCACCCTCCCTTCCTGAGAACAGTCTTCCCTTGGTTGTGGAAGACGCTTTTCTTCCTGGTTCTTCTTTCTTTGTCCTTCCTCTGCTTTACTGCTGGGTCCTCTTCCCCACCTACATTTGCCAGAATTCCAGCCTCTGCTCTCTTTATGTTTTCCTCTGCACATGCTTGCCTGCCCCCCCTGTTCCATTCTGTTGTGTAGAAACATGCTTCTCAAACTTGAACTCACATCAGTCACCTGAAAAAGTGATGGAGAAAACCTCTCTGCCTCAGGACACACAGTGGATTACTCCATTGGCTAACACATTCCTTGTCTCACCAACATGGCTGTTGAAAAAAGGATCTCTGTGATTTCATCAACTTTTCCTGCTGTTAACTTCAGTGCTAGGCTGATGGAATTCACCAACTCTGTGAATCACAAGGCCACTTTTGCTATCATAAAAAAGTGAAAGTGTTAGTCACTCAGTCACGTCCGACTCTTTGCTACCCCATGGACTGTAGCCCAGCAGGCTCCTCTGTCTATGGAATTCTCCAGGCAAGGATACTGGAGTGAGTTGCCATGCCCTCCTCCAGGGGATCTCCCCAAACCTGTGTCTCCTGGATTGTAGGCAAATTCTTTACCATCTGAGCCAACAAGGAAGTCCCTTTGCTATCATATACACGGCAATATTTGATTTGTTTATAATCGAGTGGCTGATAAGGTTTCCCTAGAAAGGACAGAGTAGTGGAAATTTACATACAAGTGAAAATAAATAGAGTTCCAATTTCTAATATATAATATCCAACTTCAGTAGAATACATTTTCATTGTTGCTAATAAAATCTCCTGTACTTAAACAATAAAGGAAAATAGAAGATTCTTCTAAAAATAGAATTTTCTAGTTTTCTTCAAAATCATTATTGTCTTACCCTTAAATAGGACCTTCTGGGTGGCAGGATGGGTGGCAAGATAGAATAATGAATTGTGTTCTTCCTTGATGTAAAGCAACTAGCTATACAGGATTTGACAGGATGAAACACAATAAGCTGTCTTACCTTTGTAATTTAATATGTTTTCTCAATATAGTACTCTGGGATTATTGCTGCAAAAAAGATGAGACAAATAATATTACCAGCTTCCCTCTTCAATCATCTTACAAATCAAACTTAGGTATTATGCAGATATTTACCTCAATTCTCCACTTTCAATATTTCAATGTGAGACCCAGGCTTTGGTAAACATTAGCAGGAAGGTCAGTAAGAGAGGGATGGAGTAACTGACCCCCCAAATTAGATCTAAGTACCCCATCATTGTGCCGATACAGGCATTCTTCCTCAAGCGGAGCTTCCTTTGTTCTTTAGAAAATAAAAATTGTGATGAGCCCAAGATCTGAGGAGGAAGTGTTAAATAGACATGCTCCCCAACAGAGGGCCTCCTCACACTGATTTTCTGAGATTCTTTTTATTTCTTGCATGACTTGAGAGGTATTCCAAACATTCTATCTGTGAAGAAGCTGTTGCCTCAGCCCTAGGTTTCTGTGTTCATGTCCCCATGCTGTCTTTGGCAAGATTAAGGAATGAAGATTCAGCTAATGTGATTGCTCTTCTTTTTCCCTCTGCATACTGGTCTCTGGTGTGAGGAGGCTCTCCACTCCTGAACCGGGGAGGTAATGTCTTTTAAATCCATATTTTGATTAGATTATAGCATCACTAGTTTATGGTGACGTTGCCCATTCTCAAATTAAAACTGACTGTTCTGTCCCTTCCCTGCAAAATCTCTGGTTCTATTCACTGAGAATATCCAAAGAGTTAAAGAGGACTGTGGTTTCTATTCAAAAAGGAACAACCGTGGGAAAGGGAAAAAGGATGATTCTGGTGGATGACGTTAGTGGGTAAAGTCCAGATCGTGTTTAAAAACACAGATAAGTCAAAATCAGAGAAAACAAAGGTGGTCCTTTCTGCTTTCCAGCAACTTCCACTTTCCTCATTGTTGACCCCCGGACCACCACCCAGACCTTCCTTGCTCCCAAAAGCAGACACAGAAGCCCTTGTGTCTTCTGCTACTCCAGCTCTCTCTCAGAGCTTCAGACTGAAACTTGGGGACTGGATGAAATCTAGACTCGGTACAGTTTGTAATGAGGGGCGGGGGGTATTGATGCTGGAGTGACCCTTCTAACTTGTGCCATTAAGCCCAGACCTTCCATAACTATCCTTTCTAAAGTATCAGCCCCTCCCTTGTGGGTGACTACTCCTTCATTCCACACCATTTTCCTCCAGAGGTTCCATCACCACTTAGAATTATATTCTTGTTTCTTTGGTGATTGTCTATCTCCCCCAGGAGAGTACAAGTGCCATGAGGGCAGCGACACTGTCTCAACCTCAAGCGATATATGTTGGCTGGATGAGGGACGCCCCCCATTCAGTGTAAGCTTTGGCCATATCCTGTAACTATTCACAAGGCTTTGGTACCACCCTTCAGCATGCTTGTGATGTTTCCTCTGTCTAGAAGACTCCCATCTCTCCCCACACATCCACCATACCCACTCTTCATCTTCTGAACCTTTGTTCAGGCTTCTAAGCCCTGTCTTGATGCCGCAGACCGGAAATAATCCTTTCCTCCTCTGTCTCATACAATCCTTGACTCTTATGTTAGTCACACACACCTTAGTCCAGTCCTCCAAATATGTAGTGATTAGTTAATTATTAATAATTGTGCCTTAGGCATCAAATGGGCTTCCCTTGTGTCTCAGATGGTAAAGAATCCACCTGCAACTAAGGAGACACAAGTTCAATCCCTGGGTCAGGAAGATCCCTGGAGAAGGAAATGGCTACCCATGCCAGTATTCTTGCCTGAAGAATCCCATGGACAGAGGAACCTGGTGGGTTACAGTCCATAGGGTTGCAAAGAGTTGGATGCAATCGAGTGACTGAGCACACATCCAAGCATCAAGTATATGAATGAATGAAAACTGAATGACCAAATTTAAGGCTAAGCAGAGTCCCTGAATTCTAATCACTCTCAATAAATATAGTATCATTGCTATAGAGGTTACTTATAGAATTATTTTGGTTCAAATACTAGAGTTATGATCACTTCTTTAGTAGATATATGCCTAAGCCAAAATGTACAGTTCCTTTTCTATTATTTTGATAAATGAATAGTTTTACATGATTACGTGTGCTAAGGCTTGTTCTGGACACCATCTAATATAGAGATGAGTAAGCAGGATAATTCAAGTTATTGCTACCAAATCACAGAACCAAAAATGGAGTTTTTCCTTTAATTATCCAAGTAGTAGCTTAATCCTTCACTTAAGGTTTCCTCTGAAGACACCATCCAAAGCTCAGCTGTGCGTTTGACTCACACAGTAATCAGCAAAGACTGGCACTAGCTAATCCTCTGTCCAAGCTGAAGTGTATTTCCAAAATACAGGTAAGAGGGTTTTCTTATGCATCCAAAATGGCATTTTCCACTGAGTATGCTGAGGGACCNACACCATCCAAAGCTCAGCTGTGCGTTTGACTCACACAGTAATCAGCAAAGACTGGCACTAGCTAATCCTCTGTCCAAGCTGAAGTGTATTTCCAAAATACAGGTAAGAGGGTTTTCTTATGCATCCAAAATGGCATTTTCCACTGAGTATGCTGAGGGACCACTTGCCCTCCTCTTCTTAATGGTGATTTGCACTTAGGATTCTTTTCAATCAAGAAATTTCATGTTTTCATGACATTCCCTGGCAACTAGTAATGAGAGATTGAGGAACTAAATTTCCCACGTAAAAATTAGAGTTTCCCTTGTTGCCATTTAGCCAACAGAAAACAAATGGTCATTAGGATTTTAAATCCTTGAAAATTTTTCATGATATCTTTCCTTACAAGGTCAGTTTTAGTTAAGTTTAACTTGCTGTGGTAATAAAGGCCAACACATAAACACAATAGACATTTATTTGTTCTTCATATAAAGTCCAAAAGGGATGTTAACCCAGCCTCCTTCCACCTGGTGGCTCCTCCCACTTCGATCTATGGTTTAAAAGGTTGGGGCAAGGTGCGAAGATAATCTGTGTGTGTGACGTTTTCAGGGGCCATGACTGAAAAAGGCATGTTTCATTTCTGCCCACATCCTCTTGGTAGAACTGGGTCATGTGACCTTGCCTAACCACAGAGGATCCTGGGAAATGAAACTAGCCATCTGCCTGGGAGACGGAAACTGGTTCGTTGAATAGCCAGCCAGTCTTTGCCACAGTATTTAACCTCAGTCCAGGACATTCTTTCCCCTGCCTTTCTGATGGATGTATATTGTGGGAAGACACTGTATATTTTAGACAGTTTCCCAATCTTTCTCTATTGACTTAGTAAATAAACTCTTGACCTGGAATGGAATAAAAGTAGCTAAAGAAAAAAGAACAACAAAGTCCAAAAGACTGAAGATGAATCTATTCCTTTTACAGGGACTCTCAGGGCTTCCAGTCTGGCTTTTACTAGAAACACTTCTGCTTCTTTTTCGCAGAACCTGATCCCAAGCCATGGCAGGTACTGAGATCATTATCGTTATGATGGTGCTAAGTTCCCCAATGCTGTGTACTTTTTGGAGGCAGCAAGTGGACCCTGGGCATAATGCTTCCCAGAAGAAACTAAAAAGACATGAAATTGGAACAGCTCTGGAAGTCAAGCCAGAACAGGGGAGAATGTATATTTTGGAAGTGGTAACACTTTCAGAAATTCAGGACATTTGGGGGGAAGGGAGGATGTGATGAGACAGAAAATTATAAATTACATCTTTATCAGAAAATTATAAATTGCCATTTAAAACATGCAACTTAAAACCATGGGCATTTGGGTTAATTATCTGAATTGGGTGGGTTTATTCTGAGATATCCCAACTCTCTTATTCAGCCACACTTTGGTTATCTGGGGACATGGACTAAAAGGAGGCAAAGAGGCTAAAAAAGTGTCAAACTTGTGATGTTCATCATATCAGCACCCAGCAGGTGATGAATCAAGGCAAACCAATCAAGGGAAAACTGAATTCTAAACCCAGGTAGGAAGATAAAACTAGCAATTTTACATAAAGATGGAATGTATATGAAAATATGATTCTATGCAACATTGCTTTAAGCATTCTATCTATTTTGGGAAGCATTAAAAACTGTGTGCTTCTGTTTTGTACACGTGGGTGAATTCAGTCCACATAATTCATTCTTTACCATATCTGGGATTTTATTTAAAATTTATCCAGAGATTTAAATTTCTATTTTTTTTATTCAATTCTTAACAGAGGTTGAATAAAATGGCAAGATCTTTCAAATAACTTCATTCATTTATGAACCTCAATCATTTTTCTTTTCTTTCTCCTCTGGAGAGGAAACTTAAAAGAGTGAGACTTAAACTAAGATGCATTTGCACTGGAAAATCCAGCCATGCCTCATTTTTAAAGTATTTTGTCTGGATTATTTCATTCATCCTGCTCATTTGTGAAATTTTATCGTGAGATTGGCAGGTGAGATACTGACCCCACTCCTAACCCGACAAGGACTTGGAGAAAGTAGCCCCCGCGCCTTCCAGCTGTGACCTTGGACCTTTGCTCTGGTCCCTGGAACAGGGCACACATATTTTTACACTTGAGTTTGATAGGTTTAAAAAAAGGGAATACTAACTGGGAAGATTTAGGACTTTGAAGGCAGAGAGAAATGAGTCCACTGGGTGACAGCAATTCACTCTCCAGAGTGGAATTTTCTTGCTTTCCTGCTGTTTACATTTGACACGAGACTCATTCACGAACTCTCTCCTAAGATATTGCTTCTCCACAGGGCAAGCTGTTTGGAGGGCAGCAAACCACGCCTCTCCACCAAACCATCAAGCTTATCCTGTGGCCGTTCTTGCTAACTTATTCTTCACCCAGAAGCTCTATGAGGAATAAAGAGGGACAACCAGACAGGACTGTGATCAGGCAGATGAAGCCATGATAATTAGATGCGGAGTTTATAAAGGTCTTCTCAGCACCTACCTTGGCAGGGAGCTTAGCGAATACAAAATGCACTTCCTCCAAGTTCTTTTCTCCCTGAAACCCCAACACATTGTTAGTTCTGTCCGTCTGCAGTCCCTCCGTGAGTGCAGAGAAGTCCACTGAGAATCCCACCTGAAATGGGCCGTCTGGAGTCCCTGGCACCTGACACCCATGGCCTTGCTCAGGGAAGACCTCTGCTGCTGCTTCCTAAATCTGTTTGGCCCTTGGTTGCCAGCTGGAGACACAGAGAAATGCAGAGAAAGAGGCAGAAGGCGCAGAGGGCTGTGCTTTCTAAACGGTTACAGGCCACTGGCCTTTCAGCAACAGTTAATGCAGAACAGATGGCAGGTGCTACGCTCGGCTGGCTCTCAACTGAGAGGCTGCCTCTGTCCATGATTAATCACCTGTGCTGGGGGGTCAAAAAGTTCTACCTGGCCTGGGGGCGGGGGGAGCGACCTAAGGTTGGAGTTAGCAAGCAAAGTGACAGTCATTGCCTCTCTGCCCTGTGGCTGCTCACATGTTTTTAGGATCACTATGGGGTGGGGAGGGCATCCAATAAACAGAATTAGCCAACCCCTGGAACCCTACCTAGGAGGGGAAGTTTGTCTGGTTGTGCAGAAATGGCTCAAAAACTGGTCCATATTGTTCTGTCCCTTCATTTCCTTCCCCTTGAGTTAGCCAAGGGTAGAATTTTATGGCAGATCAGTAAATTCTGCACTTGCTTTGAGGCCTTAAACGATTTCCCCGGCATGAGAGAATCTGTTTGTTTTTTCCATGGCACTGGGGCAAAAGGATAGGGTAGCCACTTCCTTCCTCCCATCCTACAAACAAGATATCCTCTTACACCATGAGTCCTGCAGAAGTTTCCTCTTCACTTTTGTTTCCTCTGTGTGGACGGGGAGATGGGGGCGTTGTGATGTAACACACATGGAATTCTTTATCGGTTCAGTCCAACTGGAGAAGAACGTGATCCCAGCTGTAGGATCTTTGAGGGTGAAGGGGAGTTGCTGTTACACATTGATCTTTGTTTTCCCTGTCACAGGTCGTTTTCAACTGAACACCAAAAATCACCAATCCACTGGGGGCAGTACCCTACCCCCACTCTTGTCTGGAGAAGTTGGGGAGAAAACCAGTTACCCCGTCAGCCACAGCTGGGGAAGATTAAGCAGGTGGATTTGTGGCTGTGCTCTGGGCTAGAGAGAATGTGTTAGTTCTCTATTTCTGCATAATAGACGACCACAAATTTCAGGGCTTCCTGTTTTTATTTTTTGACCATGCCACACAGCATGTGAGATCTTATTTCCCCAACCAGGGATTGAAGCTTTGCCCCCTGCACTAGGAGCACAGAGTCTTAACCACTGGACTGCCAGAGAAGTCTCAAACTTCAGGGGTTTCAAACAACACCCATTTATAATCTCACAGTCTCCTGGGGTCGGGAGTCTGGGCAGTCTCTGGCAAGGCAGAAATCAGGGTGTCAGCAGCTTTCTTTGGAGCTCACACTTCTCTTCCAAGCTCCCATGGGTGTAGCAGAACCCAGTTCCTAAGGTTCGCCAGACTGAGATGCTGGTTTGTCTGTCAGCTGGGAGCCCACCTCAACTGCTGGAGACTTGAATTTCTTACTATGTGACGCCCTCCATTTTCAAAGTCAGCAGTGGAGAATGTCCCTGTTAAGACCCCTCCCTCCCTCTTTGAGTCTCTTTCTTCAGGGACAGCCCAGGCCTTTCTCAGAGCTAACCTGATTAGGTCTTAAGTATTGGTTAATACCCCTAAAATTCATTTTGCCTTTCTAAAATAGGACTTTATTTAAAGATCTCCAGTAGTTATAAGCTTCATCTTGAATACTCAGAATGAATGTTAGTCTAGTGAATACTTAGTTCTGGGAGATAAGAACATATAAAAAGGCATGTCCTAGGCACCAAAACAAAAAAGAAGCAAACAAAAAACAGGTTATAGGAACAACCAGAACAGCTGTAGATAGCACAGATCACTTCTAGGACCAGTTGGGTACCAGACGCTCTCCAAAGTGCTTAAAATAAAGTCCTTGTAATCCAGTACGAAAGGGACATGCTTATTCTTGTTATTGTTATTGTCATTGTTCACATTTTACTGGCGAAGAACCTTAGTTGCAGAACGATGAGATGCCTTGCTCAAGGTGGCACAGCGGAGTTTGAACCCAGGAAAATCAGGCTCCCAGTCCTCGACTCTGTTGGCGTGGAAGCAAGTTGGAGGTGGGGGGTCTGTTCTTCCAGCTGCTGAGCCTCCACCTCACCTTTTCCCCACACCCTCTAGGCTTCCTCAGTATAACCTGCCCAGCAAACACTCTGAGAACCGGAGAGTCTGAATACTGTACCCACTGCCTCAAAGGGGCTGCCGAGGAGCTTCTTTCACGTGCACTGTCTCTTGGGCCCTTTCAAGGAACTCCAAGAAGCCGGTTCCGCAGCCACAATCTCTCCTCTGCCACAGCCGTCGCTGCAGCCCCTCTCTCACCCATTTCTGCTGCCACCCTGGCCTCCTCCTGTGCCTGGCCACCTCCAGCCTTTCCTTTATGCTACTACATGCACTACACGCTGCAACCTCCTCTCCCGAAACCCCCTAGAACATGGTGTATCCTGTTTGTGCTGCTGCCTGGACTCTCTAGTGCCCACCTGCTCCTAGGCTGGCAACTCTAGCCCTCTGGGTCTTATTCCACTGATCTTTCTCCTGACAGTGAACCAAATGTTCTAGGCAAGTGGGCTACCGACCCCCCTCTGGTAAGGTTCTTGCCACCTCCGGGGTCTTTGCTCCAAACTTCCAGAGCACTTCTTCCAAGGGGCATTCAACTTTCTACCATTTATGATTATTAGATTAATTTTCCTAGTCTATAACCACCTTGAAAACAATAGACACTTTCATCTTTCAGTCTTGCCACACAGCAGCCCCCACATTGAATAGCACTAAGTATCATTCTCCCCAAAGTCCCAGGAGACAGATTGTCACCATCTCCACTTAACAGAGCAGTAAATTAATGCTCAGACATGAGTGGCTTGCTCATCTTCACGGCAAAGAGAAAAGGGTGGATGGAAGCTGACATACGGATCTGTAGATGGAGCAGAAAAATGCAAAAATAACTCGGAGACAAAATTGCTCTCCAGAGTCTTCAATTAGAATCATCCATATTATCTTCATAGAATCAATAGCCGCAATAATTCGTGACTACAAGGGCTGGTTTTGAACTAGGGTACACACCACAGTCGCCTAGGGGAAGGCTTTCAAGAAGGTCTACACCAGTCCTGCAGAAGCAGAGTCTCTGCAGATGGGGACTTACCCATGAGTATCCTAGAAAACAAAAAATTCCCTGAAGACTCTGGTGTGTTCCCCTGTTTAAGAATCACCAATTCACAGGTTTCCCAGAAGACTCCAGCCCTCATTCCCCATCATTAGTAACTTTCTAAGGAACTGCTCTCTATTTAAATGCAAATTAAAATTAAATCATATCACTTATTCTATAGGGATTCAAGAAGCACTGCTATGTGACAGGCCTGCTGACTCTGTCTCTATTTGTCTTACAGCCCTTCTCCTGTGTCTATTATCTGATATCTGCCCAGTCTCTGGGTAGATTGTGTGCACGTGCTAAGTTGCTGCAGTCATGTCTAACTCTTTGTGACCCCATGGACTATAGCCCTCCTGGCTCCTCTGTCCGTGGGATTCTCCAGGCCAGAATACTGGAGTGGGTGGCCACACTCTCCTCCAGAACGTCTTCCTGACCCAGGGATCAAACCTGTGTCTTTTGTGTCTCCGGCATTGGGAGGTGGGTTCTTTACCACTAGCAACACCTTGGAGGCACTATCTGGTAGATTATTTCTTGCCTAATAGGTAGATTATTACGCAGCCCTAGAATTTTGTATCTTCTCCTCATATTAGCAGCTGGCCTTTCTCTGGTACACAGTGAAGGCTTTTCAGTTGTGAAATGTACGAACCCATGAACCATGGGACTCACACCTCATCAGGAATAGGTTTCACAGCTTCTTCAAAGAGCAGACTCTGATAAACTCGATGGCACCACCAATGTCCAGGTCCACTGGGTAACGCAAAAGCCACCTCCCAGCCTCAGTCTCCTCGTCTGTGAAGGGGACCCAAAAGCACAGCGCCTGGCTCGTAGTAGCCGCACAAGGGATGTTCATCCTTACCTCTCCTTCTGGATTAAGCCCCTGACAGTGTCTTTGAGCCGCAAGTGGTGAGGTAGAGGCCCGGAAATGAAACCGTCCAGCCTGCCCAGTCCCGCTCCTGCGTGCGTGCATGAATGGGGGCGTGGAGAGGCCTGGGCAGTCCTTGGCACATGTGCGTGGGAGCATAAAACACGCCATAACCTTGGAATCTGGACATCAAAAGGGAGTGCTTCAGCGCCTGATAAAAATGTGTGTTCCTTTCCGCAAACCACTCCAAACCGTTTTCGCCATCCCACTGGGAAGCTCGTCACTGCTAATGTGATTCTTATGATTCTTGCTGCTTGGTAGCCTCTTGATCTTTCCTGAGATCTCCCTGCCCCAGAGTGTGTCAGAAACAAAATGTCCTGTCTGGTGGCCAGAGCTTAAAGTCACAGACGTTGGGTTCCTGCTGCCACGTTGAAATTTTACTCCAAGGTCTCTCCCCAGCACCCCTGCCCCCGCCCCTCCCTGTGCCTGGAGGAGAAGCCTAGTGTGAGCATCAGACAAATAAATGGAAGGAAGGGGAGGCCGTGGAGGGTTGGGGTGGGAGCCGAGGGGCAGGGAGGACCTTCTGAGACCACCGCGGGCACCCTGGAAGGTCAATTTGGTTGTTGAGAAAGATCAACTTCTTAAATTGTGTGACAGTTTTTAAGGGAAGATTCTACCCATCTCTAAAGAAAAGAATCACCTTTTCCCAGCACAGCACAGGTTTGAGGTCTCCCAGTCTGTATTCTGCACTGATGAGAGGAGCGCCATGTGTGTTTCTGTATGTGCCCTTTTCAATCTGGGGCGTAATAAAATGAGTCCCCGCCATGGCATCTGGTTCCATGCACATTTCCTCTGTGAGACAGCAAGCTCAAAAAGTCTGCAGAAAATAGAGAGTGTCATTGGTATTGGCTGGCAAACGCGCTGGAGCCTTACAGAGGGAAATGCCTTTCTCTTTCTTGCCAGCCGATGGTTCAACAGAGAAGAAATTTTCCTTCTTTAGCTTCTGACAGGTCATTCTGGGCATGTCCTCTGTCCACAGTGCCTCCTGGCTCTCTGAAGATGGAGTTGTCCCGAGCATATTTTTGGAAACTCCACTGATGATTGTTTTTATTAGGGGACTGCATGGCTTTGTAGTGGAACGCTTAGGGTTTTATTTGTTTTCCTTCCCTGGCCCCAGCTGTTTTTGTTTTAACAGCATTGGAGAGAAGGTTAAATCCAGTCCATCCCTCAAGTCAGCAAAGCTAGAAACCCGAGTGGGCCGAATGGCACCCTACAGGTCATCTGCCTGATTGGGTCCATCCCTGACCTTATCCAGCCTCACGGGAGGGGCGAGGTTGACAGTGGGTTGATCTCCAGTCAAGTGAGCATTTTGGAACTGATAACTGTCCGGGAGCAAGTCACCCCCCAAATGTACCACTGGAGACCCCAGGCATTCAATAACTGCTGGGATGTCATCTTGCCAAACAAGAAGCAAGGACAAATGCCCATCTGTTTACTTTCCATGTCCCACCAAGGAGCATGACTCAGCCAAGACATGGCCAAACACAGCCACCCATGGCCTTGGGGTTGAACTGGTAATGGCCATTGCTTCTGAGATGCAGAATTTCCTTGGCTGCACCTGGTGAAAGCCAAAACTCACACTTGGTCTCATTCCCAGAGATGCCGATTTCATTGGTCTGGGATACAGTCTGGGCATGGGGCTTTGCCAAGCTCTTTAGATGCTCCAAGGTGCCACTGAGGCTGCTGAGAATTGCTGCTAATGGAAAAATGTAACTAACCTTGTAAATATCTGTTTCCCAGACACAGTACTAAGCATGTTCCTGCACTAACCCCTTTATTGCTCCAAGTCTTTATTTATTTCCTGTGAACTAAGTTTATTTATTTCCAGGTAAAACTGAGGTTTTAAAGCCTTAAGTTGTCCACGTGGAGTTTGGAGTTTCCTAGTCCATTTAACTCCAGAGCTTATTCCTTTTCCAGAGAACCAAGAATACAGCAAAANATGTTCCTGCACTAACCCCTTTATTGCTCCAAGTCTTTATTTATTTCCTGTGAACTAAGTTTATTTATTTCCAGGTAAAACTGAGGTTTTAAAGCCTTAAGTTGTCCACGTGGAGTTTGGAGTTTCCTAGTCCATTTAACTCCAGAGCTTATTCCTTTTCCAGAGAACCAAGAATACAGCAAAATAACACAATTGCATAAGCTCTCCAGCACTCTACATAAGAGATCTGACCCCTAACTTATTTATGTGGCCAGGGCCTCCCTTGTCTTCTCTATAATAGGTTGAAGGAGAATCAGAAAGTATTTAACTAGGGACCTTCTGTGTTGCAAAGGGAAGGTCACTACCACACCTAGTCTTCCTGTCATCCTGGTATGCCCACGGCTGTATGAAAGGACAAGTGCAAAAATTCCTTCTACTTTGACAAAGTACTTTTCAAACAAGAAGCTCAAAGTACAGCGTAATTAATCAAATCACCCACATCCTGTAGATGAGTGGCGTTTTATATGTGCAGATTTCTGTCTGCCTCCAGGCCCTCCAACACCAGGACAATGTTTCCAATTCTCAGAAGTGAGCAATAGAGTAACTGAAAGGAGCTGTATCTTAGCCAGCTCAAAAGACATCAAGCCATCCCTAGTAGTCCTATGTGAGAAAAAGTGGGGTCCACAAAGTGTGTCATAATGGCTTGCCTGCCATGCTGTGCTGCGTGGGAAAAGACGGCAAGAATAAAACATCCAGTTCTTAAGAGTCAGCTGCCCCTGGGATCAATATTCTGATCCATCTGGTCAACTCTCCAAAGGATCTAGAAACCAGAAAGTGATGACATTAGCTGGTGATCCAGTTACTTGGGTTAATCAAGGCAGAGAGGACAGACGGGGCTGATTAAGTAGCGGGGCAGGCCAATGATGGATGAGTCATTATGGGCAAGTGCAAAGATAATGCCATTGGGAAAAGCAATATAAGTCATTCAGGTACTACCAGACCAGGAAATCCGTCTAGTCCTAGAGGGGGATTATTTAGGAAGTATCAGACCCAGCCGGATGAACTCATCTATTCATTGTACATCTAACAATCAACAGAAGAGCTGTCCCCTTGTAGGGGACAAGCCATATGGAATACATTTTGAAGACTGGGATGTATATCTGTGCCTTCATTTGAAACACCTTCTTTTTTTTTTATTTTATTTTATTGATGTATAGTTGATTTACAATGCTGTGTTAGTTTTAGGTATAGAGCAAATTGATTCAGGTATACATGTACATCAGAGAAAGCAATGGCACCCCACTCCAATACTTTTGCCTGGAAAATCCCATGGACGGAGGAGCCTGTTGGGCTGCAGTCCATGGGGTCGCTAGAGTTGAGCACGACTGAATGACTTCACTTTGACTTTTCACTTTCATGCATTGGAGAAGGAAATGGCAACCCTCTCCAGTATTCTTGCCTGGAGAATCCCAGGGGCGGGGGAGCCTGATGGACTGCCGTCTATGGGGTCGCACAGAGTCGGACACGACTGAAGCGACTTAGCAGCAGCATACATGTACATATATACATATGTTTTTAGATTCGTTTCTCATAGGTCATCACAGAACATTGAGTGGTGGTCCCTGTGCTATTAATATATAGTAGATCCTCATTGGTTATCCATCTTATGTATAGTTGTATATGTACATTCATGCCAAGCTCTTGATTTATTCCCCCAGTGTTTCCCCTTTAGTAACCACGAGTCTGTTTTTTATAAGTCTGTTTCTGTTTTGTAAATAAGTTCATTTGTATCTGAATCACCTTCTTTTTTTTTGTTAAATTTTTATTTTTTAGTTTGTTTTGCTTTACAATACTGTACTCATTTTGCCATACATTGACATAAATCAGCCATAAGTGTACCTGAGTTCCCCTTCTTTAAGCAAGTCATAGTCCGGCCCCTCTTTTCTGATCCACAGTACCTCTGCTCCTCCGTTCTCATCTTCCTAAGCACACACTGTTTCAATGTATGGAGGAAGAAATTTTTTTTAAGTAATGACAAATGTTTTTCTTCTTTACTTCTAGTTCTGTCCTTCAAATAGCTTCCTCTCTGTACCAGAAGACACTTCAGCATGTTCCAAAACAATTCTTTTCTTTTTTTTTAAAGCACAAAAGAGGCTGTGTCTATGCAACAAAATTTACGCAACTGGTTCTACACCTCTCCAAGTCCCTTTCTTGGATTCATGTTGCAAATCTGAAATTTTAGGGGAGAGAGCTTATTGTTTCAAGAAGGTGGGTAGGAAACTAAAAGCCCATATGAATGAAAGTAAACTATGCCTGCAGCCAACTGTTTCTTTAAAACCAAGTCCCAGCTAGGAACCCTCACAGCAAAAGTTATCCATGAGCGCAGGATCAATCGCCAGTGAATGCCAGTTCTCCTGACTTCTTTTCCCTCCCTGATTGCTCCTGCTTCTGTCTCCCTTTTAAGCTCCTCTTCCCAAGCACTCAGTGCTGAATTCTCCAATCCCTGTACTTCCGGTTTTTCAGACAGTCCACTCACTGTTTCTTCTGTCTTGCCCTGCCCTCAACCACATCTTGCTGGTTCTCAACCATTCTGTTTTGTCTAAAAACTATAGGACCATTGCATCTGTTCCCTGGGTGAGGAACTCCCTCCTCTTGATTTTGGTAACCTTTGTCTGTCTTTCAGATCTCAGCTCACTCATCACGCGTTGCTTTCCTCAGACTTGGTCTAAGCTCTCCACTGTGGACTCTCAAACACCACATGGCATTCGTTACCACCCTCATCAGAGCTGCAACTTTACATTCATCTGTGATTTTCTGATTCATGCCTGTCTCCCCCAGGAGCCTGTTTCTATCTCTTTTCTCTCATTGCTCCTGACTGACCATGAACTGCCTACTTCCTACTTCATGGCTACCCTAGTTTCTACTGACCAATGATTTCCTCTGTCTCATAGATTCCAGTAATACAATTTTCTCTCAGTTCCCATCATTTTTTGTTTTTCATCCAGTTGTTGATTCTCTCTAAATTTTCTGTAGTCATGCTCTACTAGCAAGACAGTCTTACTGGTCTAATTCATATGTATTATCTCTTTGGCAAACTTCTCATGAGAGACCCACTCACAGCTCCCTGGGCAGCAGCCAAATGAACTGCCCTTAGGCCAAGCGTGTCCTTCATCCATGGGCTGTTGCCAGCCTGGGGGACAGGTCAGCTTTCTCAAGCAAGTACAACAAACAAGATACTTTCTCCCTCACGATCTGCTTTCTGAGGACTGGCAGAGCTGGAGAGGGATCTTCCTGGAGAACAAGGATGGGGGAAGGGGTGAAGAGTAATAACAGAAAAGAAGAGGGACAGTTGAGGTTCGCAGCAATCTTCTTCTTGGTTGGTGTTCCGTTTCACATTCCCTTCCCCTGAACCAATGTGTCTATAGCACTTAGCAGATTCCACACACTGTGGGTACCTAGTAAATAGTAGTTTACCTCCTTCATTCTGGCGAGGCAGCCTTCCTGCTCCCCTGCTGCCCTGAAGCCTAGCCTGACTGTAGTTGGCAGCAGTAGCCAGCAGCACTGTCCCCCGGACCCTGTCTTCCAGGTGCAGGGCAGGTCCCGGCTGTCAGTGCCCGTACCTGCCCACCAGGAGATCTTTGCCCACCCTGCTCTGACCCTCTTCCAGCCCTTAATGCAGGCCTGCAGAAAGACTTAACAGCACTTGCCAAGACAGTCTGGCATCTGCTTCCCTCTTCCAGGTGGGAATTGATGGATTTCATGCCTATTTCCTTCCAGGGCTGCAGAGAGTACAGCAACTGGCAAAAAACACAAGATACTTCAGACAGAGACTAAGCCAAATGGGATTCATTGTGTATGGCAACGAAGAGTCTCCCGTGGTCCCCCTGCTCCTTTACATGCCTGCGAAAGTAGCGTGAGTATCCAGCAGACCCCCACCATAACACCCAAGCCCCAGGGTGATCTGATGGAAATGGCACTCCAACACCAGGGACTCTTTCAGCACAGCTGCTGCTTTGCATCTTGAGCAAGATGCTGAGCTCAAAACTCACTTGTCCAGTTCCTCAGAAGTCACAAGGTCTTGTGGGAAAGGAGCCAGCTGCTGTGGCCCACCATTTCCGTGCTCTGTGAATTGGGTGAAACCACTTGCTGCCTGAGGCCTCAGCTGTAAATGAATAAGGGTCCTGCCCTTCCTCCTGCCCCAAGATCTTTCTCGGGAAGAACCTCAAAAAACCCTCTCTCCCAACATTCAAAAGCAACACGACTAGACTCTATACATTCTCCCGTTAAACTCTCACAGCCCTCCTACAAAGAAGGCAGCCTCCTGTGTGGGGAAACTGAGGCTGAGAGCAGTTAAATAGCTTTCCAAAGCCAAGATCAAGTGTAGGAAAACCAAAAGGCAAACCCAAACTTAGGCTCTTGCTCCAAAACTCTTGCTCCCAACACCAAATTTTAATACCTCTCCTGTAAGCTGAATTCAGGTTGTTTTCCACTGATTGTGACTCTGAAGTTGAGCATTAGTAATAAGCGCATAAAGAGAAAAAAAAAAAGACTTTTTCTCAATATGCTGTCGATGAGTTTTTCCAGGAGTCATTCTCCAATCTGGTAGACATGAATGAACTCTGTGATTAAAAAGAAATTAATTAAAATCTTCTCTAAATATAAAATAGTTGTGTGCCTGACCCAGCACATGGGAGAAAGTAATTATCAACAGATGTTCATCAGATTCTGGAGGTCCTGACACTCCTCTAACACAACCGTATTGTTGGAACTTTCTATTCAATTCTCTGACAGTCTAGGTTGATTGGCAGACTATTAGAAGTAGTATAGAAAAGAAGCTCTGGGGCTATTTGTGGAAAACTCATGATGATTAGGATTGAGTTAAACATTCCTAAAAGACGGTTTCTTTAATGTCCACTCTCACATCATGTTGCCAGGGCCAGATGACACACACACACAAGTTGCCTCGTGCGCCACAGTTGTCCACCACTGAGCCCTTTGTTTGTGGATCTAGGTCAGGAAATCAGCGCTTGGGGTGGCCCAGAAGACAGGCTGCTTCGGATGTCACAGGACACTGCTCTGAACTGACGGTGGGGAAGGGGGACAATGGTGATTCCAAGAGGCAGATACCCCAAAGCCCTCTAGCGTCTGGTCTTGGATGGCACGGAAAAAATCCACATTTACTCAGAGTGGCCAGGGAAGTGGTGTGTTCCAACTCCTCGCTTAGCCCATGCTTATCTAATACTTTATGATTCGCTCAAATGAAGACACCAAAAGTAAGCTTGCTTTATTTTGAAATGTGTTAAGTACACAATACTGGAAGGTGGTGTTAGGGAGTGTGCTTGATATTTGATGATGGAAGCTGGAATTAGAACCTCAGCAGGATGGGAAGTTGAGTCCATCTAATGAGAAGAGCCCGTGGCAAGCAAAACAAATGCACTTAAGCGCGTGGCGACAGAAGGAGAGACTTCCTCTCCTCCTTCATATGACAGGAGTCCTGACTTGGCAAAGCTAATGTGAAAAATGAAAATAAAGCTGAGAAGGAGTTTCCTGGAAAACTTATGTTCTAGAGTATAATGAGATGTTTGGAATGAAAAGGAATTTTCATTCTGTCTCTTCCTCATCAAACCAAACCTCGGAATCCCCGCTTTTCTCATATTGAAAATGAGATATATCAGGGTATATTGGCCAGTAGTGGGATTGCTGGGTCATATGGTAGTTTTTATTCCTAGCTTTTTAAGGAATTTCCATTCTGTTCTCCATAGCGGTTGTATCAATTTACGTTCCCACCAACAGTGCAAGAAGGCTCCCTTTTTCTTCATACCCTCTCTAGAGTCTATTGTTTATAGAGTTTTTAATGACAGCCATTCTGACCAGTGTGAGGTGATACTTCATGGTAATTTTGATTTGCATTGCTCTAATGATGAGCATCTTTACACCCTGAGAAGATCATAATTCAAAAAGATGCATGATGCATGTACCCCAGTGTTCATTGCTGCACAGTTTACAATAGCCAGAACATGGGAGCAACCTCGATGTCCACTGACAGATGAATGGATGGATAAAGAAGTTGTGGTACATGTATACAGTGGAATATCGTGCTGTGCCAAGTCACTCAGCCATGTCTGACTCTTTACGATCCCATGGACTGTAGCCTGCCAGGCTCCTCTGTCCACAGGGATTCTCCAGGCAAGACTACTGGAGTGGGTTTCCAAGCCATCCTCCAGGGGATCTTCCCCACCCAGGGCTCGAACCCATGTCTCCCATATTGCAAACAGATTGTTTACCATCTGAGCCACCCAGGGAAGCCCAGCGGAATATTATTCAGCCAATAAAAAGAACAAATTTGAGTCAGTTGAAATAAAATGGATGAACCTAGTGTCTATTATACAGCATTAAATAAGCATTAAAAAAAAACAAATGTCACGTATTAACACATGTATATGGAATCTAGAAAAATGGTATTGAGGAAGCTATTTGTGGGGCAAGAATAAAGACTGTAGAAATAGAGGGGAAAGGAGAGCATGGAATGAAGTGAGAGAGCAACATTCACATGGGTACACTACCGTGTGGAAAACAGATAGCTAGTGGGAAGGTGTTGTGTAACACAGGGAGCGTGGTCCAGTGCTCTGAGGATGGGAGAGGAGAGGGAGGGGGCACGTGTGTAATCATGGCTGATTCAAGTTCTATAGCGGAAAATGAACAACATCATAAGACAATTAAACAATTAAACATAAATTTTAAAAAAGAAAGAGCATGGGATTGAATAGGACCTACTTCCTAATATCATTTGTAGATTAAACAAGATGAAGTCCATCAGCACTGGCATGTCACCTCTGACGTGGGGTCTACTCAGTGTTGGCTCTTATTTTTAACAGTATTACTAGTGCATGTGAAGCACTTAGTATAGGGATTGAATAAGCACTCACTCAGTGGTGGACATCAGTATTACAACTCCTTCTACTACTGTGGCTTACAATGATTATTATTACTAGTTTCAACTGAGTGTAACACTGAGTCATCATGGTTGCATGCCTTTTTAAAATAATTACAATATTTAAATAATTGTATTTTATACAGGATAAAGTAAAATAATTATTATCCTTTAATAAAAATAAAACTTCCAGCAAAAGAGGAGGAAAAGATCTTGCTATGCCCTGCGTCAACTGGACCTCGGACGATATGTCAAATGATCTAGTACCTTCCCTTGTAAGATAGATTTAAAGAGGCACTAATATTGCTGAATGTTAATTATATGCTAAGGAAGGCTCTTAAACCCAGTGTTCAGCCATTGACGGTGGGATGCCTAGCTCGGGTTTACAAACGAAGACACCTAAATGCACAGAAGTCAAAACTATTTTCTCAGTGTCACTCCTGTTGTAGGTACTAGAGCCCAGAGTTCAGGTCAGTTCCATTTGCCTCCTAAACCAGGGCTCTTTTCAATGCACTGCACAGCCTCTCAAGCTTTAGTCCATGGGGGAAAATACGCATCTCTTTAAAGCAATGCAGAGCATAATGTAATCCTCTTTAATGTCATCATCGGTGAATCAAAAGGGCATGGATTAGTACAATGGGGACTGTACAATTAGCACCAAAAGAAATCTGATTATTTCTGTTGTTAAAGAAAACTTAGAACAGGTCAGTTCCAAACGGTAAGGTTATCTATTGTTGGCAGGAGTAGCCATTCCCTGCTCTTGTTTTCTTCTCTGACATTCCTTCAGTGGAAAGTTTATACGCAGAAAAGCTTTTGAAACAGGGAGTTAGTTGTCTCAGCCAGTGTCTGAACACTTTTTCCATTTGCTTACTTAAAAACCTTTGATTTTATTGGAGAATTGTGATTTCTCCACATTTCCCCCCACTGCAGAATAGAAATATGATCTCTAGCCAGGTATCCTTTTGAATAAAGTGCTACTGCAGATCTGCCACTGGACTCTTCTAGGTAGTAGACTAGAATGTGGTTTCACTGCACACATAAAAATTCACTTAAATAATCGGAAGAATTGTACTTCCCATTTGGTAGAGGACTGACATTTTCCAGCCCCAGGCCTCATCATGTGCTTGGAGGATGGTGGTGCAGAAAATGCACTGATTCTGTGCGCAGTGCACAGCTAATATTTTATTCTTCTTATTCAAGTAGTTTAGTTTCTTTTGGGCTATGCCAGCTCTAATTTGATTTGGGGAGTACAAACCCAGAGGCTCATTATGCTGCAAGTTCAGAACAATCATATACATTAACTGAAGGAGGCTAGCTTTAGTTGTGTAAGTTGTAAGCTTTAAATCTAGACGTGCTCCAGGGAGGCCTCAGATTAACCTAATGAATCAGCAGTCGTATATTTCACTCTACATTCTTTGGCAAAACTCACTTCCTCTGGTACAAAGAGAAAAGTGCAGACAGTGAAAATGGTCTTTGGGGAGTCCCAAAAGCCAGCCAGAAATCATGGGTCAGGTGGTTTGTACTCTAGCAATAAAAGCACTTGACTTGTTTCTCAGACAATTACAAGCTCTCATCCTGTGCAGTTCCGTGGGCAGCCTTCCATAGGGTGATCAAGAAAGAGAAAGAATGGCTGGTTTTCAAACTTCCTCAGTTAGAAAGCTCCATCTCCTTGCAACCTGTCCAAATCAAAGGCTGAATCTCGCCTTGCCTGAGCCAGGGGGCCAGAGAGGCTGTGTTTGGTGGTCCCTGCAATCTCCATTGCTTCCTTTGACAACCCGCCTTCTGCACAAGGAAACCTAAAAGCTGTCAGCTAAACAGGAGAAGGAGAAACCCCACAACCTTCCTCTCCGTGGCTGCATCAAGGATTCTTCCTGAAACTCAGGGTTTCTGTGGTGTTGTCAGCTTCCAGCCTAAAATAAGACACCCACAAAGGAGAAGGAAATGGCAGCCCACTCCAGTATTCTTGCCTGGAAAATCCCTGGACAGAGGAACCTGGCAGACTACAGTCCCTGGGGTCACCAAGTCGGACATGACTTAGCGACTAAACAATAACCACCGCCTCTTAAAGCTTAGAAGATCTGAGACATTTACCCCACTGGTGGGCAGAGCTTCTCAGGGACGAAGGAGTCCTGTGGGCAGCGATGAGCACAGAGAGGGAAATACTTACTTGGATGCACAAACCTGTGCCTGAGGTTGGATCTCAGTGCAAGAAATTTACAGACTTTGAGAGCTCTGTATTCTAGAATCGTTACTGAGATTAGCTCTGAAATAAAGATGCTAGAAATGGTTAGGGGGAAGGAATCGTAGCTTTAAAAGGTTTGACTCTGTATCAAAGAGCTTTGTAATTCTGTGACCTAGGCCTCTAGGCTCCTTCTAGAGAAAGACTCTGTGAGTGCATACTTCTTTCCCTCCACCCTCCTCCCCATCCCCACTTAGTCCAGCCAATGGGTTTATTATCCCTGAAGGCACACATAAAAAGTGAGAGGACCCTTGCTACTTCATATCTTTGGCTTGATGGAAAATAAAATCCTTGTCTCTGGAGAAAGAACATGGCTCGGGGTTGTCTCCTGCAGACCCTCTGATCCTGATTCTGAAATTACAGTGAAGAAATAGAGGCTTCTCAAAATCTCCACACTGTATTATTGGTACTGTATTAAGTATTGAAAGCATATAGTTTTGCATCTAACAAATTGTTTCCTTATGTAGTTGCATCGTGTTACGGTTCTTTTTATTGGAGCGTAATTTCTTTACAATGCTGTGTTAGTTTCCATGTACAACAACATGAATCAGTTATATGTGTACATATATCCCCTTCCTCCTGAGCCCCCCTCCCACCCCACCCCTCTGAGGCATCAGGGAGCATGGACTGGGCTCCTTGTGTACACAGCAGCTTCCCACAAGCTGGCCATTGTACACAAGGTAATGTATGTATGTCAATGCTGCTCTCTCGCTCCATCACACCCTCTCCTTTCCTCTGTGTCCACAAGCCCTTGCTCAAAGTCTGTGTCTCTATTCTTGTCCTACAAGTGTGTTAGGGCTTTTATTCCTTAGGAACTCTACAGACAAAAAGATTCCCTACCTGTGAATTTGTTCAACCAGGGTCACGATACGTCCACATCCATCCGCATTTTCTGCTCAGGGCTGAAGACTGAACACACCATTGTCTAATGAACGAGCCATGTCCCACAATATACACACACAGTTATGGGTGCCATCAAGTGGCTGGCTGCCCCATTTCCTGGTCAATTGTATTTGACGGAAGTTTCATTACTTCAGTTATCTTCTACTTATTTTTTAAAAACAAAGTCATTAGCCACATTCCTTTTTTTGCAGTAGAATTTTGTCATCTCTCAGTTAACCTCCTTCTTAATCTTTCCCTTAGGGCTTTTGCAAGGCATCTATTAGAGAGAAAAATCGGTGTGGTGGTCGTTGGATTTCCAGCTACGCCCCTTGCAGAAGCACGGGCTCGGTTTTGTGTTTCAGCAGCACACACCCGGGAGATGCTGGACACGGTGAGTGCCCACAGCCCAGCAGAAGCAGCGGGACGGGGCCTCGGAGTCTGAGCACCTTCTTTCACAGAGCTTGCTTGGGTTTCCCTGGATTTCTCTTGGATGGTGTAAGGAAACAACACCAATAACCCTCACTACTTTAAAAAAAAGGGGAGGGGGGAGGGGAGTCCCAGCAATACACAACAATGTGATCAACTCAGCAGAGAGAAAAGAAAGTCAACCCAGGGAAGACTTGAGTCAAATCAGTGTTTCCGTTTCACAGCAAAGACTGACTGAGAAGCCAGACGTCTACTCTTGGCTTCTTCTTAAAATGCTGATGCTGATTTCTTGTGCTATTTCAGCAGCAATTGCCTACATCCCAGCACTGGTCAGAGCCACTACATCCATCACAAGAAAATAGGACCCAAATAAGCCAGATTTGGAAAGCCAACAGCAAAGACAGACCTACTGTAAAAGCTCATCCACCTGAGATGCAAAGGATTTCAAAACCATTTTACTATTTTACTGTCCTTAAATTTCAGTCTCTGTATGAATGAATAATACCAGAGCCAAACCAGGTCAGTCAGTTTGGGGTGGATGAAACTATCTCATAAAAATCAATGCAGTTTAGCAAACACTATCAGGTGTCTGCTCTATGCAAAACTCTGGGGCAAAAAGTCTAAGAGGATGTACTATAAACAGGCACCTCATAATAATGCCAGAGAGGATGAATTCACCTAGTAAAGCATGACAAGTGCAAGACAGACTCTAGATGACAATCCAGTAAAGATAACTGCAGGAGCATGGAGGTGCAGCGAGTCATCACATGTTTAGAGCTATTTGAGCAAACTAAGAGATGATGAGGTCAAGGGCAAAGGGAGCAAAAGAAGTGAATCTAGGAACAGACATTATGCGTGCATGGATCTGCCAAGACTTGGCAAATATTTGGATGCAAGACACATGGGGGCCAGGGAATCAAGCATAATCCGAGGTCTCTAGCCCTCTAGGGAATGAAGAAGAGCAGAGCCAAGTTACTAGGAGAGAAGGTATGTGGCAAAGAATAGCAGATCATCAGCAGGACTAGGGGCATCAAATGAGCTAAGTTGTAGATATGTAGGGATTACATGTCTATGAGCCATCGGTGGAAAAGTTCCAATATTATACATAGGATGGATAAATAGTGAGGACCTACTGTATAACACAGGGAACTATATTCAATATCCTGGGACAAACCATAATGGAAAAGAATGTGAAAAACAATATGTATATGTATAACTGAATCACTCTGCTGTGCAGAGAAAATTAATACAACATTGTAAATCAACTATACTTTAATAAAATTGTTAAAAAGGAAAATCCAATTCTAGAGCTTAGGAGAACATGCAAGACTGGAGTTGCTGTAATTTGAGGAACTAAGGGGAGATCAGGGCTTCCCAGATGGCTCGGTTGATGAAGAGTCTGCCTGCAATTCGGGAGACCTGGGTTTGATCCCTGGGTTGGGAAGATCCCCTGGAGAAGGAAATGGCAACCCACTCCAGTATTCTGGCCTGGAGAATTCCATGGACAGAGGAGTCTGGTGGGCTACAGTCCATGGGTCATACAGAGTTGGACATGACTGAATGACTTTCACTTCACTTTGAGGGGAGATCACTACAGTCAATGGTAGAAGAAAGTATTGTCCAAGTATAAGTACATGGGCCAAGGGCAGACTCCAGAAGTGCCTGTATCCCTGGGTGAATATAGGAATCACAGATGAGGACCTGGGCTCAGATGGAGCTCAGTTCATTTCATTTCAGTCACTCAGTCATGTCCAACTTTTTGCCACCCCATGAATCACAGCACACCAGGCCTCCCTGTCCATCACCAACTCCCAGAGTTCACCCAAACCCATGTCCGTTGAGTCAGTGATGCCATCCAACCATCTCATCCTCTGTCATCCCCTTCTCCTCCTGCCCTCAATCTTTTCCAGCATCAAGGTCTTTTCAAATGAGTCAGCTCTTCACATCAGATGGCCAAAATATTGGAGCTTCAGCTTCAACATCAGTCCTACCAGTGAACACTCAGGGCTGATCTCCTTTAGGATGGCCTTAGTGCAGTCCAAAAAGTCACGAGCTGGTGTACTGCCCAACACTAAAAAGGCAAAAGCTTCAAGTTGGGGGAGAATCAGCAGAACATCCAAATGCTGTGAGAGGAGAAGAAATCATTAGCTTAGCAGTTACCAGGAGCTTGCTGTTGCTCAGAGCAGAGCATTTTAGGGAAGTGAAGGGAACAGAAATAAGAATACAAAGAATTAAAAAGGAAGATGGTACCTTAAGTTCTAATTGCACACGTGTGCAACCACACCACATACACACACACACGGATCCATATCTTTCTGCTTCACCATTATATTTTTAGGACTTAAACCAATGTGTTGAACATAGTATGTGATGCTGGGAAAGACTGAAGACAAAAGGAAAAGGGGGCAGCACAGGAAGAGATGATTAGATAGCATCCCTGATTCAATAGACGTGAATTTGAGCAAACTCTAGGAGATAGTGAAGGACAGAGGAGCCTGGTGTGCTGCAGTCCACAGGTTCACAGAGTCAGATGTGACTTAGCGACTCAACAACAATAACAAAACACAGTAATGATTCATTAGATGACACACTAACAACTGAACTAACCCTAGGTTTTGAGATGAGGGGAGAACTTTGCTGTTTCTGTTCTACATTGTCCAGCTTCTCTAAAATGAGTGTATATTTCCAGTATATTAATTTTAACAAATCGTTTCTTCTAAATGTAATGAATGATGATAAGAAAGGGTAGATAAGATTTTCAAGAAAGTTTGTAAAGACAAGGAAAACTGGTTTAGAAAAAGCTTTTGAAAGTGGAGGGAGACTTGAGCATGTTCACACATCGAGAGAAGAAGGGAGTTATGAGAAGAACATTGCCGGTGTGGGGTGAAGTCAATGTGCCCAAAAGCAAGCTCTAGAGACAGCAGAAGGGATGAGTAGCCTGGGTGGATTTGCATCTTATTTCTGACCCAAACAGCATTGAGGCAATCAATGAATAGCCAGTTCAGTAGATATCAGACCCTGTGGTTGTCTTCACGAGTTAATTCCTACTGATTACCTGGTTTGGAAGAGGCATGGAACTCTCGCCTAGACAAACGCCTCTAAACTTTTGAGATCATCACATCAATACAAAATTTTGAGCAGGTTTCTTACAGAAGAGAATATGAAAAATGACCCCTTGAAAAGTCAGGGCATTAAGGTGGTGACTGAACATAAACAACACTCGCCAAAAATGCACATTATTAGACAAGTTATTCAGTGACCATCTTCGGAACAAGACAGAAACAGGGCCACTTTACAAACACAAAGTGACTTAAAATGTACCTCTTCTAACGTGAGTGGTAGTCCTCAGTGAAGGGCTGAGGTCAGCTTTAGTAGTAGCAGTGGTAGTGTTAGTTGCTCAGTCACGTCCGACTCTTTGCAACCCCAGGGACATCGGCCCACCAGGCATCTCTGTGCCTCGAATTCTCCTGGCAAGAATACTGGAATGGGCAGCTATTTCCTTCTCCAGGGGAGTTTCCTGACCCAAGGATCGAACCCAGGTCTCCTGCATTGCAGGCAGATTCTTCACTGTCTGTGCCACCAGAGAAGTCCAAGGTCAGCTCTAACCTCCTTTTAATCTTCCCACCTTCCAAATAAGAAATCTACATGTGGCCAACACTGAGTTTCTCTCACTTCTTGGCAGCATCCTACCCAGAACCGGCCCCCTGTTTTCTTAGAATCCTCTCATGCATGAGTCCAAAGGTGGCAAGTAACTCTTCCCAGATGTTACGAGGATGGTTCAGGAGTGTGTGTTCCCTGAGGCAGCAATAGCTGCATAAAGCCAGCTTTTCTTGAGTCCTGGTGTGTTTCAGGTAGTTGATCAATGAGCCTCAACAGAAACCCATTTTGAGATGATATATGCATTACCAGCATATTATGCACATTTTACAACAGACGCCAAAAACAGTTAAATAGTTTGAGATACTCCGTCAGATCTGTCAGAATGGCTGTCATCATAAAGAACCCGAGTAACAGGTGTTGGCAAAGATGTGGAAAACAGAGAACCCCTGTGCATTGTTGGTGGGAGTGTAAATTGGTGCAGCTACCATGAAAAACAGTATAGAGGTTTCTCAAAAGATAAAAATAGAACTGCCACATGACCCGGGAATTCCATTCCTGGGTACATATCTGGAAGAAAAGCAACTAATTTAAAAAGACACATACACTCCTAATGTTCATGGCAGCATTATTTATAATTGCCAGATATGGAAGCAACCTAGGTGTCCATCAAGAGACAAATGGATAAAGAAAATGTCATGTGTACACACACACACACACACACACACACACACACACACAACGGAATACTATTCAGCCATAAAATAGAACGAAATTTTTCCATTTGCAGCCACATGGATGGATGCGGAGGGCATTATGAGAAGCAAAATAAGTCAGACAAGGACAAATTCTGTATGATATTGCTCATCTAGGGACTCTAAAAATACAACAAATTAATGAATATAACAAAAAAGAAACAGACACAGACATAGAGAACAAACCAGTGGTTACTACTGGGGCAGGAGGGGCAATATGGGGGCGGCTGAGCAGGAGGCACAAGCTACTGGGTT
This sequence comes from Neotragus moschatus, assembly GCA_006410615.1. Taxonomy (NCBI): domain Eukaryota; kingdom Metazoa; phylum Chordata; class Mammalia; order Artiodactyla; family Bovidae; genus Neotragus; species Neotragus moschatus. The sequence goes on from SJYA01001877.1 coordinate 712,936, forward strand.
TAAGATGGACTCAAGGGTGTATCGTGCAACATGGGGAATACAGCCAATATTTTGTAATAGCTGTAAATGGAAAGTACCATTTAAAACGGTATTAAAAATAAAAATATATTTTTAAAAGATTGAGATTAATAAATAATTGAAGTCCTATGCTTTCCTCCTACATCATCCATGAGTTGCCTCCCATCACCCCCAAGTATGTGGGTCCTTCACTTTCAAAGCCACTGACCTGCCCTATCCCCCACCTTCGGCAAAAGCAGTAGAAATTATGCCACTTAAAATGTAATGTCTGTTGCTTTTTCTTAGTGCTTATATTTGGTATAAAAGTTAAGAAAATGCATTGAGGTGAAAAGAAAACTTTAATCACCCGTAATTCTACCACCTAGAAATAAACTATTCATAACATCTTGATAGAGATCTTAACTGATGTCAGTTTGAAAGTCTTCCTAACAGAGAACATCCATAAGCCCCATGAGTCATTTATTCTGATGTTAGCAACTCTTACTCTCCCTTTTTCTTAAACATTAGACTATAATATCTTTCCTTTTTTTTTGACTAGTTGAGAAAAACAGAACCAGAATGTTTAAAAAAAAAAAAAAAAAGCATGCCCAATTCTGTAGGATTAGCAATAGACTGGAAGGAAAAATTACATTGTGTATATTCTGGACTTCAGTTGTTTCATTTGTAAAATTGTACGTTTACCTGCCTGGATTAAGAGAACTGAAATAGATGAGCTCTTGGTCCCTTACGGTTTTAAACTCTATTATTCTGTGGAGTGCAGAGCTGAGTATTTAAAAGCTGAGAGTGGGAGGGATACGGAAGCATGGGAGAGAGAAAGGAGGATGTTCATTTCCCCACCTATGGATTAAACCCGGGTCTCCTGCATTGCAGGCAGATTCTTTACTGTCTGAGCCACCAGGGAAGGAATTAGTTACTGCCATGTTCATTTTCTTCCTGGTCAGGTTGATTTCTTGTGTCATGAGGACTTAACTCAAACATAATCTGTGAACATTTTTCTTTTTCTCTCACAAGTTTATACTGTCATTAAATTTTTAAAATAAAGACTTCAAGGGTAAGCATGAATCAAATGTGTTTCTTCCTCTCTTCACATCCCCACAATATCTTAAACATGCATAATGTGGAGTTAGACTGTCAAAGAATATGAAATAAAATGCATTCGGTTCAGTTCAGTCGCTCAGTCATGTCCGACTCTTTGCAACCCCATGGACTGTAGCCCACCAGGCTCCTCTGTCCATGGGATTCTCCAGGCAAGAACACTAGAGTGGGTTGCCATTTCCTTAGCCTCTAACATTCCTCTAGAGCTGGTTTGTGAACCTCAGCTTACTGACTTGGATCTTTTTCTTTTTCTTTAAAAAGCAAATAAGCTGGCAAAAGAAGAGTGTGGTTTTCTGTGAGACCTCAGAGGGCAAGGCAACTTGAGAGTTTAAATAAAACTAATGGAAGGCAATCTCTTTGCAGGTTTTGGAAGCCCTGGATGAGATGGGTGACCTCCTGGATGTGAAATATTCCCGGAACAGGAAGTCAGCACGCCCGGAACTCTATGATGAGATGAGCTTTGAGCTTGAGGATTGAGTTTCCTGGACCTGAATGGACCCTAAAGACTTGGCCAGGAAGACCTCCTTCTTTGTCTCAGAAGGAGTATAAGTGGATTTCTCCTCCTTTCTAAGGACAGTTTTGGGTTTCAAAACAATTTCATTGAACCAAGGGAGACACAGTCGTTGTTGTGTTTTTAATGTCTCTGTAGAGACAATTAACATTCTCCTCCCCCAAGCATCCTGCCACAAACACACACACACCACACAATTTCTTAGAATATTTGTAATGGCAAAGAGCCTGTGTTTTAGCTGCTACTGTGCAGCCTCTTCGGTCCAGACCCTTTTAGGAATTCCAGCCAAATGAGAGGGTTTTGATTTTTACTTCAGTGGATCTCACTATGTGTTTGCTAATTTTATCTGCAGATGGGGGCAAGGGCGGTGGGCAGTAGCTGGACTCCTTCTTACCCATGAAAGAACCAGCTAGAACTCATCCATACATGGGAAGTTCCAGGCGGGAGGGTAAAGAAATGTTGCCTCTACCGTTTGCCACATTTGGACTTTTTCCAAGGACAAGTGTCAGAAGTCATATTGAGTGTTTGAAGGGAGAGCACAGACCTGGCCAGCAAGACCAAAGACGTCTTTACAGGAAACTTTCCTTTTCCTGTTCCTGGTTTCCTATAGTTTTATAGCCGAGCTTTTGAGGTTTGGAAAATTCAAGACTTTTGTTTCATCAGGAAGAGGGAAGAAAGCAAGCAAGCCAACTGTAGGCCTAGACTAAAGTGATAAAAGTGTGACATTGTGAGCATCCTTGGTGCCTTGTGGACTGAACATTTTGTGTCACTTTTACTACATTGAGAAACAAGCTCTCCTTTTCCTACTGAGTGTGGAGGACATGGGGAAATTCAAGTTCCTTTAGAGCTGACTGCTAAGACTAGACTTGAAGAATGGATTGGTTCAAAAGTGACATTTAAAAGTAAATGCTATTCGGCTTTTCAATTCTGACCCCTCCATTCAGACCTATTAAACAGTACTGTCCTCTGGCATAAGCACTCCACTTTGGTGCTAAGTGGGCTTCACTTGAGTTGCCTTTGTCTCTCCCTCTCTGTCTGTCTCTATACATCTGCCTGTCTGTCTATCTCTCCCTCTCTGTCTGTCTCTATACATCTGCCTGTCTGTCTGTCTCTCCCTCTCTAAATGTGAACACAAACTTCTCTGCAAAAGTAGCCCTTTGCTAATTGAATCTAGTCGGTATGGAAAAAAGCCAGTAGAAAACCTTATCTTTAACAAGCCCCCAGATGGTGCCCAGATTGGGAAACTCTTAAAGAGCAGTGGTGACCTTTTACCAAAGCTTCTGTAATAGTTCAAATGAGTTACAGAACATTCCACTCCATCAAATGACACTCTAAACAAATCACTTCAAGAGAGGTTTGACTTCACGTGACACAGATGGACGCGGCTCTCATGCTGTGTGCTGGAGCAGAAACCCCACCCGCAGCCCCCGTGTTCTGGGGGCCTGGATGCTCACTGCTTTTTAAAGGATAAAGGTGATCAGTGTGGAAAGCTTTCTATGGGGGAAACTATTACCCTAGTAGGTACGTCCCCCTGAGTTTTTGTAAGGAGTCCTATAAGCAGAAGAGGACAGGAAGTGGGTCCTGAAAATGCAGTTGCTCCATCCAATGGCTGATTTTGACAACTAAATTCCAAGAGAGACTAAATTTCAACTCAGTGAACCAGTGCAGCATTCCTTGTGCAAAGAAAATATATATTGTATACATGTGCCAAGAAAAGGAAGGCACAGAGGTCTTTTCTCTTGAAAAATGTATGTTTTTAAATGAAGTTGATCTTAGTTGATTGTCCAAAGTGAATCTTCGTCAAGATGCCAGAGTGCTGAGTCATTGATCACATTCTCCAGCATGAGATGAAGAACCTAGCTCTGTCAGACCGTCTGTGCTGAACATGAACTTGCGAGAACAACTGTAATCCAAATGGAATGTTTCCTGAGCACATTAGAGGGGTTCAGGCCCCAGAGGGTTAATAATATAACGATATATGTCTTATAGAGTGAGACTGCTTAAGAGGGTACTTGTGAGAACTTTTCATTTTTATAAGAAAAAAAATCTGCCAAGTTAATAAAAGTGTGATTTCAATTCAATAGGTATTATTGGGTCTTCGTAGCTATGCCAAAGCCAAAAATGTCCCTTTGCTTGGCTCTGTTTGGAAAGATAATTTTCTAACAGAACTGTAATATCTTACACCCCCAGCCCTCCCAACTGGGAAGAATGCATGTGTGCATGCACACACACACACAGGCACATTTTCCCCTTTCTTTACAGAGCAAGAGTTTAAAGATTCAGAGAGGAGAATCTGGCTGACTACTAAATAGATGGAAGGTGCTATTTCTAAAAATGACCTTCAGGGAAGCAGAAGAGGAAGGATCTAGACTGATATTTGTAAGGAGGGTATATTTGCATAATAGCAAAATGGCATAGTCACCTTCCTAATCTTACAGAATGCAATATCCTGTTGTTGACTGTCTTGCCTTTTAGCATGTTTTAGTTTGACAGAGACTATGGGCTTCAGAATGTACTAGTAAGCTTATTAAAATAAAGATCTCTGGGCCCTAAACCAGACGTCCACTGAATCAAAATAGCTCCAGTGCCCAGGCATCTTGCATTTCAGTCTGTTTTCCCAGGGGATTGTCAACCAGGTCATAATTTGAGAACCAGGGCTTCCCTGATGGCTCAGCTGATAAAGAATCCACCTGCAATGTGGGAGACCTGGGTTCAATCCCTGGGTTGGGAAGATCCCCTGGAGAAGAGACAGGCTACCCACTCCAGTATTCTGGCCTGGAGAGTTCCATTGTCTATATAGTCCATGGGGTCACAAAGAGCTGGACACTACTGAGCAACTTTCACCTTCACTGGGACTGGTAACTTTAGTAACTTACCAGGAACTTTGTTCTGATTCTCTGTTGGTGATTAAGAGTGTTTATATTATTAAAGTAAATTAATTATTCTAAACTTTTCACCCCAATTGAACATTTTGTTACCATTTCAAGGTACCTTCTCTTTTCCAAAAAATGAACCCAGAATAACCTGCCATTCTTTTGAACAGAAATATCTCTTCTCTAGTTCTCCTTTGTGTATTTCTTACAAGATGTTTCTTTTTCTTTTCATGACTTTGTTCCATCGATTGTGGTATCTTGTTTCCTTTTTTTCTTCCCACCCCCTGAAAAAGATCTTCAACTTCTGATTATTTATTCCAACAGTAGCTCTTGAGCCAGGTGAAAGTCTTAATAGTGTCCAAACATGCAATGCTCCTTGGTGTTTGTCTTCTGAGATAACAAATATTATAAATGAGTTACTCTGATTAAGGAAACCTTGGCTCTCTTAAATATAGGATTTGATTTATGGCAATAATAACAATTGTAATTTGAACTTATCACACTTCCTTGGCATTTTTTTCCCAGTTTCACAAAGAACAATATATTTGAAGTCTTTTTTTCTCAGAATGCTGTATGGGGCTGTGTAACATTTAAGAAATTAAAAGGAGACTGTATTTTAAATGTTTCTAGGTATTTATTGTGGGACATTATCTTAGGGTGTTGTGGTGTGGTGTTTTGTATGTGTGTATGTATGTGTGTGTTTCACTGAAACATTTGAGGTGACCAACTTCATTTCATTCTGCTGTGATACATTCATTTCTTTAATAAACCAATCACCCAAATTGGCAATATAAAAAAGAGTTGATGTTTTTGTGTTGACTTAGTTTGGGTCACCCACTCTAGTGTTTTTGCCTCGAGAATCCCAGGGACAGAGGAGCCTAGTAGGCTGCCGTCTATGGGGTCACAGAGTCGGACACGACTGAAGTGACTTAGCAGCAGCAGCAGCCCTAAAAAAAAAAAAAAAAAAAGACTAAGATGTGCTTTTAAGAATTTCATTGAGAAAAAATGGCCCAGGGTGGAGAGCCATGACTTGAACTGTGTCACCAGAACCAATGGTGATCATCTCTTCCCAACTCTGTTTTCAGTGACATCACCTTAGTAGCTGGAAATTGGCCTTGTTAGGAGTATTTACACCGCAGAGCTGGCGAACACTACAGATTATTGATCTGGAGAGCTGGCTGTTAAACGTTGATCAGGCACACAACTGAGACTGCATACAACATCACAATATCAAGGTTGGAGGGAGGGAACAGGATTGGAAACAGAAGTTGCACTCTGATGTCATCATACCAAAGGCTTCAGAAAGCCCTAGAGAAGCTATACAACTGAGATGGGCCTTTAGAAGTAGCTCAAAAGAAGGCAAAGCAGCCAGGTCTGTCCCCACCACCTACTAGTTAAAGGATGCAGGCTACCAGGGCATCCCTGGGGGAGAGTGGTAACTTAGACAAGATAATTCCTTTCAGTCAAGGGAAATTCTTGGGGAAGGACTCAGCTTTGAGCTGATAGCCATCCATTCACTTAAAACTTTTAACTTCTAAAATGCATAATTAAATGCCACTGAGTCTCTGAAGAGAAAAGTAAATATTTTATATATTTTTAACTTATGTATGTAGTTGATTTTGTTATACATCAGTTCAGCTCAGTCACTCAGTCGTGTCCAACTCTTTGCGACCCCATGATTCGCAGCACACCAGACCTCCCTGTCCATCACCAACTCGTGGAGTTCACTCAGACTCACGTTCATTGAGTCAGTGATGCCATCCAGCCATCTCATCCTCGGTCATCCCCTTCTCCTCCTGCCCCAGTCCCTCCCAGCATCAGAGTCTTTTTCAATGAGTCAACTCTTTGCATGAGGTGGCCAAAGTACTCGAGTTTCAGCTTTAGCATCATTCCTTCCAAAGAAACCCCATGGCTNTCAGACTTTACTTTTGGGGGGCTCCAAAATCACTGTAGATGGTGACTGCCGACATAAAATTAAAAGACACTTAGTCCTTGGAAGAAAAGTTATGACCAACCTAGATAACATATTCAAAAGCAGATATTACTTTGTTATACATACCTATATATAATAAAATATGTTTATTTTTAATAATTCTATTTATTTATGTTATTCTTTTTAATGACTATTACAAAGAAATTAATTAATACAGTTTAATATTACTTTAAAGATGTTGACTTCCTGGATTGTTTGAAAAATTCAGTCAGTAAAAAGATGACCTTAANATATTCAAAAGCAGATATTACTTTGTTATACATACCTATATATAATAAAATATGTTTATTTTTAATAATTCTATTTATTTATGTTATTCTTTTTAATGACTATTACAAAGAAATTAATTAATACAGTTTAATATTACTTTAAAGATGTTGACTTCCTGGATTGTTTGAAAAATTCAGTCAGTAAAAAGATGACCTTAAAGTTGAAAAAAATTTTATTTCTAATTTACACACTTTAAAAAGTTTTATAACGAAAAAATCTACTGCTATTGCTACTGCTAAGTCACTTCAGTCGTGTCCGACTCTGTGCGACCTCATAGACGGCAGCCCACCAGGCTGCCCCATCCATGGGATTCTCCAGGCAAGAATACTGGAGTGGGCTGCCATTTCCTTCTCCAATGTATGCAAGTGAAAAGTGAAAAGTGAAAGTGAAGCCGCTCAGTCTTGTCCAACTCTTGGCAACCCCATGGACTGCAGCCTACCAGGCTCCTCTGTCCATGGGATTTTCCAAGCAAGAGTACTGTAGTGGGGTGCCATTGCCTTCTCCAGAAAAATCTAAACATACAATAAAACAGAACAGTATAACAAACCCACACATGCCTAACACCAAGCTCCAAACATTATCAATTCACAGCCATCTGTTTTCATCTGGTGCCCCCTCCCACCAGATTACTTGAAGGCAACCTCCAGGAATCTTATGACGTCATCAGTATGAATTTCACTGAGTCTCTGTAAAGGGTAGCTATGTCTTAATTTGTTGTTTCAACCTCATTAAAAGATACGTCTTCAGGATAAAAAGAAAAAAGGCACCAAAATGAGTTAAATGTTCTCTGTCTCACATCCTGCACAAGAATTCTCTGGCGTAGGAATTATTTCTGAAGCAGATATGTGGTGTCTTGAAAGATAATAAATCAATCATTTAGGGACATTTCTCATGCACCAGACACTGTATATAGAGCTGTGACCCTGGGACTTCCCTGGGGGTCCAGGGGTTACCATTCTGTGTTCCCAGTGCAGGGGGAACAGGCTTGATCCCTTGTCAGGGAGTGAAGATCCTACATGCCACCCAGTCCGGGAAATAGATGGAAAAAATTCCCACTAACCTACAGTATATCATCCTTAAAAAACATAACAAAGAGCTTTGACATACATGATCTCCTAGGACTCCCTTGGAGATGGGTAATGGACTCACAGTCACAGTACTGAAGATGTCAAGGGAGAAGCAGGGCCAAAGAGGACTTCCAAGACTCCAACAGGGTGTTGCTAATTTCTGCCCTCCTCCTTCTTGAATCAAGTTTCTTAAGTCATTTCAGCTAAACTTGGTATACTAGCAGAGGTAATTCAAGCTCACATGTGAACTCAGCTCACATACTTGAAAAAAAGGTGATGCCTGGGACAGGGTTGAAGGTAGAAATTGCCACTCTCATTTTCATTCTACTCCTTGGTCCAGATGATAGGCTCACATCCACTGTCTGCAAGTCAACTGCCCTGAAAAGTTATCACTGATACAAATCAATGAAACATCCAACGTGAGAAGGTAGGAGTAGAAGAAAGAGGGTGTGTTGTTGTTTTTTTTTTCCCCACTATGGCATGAAACAGTGCTCCCTTTCATTCAGTCCAGATGCTGATTTTTATATCAAAAATATTGATTGAAGGGGCTAGTGATTTTGGCTCCCAGCCAAGTTTATTCGGGATCTTTCTTAATTAGGTTTGGGTACACTGCCCATGGCCAGGGTAGAGTGTGGCTCCAATCACCACATGCCCTCCACTTCATCATCGGCTGAGGAATAAGGCAAGGAAATTGCCGCTTCTTTGTTTCTCCAATCCGAGGAGTTTGGGGTTTTTTTTTCCTCTGGATTTGAAGCATGCATGGAGCAAACATGCAAGAATGACTGAAAGAAGTGTAACGGCTTCACTGAGATGAGCTCACACTAGCCTGCTTGACTAGGGATCCCCAGCATGAATAAGACCCTGTGTGTGAAAAACGAACGGGCAGCCATGTGAGATCATGGAAAAAGATCTTGACATCTTTTAAGTGAAACATGTTCACCAGGTTGATGCAGCCAATCAGACTATGAGTTCTTTCTTTGTTTTTTGTTTTGAAGGGAAAAATAATCTCTTTAACCAACAATACATGATTTCCTTATAATTTGTCTACTTCGCACATGATTGTAGTTCTCATACAACTATTTTAAGAGTGTTCATATCAATCTCATACACTTTATACCAGTCTTTTAAAAACACTTCTGCATCTAAAACTATCACTAAATCTTGGTCAATAATTATAGACACCTATGATGAAAGGGGGTTTTCAATATACATAAAACAGTGTGCTGATCTTAAAAAATACAACCCAGATTCCTGAAAATATTTCCAACTAAATATCTAAGAGTTTTTAACTCAAAAAAAAAAAAAAACTCTAGGCAAAACTTCAAAGTATGCATTTGTAAGACTTTTTATTAATGGGACAATTCATTAAGTTGGATCAACTAAGTAAGATGAACCAAATGTCAAAGATTGTCCACATAGATACTTCTATAATTCTTATAGGTGTTACAGGTACATTACATGGAAAATTAAAATACCATATTAAAGTGAGTCTATTTCTACTATAATGAACATTAACTCACTGAAAAGTTGTATGTTTTACAGGATATTGCATGTACTATTTCAATCAGTCGGTCAGCTCAGTCCCTCAGATGTGTCCAAATCTTTGCAACCCCCTGGACTGAAGCATGCCAGGTTTCCCTGTCCATCACCAACTCCTGGAGTTTACTCAAACTCAAGTCCATTGAGTCAGTGATGCCATCCACCTATCTCATCCTCTGTAAGCCCCTTCTGCTCCTGCCTTCAATCTTTCCCAGCATCAGAGTCTTTTCCAATGAGTCAGTTCTTCACATCAGGTAGCCAAAGTAATTGGAGTTTCAGCTTCAGCATCAGTCCTTCCAATGAACATTCAGGACTGATTTCCTTTAGGATAGACTGGTTAGATCTCCTTGCAGTCCAAGGGACTCTCAAAAGTCCTCTCCAACACCACAGTCCAAAAGCATTAATTCTTTGGTGCTCAACTTTCTTTATAGTTCATACATGACCACTGGAAAAATCATAGCCTTGACTAGGTGGACCTTTGTTGGCAAAGTAATGTCTCTGCTTTTAACTATTCTGTCTAGGTTAGTCATCGTTTTCTTCCAATGAGCAAGCATCTTTTAATTTCATGGCTGCAGTTACCATCTGCAGTGATTTTGGAGCCCAAGAAAATAAAGTCTCTCATTGTTTCCCCATCTATTTGCCATGAAGTGATGGGACCAGATGCCATGATCTTCGTTTTTGGAATGTTTAATTTTAAGCCAGCTTTTTCACTTTCCTTTTTCACTTTCATCAAGAGGCTCTTGGCTTTCTGCCATAAGGGTGGTGTCATCTGCATATCTGAGGTTACTTATATTTCTCCCGGCAATCTTCATCCAGCCCAGCATTTTGCATGACGTACTCTGCGTATAAGTAAGCAGAGTAACAATATATAGCCTCGATGTACATCTTTCCCAATTTGGAACCATTCAATGTCCAGTTCCAACTGTTCCTTCTTGACCTGTATACAGATTTCTCAAGAGACAGGTAAGGTGGTCTGGTATTCTCATCTCTTTTAAGAATTTTCCAGTTTGTTGTAATCCATACAATCAAAGGCTTTAGCATAGTCAATGAAGCAGAAGTAGAAGTTTTTCCAGAATTTTCTTGCTTTTTCTGTGATCCAACAGATGTTAGCAATTTTGGTTCCTCTGCCTTTTCTAAATCCAGCTTGAACATCTGGAAGTTCTTGGTTCACATACTGTTGAAGCCTAGCTTGGAGAATTTTGAGCATTAGCTTGCTAACGTGTGGGATGAGTGCAATTGTGCGACAGTTTGAACATTCTTTGGCATTGACTTTCTTTGGGGTTGGAATGACAACTGACCTCTCCAAGTTCTGTAGCCATTGCTGAGTTTCCCAAATTTCCTGGCATATTGAGTGCAGCACTTTAGCAGCTCAGCTGGAATTCCATCACCTCCACTAGCTTTGTTCATAATGAGGCTTCCTAAGGCCCACTTGACTTCACACTCTAGGATGTCTGGCTCTAGGTGAGTGACCATACCTTTGTGGTTATCTGGGTCATGAAGATCTTTTTTGTATAGTTCTGTGTATTCTTGCCACCTCTTCTTAATATCTTTTGCTTCTATTAGGTCCATACCTTTTCTGTCCTTTATTGTGCCCATCTTCGCATGAAATATTCCCTTGGTAACTTTGATTTTCTTGAAGAGATCTGTAGTCTTTCCCATTTTAATGTTTTCCTCTATTTCTTTGCATTGATCACTTAGGAAGGCTTTCTTATCTCTCCTTGCTATTCTTTGGAACTCTGCATTCAGATGCATGTATCTTTCTCGTCTCCTTTGCCTTTTGCATATACTACTTAATAATAGCCAAATAGAAAAGAAACACGCCAGCTATTTAAACTATTAATATGTTCCTTGATTGTGAATCTAGACAGAAGATCAGGGATTATCAGATATTTGAAGAAAACCAATAACACCAAAATGAATAGCAAAGATGAAAAAAGAAAAAAAATCACCAATAACAACAGACAAATCATAGAATAGGGAACTTTTAAAATATTCTAATATTCTAACTTTTAAAATATTCTCATGGGTCAAGTTGATTGTGTAAAGATATCACATTCCCCAAACAAAAAGAGGTTGATATGAAAAGGAATCAGAGTTCATGAAATTAAAAATAGTATTTAAATGTCTCGTGAAAATAAATTAATAGAGCAAACTAAAAAAGCAACTTTAAAAGTTAAATCTCTCTCACAATATAAATCCAAGGACAAAAGAAATGGAAAACATGAGAGAAAATTTTAAAGATAAAGGAGAGCCATGCAGAAGAACCAATATCTGCCTAACAAAATGTTGAGGAAGAAAGAATAAAGAAAATTTAAGGAAGGAGAAAAAAACAATTAAAGAAATAATATAGAACTATTTTCTTAAGGCTGAACCAAAACAGAATGTAGAAAAGGCCCAATAAGTACTGAGTTGATGAATAAAAATAGATTTTCACTTGAAAGCATCTTTGTGAAACTTTGCCACAACAAGGATAAAGAAAACTAAAAAATTTCCAAATAGAAAAACAAAACAATCTCACCTACAAAAGTAAAAGTGACAGATATTACTTCTGAATATTACAAATGTGTCCTCCAGAAAGTATGCTCCAATTTAGTCTATAAAAATATTCATTTCCAGCTTCTGGATCAATGCTGAATATTACCATTTTTATAATCTTTGTCAACCTGATGGAGAAGAAAATGGGTTCTTATTAGCGTCTGACTCCCGTTTCCTAGTGTCACTTTTTTCTCGTGTATGTGTGGCTGTTTGTGTTGGTCTCTTATGCATTTTTGGTTTGTATTCCCTGCTGCTTTTTCTTCAAGGATGTCTCATTAGCATCTCCTGATGCTAGAAGAGAATGAAGAAATGACTTTGATTTCAGAGGGAAAAGCTTTGAGTCTAAAATCCTATATCCAGTAAAATACATCTAACCAAAGTAGGAGGAAATAAGGACTTTTTTTTAAAGATCTATTTTTTTTTTTAAATGTAGGCCATTGTTAAAGTCTATTGAATTTGTTACAGTATTGCTTCTGCTGTGTTTGGTTTTTTGGCCATAAGGCATATGGGATCTTAGGCCCCCAACCAAGAATCGAATCCATACCCCCTGCATTGGAAGGTGAAGTCTTAACCACTGGACCTTCAGGGAAGTCCCAAAATAGGGAGTTTTTCACATAAAACGTTTACAAAGTTTACTTGCTCAGTACCTTTTCTTTACAAAATGTCTTATCTAATAGTCCCACAAACAAAAGCAAAAGAAAGACAGGGTATCTAGAAAAGAACAGAATTAACCCAGGAGTATAATCATAATAAACCAAAATAATAATTTATTAGTTAAAGTAGATTAAAATTTGTAAGAAACGTGATGGGCTGTTTTTTTTTTTCTGGTAGAGAAGTCAAAATCCATGTCTCTAGGTGGCAAGCTCCTCCTCATGTTTCCAGGACACAGCTACCCACCGCAGTGCCACTAAGCCCTAAGACCTTGTCATGTCGTGTGTGGTTGAGGCTGCAGATGTCAGCCTGTGAGAGAGGAAAGGTGAGCATAGAAGAGGCCCAGCTCTTAGCAGCATCTGATAGTCAACTTAACCTTGACCCTTCGGACGTCTTCCAAGGAGGATGACAGGCCCTGCTTCCACAATCCCAAAAGGAGCATCCAGAGACCAATAAGAAGTAGAATTGTGTGGTCACTCACCTAGAGGCAGACATCCTGGAATGTGAAGTCAAGTGGGCCTTAGGAAGAATTACTACGAACAAAGCTAGTGAAGCTGATGGAATTCCAGCTGTGCTATTTCAAATCCTAAATGATGGTGCTGTAAAAGTGCTGCACTCAATATGCCAGCAAATTTGGAAAACTCAGCAGTGGCCACTGGACTGGAAAAGGTCAGTTTTCACTCCAATCCTAAAGAAGGACAATGCCAAAGAATGATCAAACTGCCACACAATTGCACTCATTTCACATGCTAGAAAGGTAATGCTCAAAATCCTTCAAGCTAGGCTTCAAAAGTACGTGAACTGAGAACTTCCAGGTATTTAAACTGGATTTAGAAAAGGCAGAGGAGCCAGAGGGAAAATTTCCAACATCTGTTGGATCACAGAAAAACAAGGGAATTCCAGAAAAATATCTACTTCTGTTCACTGTTCTAAAGCTTTTGCTGTCAAAGGTCCATCTAGTCAAAGCTATGGTTTTTCCAGTAGTCATGGAAAAACCATGTGGATGTGAGAGTAGGACTATAAAGAAAGTTGAGCACTGAAGAACTGATGCTTTTGAACTGTGGTGTTGGAGAAGACTCTTGAGAGTCCCTTGGACTGCAAGGAGATCCAACCAGTCCATCCTAAAAGAAATCAGTCCTGAATATTCATTGGAAGGACTGATGCTGAAGGTGAAACTCAAACTTTGGCCACCTGATGTGAAGAACCAAATCATTGAAAAAGACCCTAATGCTGGGAAAGATTGAAGGCAGGAGGAGAAGGGGATGCCAGAGGATGAGATGGTTGGATGGCATCACCGACTCGATGGACATGAATTTGAGCAAGCTCCAGGAATTGGTGATGGACAAAGAAGCCTAGCATACTGCAATCCATAGAGTCACAGAGTCGAACACGACTGAGCAACTGAACTGAAAGCCTTTGATTGTGTGGATCACAACAAACTGTGGAAAATTCTTAAAGAGATGGGAATACCAGACCATCTTACCTGCCTCCTGTGAAACCTGCATGCAAGGTCAAGAAGCAACAGTTAGAACCGGACATGGAACAATGGACTGGTTCAAAATTGGGAAAGGAATACATCAAGGCTGTATATTGTCACACTGCTTAGTTAACTTATATGCAGAGTACATCATGCCCGGGCTGGATGAAGCACAAGCTGGAATCAAGATTGCTGGGACAAATATCAATAACCTCAAATATGCAGATGATACCACCTTAATGGCAGAAAGCCAAGAGGAACTAAAGAGTCTTTTGATGAAGGTGGAAGAGAAAAGTGGAAAAGTTGGCTTAAAACTCAACATCCAAAAAACTAACATGACATCCAGTCCCATCACTTCATGGCATATAGATGGGGAAACAATGGAAACAGTGACAAACTTTACTTTCTTGTGCTCCAAAATCACTATGGACAGTGACTGCAGGCATGAAATTAAAATAGGTTTGTTATTGGAAGAAAAGCTATGACAAACCTAGACAGTATATTCAAAAGAAGAAGCATCACTTTGCTGACAAAGGTCTGTATAGTCAAAGCTATGGTTTTTCCAGTAGTCATATATGGATGTGAGAGTCAAACCATAAAGAAGGCTGAGCATTGAACTGTGGTGTTGAAGACTCTTGAGAGCCCCTTGAACTGCAAGCAGATTAAACTTGCCAATTCCAAAGAAAATCAACCCTGAAAATTAGTTGAAAAAACTGATGCTAAAGCTGAAACTCCAATACTTTGACCATTTGATTCAAAGAGCTGACTCATTGGTAAAGATTCTGATACTGGGAAAGAATGAGGGCAGGAGGAGAAGGGAGCGAGAGAATGAGATGGTTGGATGGTAGCATCAGTTCAATGGGCATGAGTCTGAGCAAACTCCAGGAGATAGTGACGGTCAGGGAAGCCTGGCGTGCTGCAGCCCATGGGGTCACAGAGACTTGGACACGACTGAGTGAGTGAACATGAACAACACCCTGATTTCTCAGTCCCTAGAGATCCAGCCCTCCTCCTCCAGCACTGCTCCAATACCCATCCCATTTACTCCTGACTGATATGTGAGACCTTGTAAGCTCCATCCACAGGCTGGTACTAGAGCCCAGAGTCAGGTCCCCACAGCTAGTTGGTGAGCAGGTCAGCCTTATCCCATGTCTCACTCTCTTTTCATTCACTTCATTCCTCAGAACCAACATGTGCAACACTCTCAGCTAAGGCATCTTTGGACAGGGTGAGCTGGGCCCCGCTGGAGGAGGGGGCACTGCAGTGGTGAGTGTCCTTCCACACTGCAGCTCTCCAGCAGTGGGAACACTGTCCCGGCCACCAGAACTCTGAGCGTGCTAAGTCTGGCCCATATGCTCCTCAGGATATGAAAGGAGAGGTGGTAGTTTTCTCGCCTCTATGATCTTCACTCTGCCTCTCAA
Organism: Neotragus moschatus; assembly: GCA_006410615.1. Lineage (NCBI taxonomy): Eukaryota > Metazoa > Chordata > Mammalia > Artiodactyla > Bovidae > Neotragus > Neotragus moschatus. The sequence continues at coordinate 728,386 of SJYA01001877.1, forward strand.
ATTGTCACACCTCACTTTGGGACCCTCCTGTGTTTCATTAGTGATGGGGAAAGCCAGCCAACTGGGGATTAGTATAGGTTTGTTTGGGGTTGGTTCTTTTAAAATTCCACTTTCACAGGGGAATAGCCCGGGGTCAACTCTTAAGTGAAATGCTGGAAACAAGAAAATATGGGGCACTTTATGGCTTGTTTATCCATCTGCATCTTCCCTGGTGCATGTTCCTGGGGTCTCTCCCCCTCCTAGGTTATGACCTTTCAGGATTTTGCAGATTGTTCAAAGCTACTCTTCAGTGACAGTTTAAGGACAACAAGAGGTAGCCACTAAAAATAACAGTGTGCACAGCAATTCATCCCTGCCCCATCCCTGACTAGTGTCTTCCTCCATGTTGACCTTTCAGCTTTAACTGTGAATATAAGTGAGTGATGTGAAAATAGCACCTATATGTAGCAGGGCCTCAGCTTGCAGAAGGAAGAATGAGGTAACGTGCTTTTAGAAAACTCCTGTTCAGCAGAACTCCAGGACCATTCTTGTCTAGTTCTTTCAAATGTGTGCTTCCAAAGTTTATGATGAGACAGATGTTCTATTAAAAGGGGAAAGTACTAGAAACAAGAATCTAACAACGAGCTTCATACTGTGAAACGCTGTTTCTGCCCCTGGAAAAAATTTAAAGATGCTTAAAAGGAGAGACACATGAGTTGAACACAGATTTAGTTAACCAAAGAGATAGGAAGTTATTTCAAAGCTATCCTGTGTTCACTATCGTGCCCTTGAATTATTCTGATATTCCAGTGGGGACAAACTTTAGTCCTGGTCTATGTTACCAAGCACACTGATCACTTCCTGCTTTAAGCACCTGCCTCCTTCTTTCTAAGGGTTTTCTGTGTATCCAGGAGCCCCCAACCACACAAAGCAAGAGTTGACACCCCAAGAGCAGCCCTTCTCAGTGGATGATGAGAGTCAGCAGATGAGCACCTTGATTCCTTTCCCATCTAGGGGTATCAACATTTGAAGGCAAGTTTTACACAGTCTCTCAGAGGGCCCTCAACAGGCTAGAGCTCCAGCTGCTCACTGTGGTAACCTGCTCATCAATGAACATTTTATTGGCTGTCTTCTTGCCTATATCTCCCTTCCCCATGCTCTCATCTCCCAAATAAACTCCAACTGTTCAAATACTTGTCCCTGAGCCTGCCATCAGGTGAACCCAAGCAAGATACCTCTTCCTTTTGGCCCACCAATATCTAAGTTTGAGGTCTGTGATCTTGCTGAAGTCATAAGAACTTTTCCATTCTAGCATGACGTTATTACAACCTTCTCCAAGAAACCAAAAATTGACATTTCCAGAGGACCATCTTGCCACAGATGTCACCAATTATACAGAAAATGCCCAGGCTAGATCAGGTGGATCTCAGCTCACTCACAGAGAGAGGAATGAAAAATAAATGCCAGGGAGGGAAAGAGGAATCCTTGGAAAAATATGTTTCCAAACATTTTCCACCACAAATACCTACTCTCCATGGGTAAAAGCATTGCAAGAGTCTTATCCCATCTTGAGAAGGTGTCTATCTCTCCCTCCAGTCCCCTCTAGTCTTCTCGTTCTATCTAATGTGGGGGAAGAAGGGAGAGGCAAAGTCAACAGGGGGTAGGGCTCCAAAGGAATACACCAGGAATGCTACAGCGAGGGAAGGAAGTAGAGAGCAGAGGAAGAAGTCACAGTACCTCTGGGGATTCACTTGTGAAGGTCACAGCCCAAAGGCATAGGATGGCTAAAGCATTTGGAATTTAATTGCAAGATTATAAAACATTCCCCCTTCCCAGTATATTATCACTATTAAGACTCCAGTACAAGAACAGGGGGTTACAACTGAAAGTGCTCATCCAGAATTTCTCTGAGAAGAAACACTTAGGGAAGCCCAGTGAAGTCGTTCAGTCATGTGCGACTCTTTGCGACCTCATGGACTGTATCCTACCGGGCTCCTCCGTCCATGGGATTTTCCAGGCAAGAGTAATGGAGTGGGGTGCCATTTCCTTCTCCAGAGGATCTTCCTGACCCAGGGATGGAACTCAGGTCTCCCGCATTGTAGACAGATGCATTACCATCTGAGCCAAAGCCCAGGGTCAACATAAAAAACAGAACATCAGAGTCATTGAAGACTCTTGAACCTATAGCCACAATAAGCCTTACACAAACCCCTAAACAGAAAAGCATTAATCCTCACACTAAAGGCTTATTTTCTCAAGGTCCTAGAGGCCAATAAAGCATACAAAAAGAAAAAAAAAAACTAGTCTGAAGAAGAAAGCGATCATTAAAACAAGGTCTGTTAAGAAAGCTGTGGTACATATACAAGATGGAATATTAGCCATTAAAAAGAATACATTTGAATCAGTTCTAATGAGATGGATGAAACTGGAGCCAATTATACAGAGTGAAGTAAGCCAGAAAGAAAAGCACCAATACAGTATACTAACACATATATATGGAATTTAGAAACATGGTAATGATAAGCCTGTATGCGAGACAGCAAAAGAGATACAGATGTATAGAATGGACTTTTGGACTTTGAGGGAGAGGGAGAGGGTAGGATGGTTTGGGAGAATGGCACTGAAACATGTATACTATCATGTAAGAAATGAATCGCCAGTCTATGTTAGATACAGGATACAGGTTGCTTGGGACTGGTGCACAGGGATGATCCAGAGAGTTGATGTGGGGTGGGAGGTGGGGGGGGGAGCAGTTCAAGATTGGGAACTCATGTACACCTGAGACTATTAATAAAATTCTTAAAAAAAAAAAAAAGAACAAGGTCTGTATATCACATAGATATATGAATTATAAGGCAGGGAATCTAAGGCTTCTCTGGTGGCTCAGTGGTTAAGAATCCACCAAACAATGCAGGAGACACTGGTTTGCTTCTTGGTTCAGGAAGACCCCACATGCCACAGAGCAACTAAGTCCATGCACTACAACTATTTGGCTCCCCAGACCACAGCAGTAATAAAGAATCCACCTGCCATTGAAGGAGATGGAAGAAATACAGTTTCAGTCCCTAGGTCAGGAAGATTCCCTGGCATTTGAAATGGCATTCCACTCTAGTAGTCCTGCTTGGAAAAGTCCATGGGCAGAGGAGCCTGGTGGGCTACACTCCATGGGGCCACAAAGAGTTGGACACCACTAAGTAAGTGATATATATACTATATATGATTAGTATAGGACTTCCCTGGTGGCTCAGATGGTAAAGCAGCTGCTTGCAATGCAGGAGACCCAGGTTTGGTCCCCAGGTTGGGAAGATCCCCTAGAGAAGGGAATGGATGCCCACTCCAGAATCCTTGCCTGGAGAATTCCATGGACAGAGAAGCCTGGTGGGCTAGGTCCTTGGGGTCACAAAGAGTCGGACATGACTGAGGGACTAACATGCACACATTATTAATATATCAAAGGTTCTAAAGGGAAAAGTAGAAACAGGTAAGAACAGATGGGTAATACAAACAGAGAGAGAAGAACTCTAAGAAAGAATCAAAAGGAAATGTTGGGGGGAAAATTGTAACACAAATAAAGAACACATTTGATGGGCTAATCAGTAGACTTGACATGACTGAAGAATGAATCAGTGAGCTTGGAGACAGAAATTTTCCAAAACAGAACATCCAAAAACCGCAGGACAATTTTGAAAGGCGTAACAACAAACAAGTAATTAAAGTACCAGTAGAAGAAAGAAATGATAAGGCATAAGAATTATCTGAAGTTACAGTGGCTTAGAACTTTCAAAAACTAATGACAAACACTAAATCATCACAGATCCAGGGAGCTCAGAGATAAAGAATAAATACAAACAAAGGAAATGAAGCCATTTTGTATATCATATTCAAACTGAAGAAAAAAAACAAAGAGAAAATCTTGAAGAAGCTAGAGGGGGAAAAGATATACCTTACCAAGAGAATAACCAGGATAAGAATTACAGTGGACTTCTCATCGGAGACCATGCAAAGAAAGGAAGGAGATATGAAATATCTGAAATGTTGAAATAAAACACACCATCAACCTAGAATTCTGTATCCAGTGAAACTATCCTTCAAACATTAAAAAGAAGTAGAGACTTTCTCCGGAGAAGGCAATGGCACCCTACTCCAGTACCCTTGCCTGGAAAATCCCATGAATGGAGGAACCTGGTAGGCTGCAGTCCATGGGGTCACTAAGAGTCATACACGACTGAGCGACTTCACTTTCACTTTTCACTTTCATGCACTGGAGAAGGAAATGGCAACCCACTCCAGTGTTCTTGCCTGGAGAATCCCAGGGAAGGGGGAGTCTGGTGGGCTGCCATCTGTAGGGTCATACAGAGTCGGACACAACTGAAGTGACTCAGCAGCAGAGACTTTCTCTGACAAACAAAAATGAGGGAATTCATTACCAGTGGACCTGATCTGCAAGAAATGTTAAAAGTTCTTCAGAGATGTCCATCAACAGATGAGTGGATAAGAAAGCTGTGGTACATATACACAATGGAGTATTACTCAGCCATTAAAAAGAATACATTTGAATCAGTTCTAATGAGATGGATGAAATTGGAACCAATTATACAGAGTGAAGTAAGCCAGAAAGAAAAGCACCAATACAGTATACTAACTCATATTTATGGAATCTAGAAACATGGTGATGATAACCCTGTACACGAGACAGCAAAAGAGACACAGATGCATGGAATGGACTTTTGGACTTTGGTGGGGGGGGAAGGTTTGGGAGAATGGCACTGAAACATGTGTGCTATCGTGTGGGAAATGAATCATCAGTCTATATTCAGTTTATTATTTTTATTTATTAAATTAAAAAAAATACACAGAGGGGAAAAAAAAAGTTCTTCAGAGAGACGGAAAATAATATAAGTAGGAAACTCGGATCTGGACAAAAACAGGATTGTCACAGAAGGAATAAGAAGAGATAAAGTAAACTACATCATTCTTATTATTCTGAAGTCAGTTTGAATAATCACTTTTTAGAAGTAATAATAGTAGCAATGAATTACAATGAAAAGAGCATATAGATAAGTGAAATTAATAACAGCAATGTCACAAAGGATGGGAGAGATAAGTTGGGAACATTCTACTAAAAGGTACTTGGACTTCATGTGAAGTGTTATAGTATTACCTGAAGGTGGACTTAGCTGTTTTTAAGATATATTTTACAGTCCAGGGAAACCACAAAAATTATTTCAAGTATAACTGATATGCTAAGAAAGAAGATAAAATAGGACTGATCATGTAAAATGCTCAATTAAAACAGACAAAGAATTACAACAGGAAGAAAAAGAGAAGTGAGAAGAGGCCAAAAAAAAAAAAAGACATACAATGAGAAGAAAACAAACTTGGTAGATGTTAATCCAATGATATCAATAATCACTTTAAATGTGAATGCTCTAATATGCCATTTAAAATACAGAGATTGTCACTTATGGATACCAAAGGGGGAAGGGAGGGTGGGATAAACTGGGAGATTGGGACTGATATATATATAGTACTAAGTATAAAATAGATAACTAATGAGAGCCTACTGTATAGCATAGGGTATGCTACTCAGAGCTCTCCGGTGACCTAAGTGGGAAGGAAATCTAAAAGAGAGGGGATATACGTATATGTATAACTGATTCACTTTGCTGTACAAGAGAAACTAACACAACATTGTAAAGAAACTATACTCCAATAAAATTTTTTTAAAAAAACAGAGATTGTCATAGTGTTTGGAAGATCAAACAGGCGGTGACTGGAAGAGCTTAGATATGCTCCCAAGACTGAATCCATGATAGAGGTTCTTCCTGATTTACCAGAGCAGTGGTTTCTTTTATTTAAAAAAAAAAAAAAAAGCACTGACATGTTTGATATAAAAATATCTCCTGAGCTAAGTTACATCTGTCAGAACATAAGAACAAAAACATAGAGCAGAAATCTGAAATAAGCCTAGATATTTAAAAAATTGTTAAATGATTACATATACCAGTTTGAAATGCATGAGGCTGCAGGTAAAATAATCCTCAATAAACACTGGCTTAAATAAACAGGGCTTAGATTTCTCATCTAAAAGAAAGTCCAGAGACAGGCAGTTTCTGGCAGGAGCTGCATTGCTCAACAGTACCATCTGGGAGCCAGACTATTCCTGTCCTTTCACCCCCACTCTCCTTGGCTTTTGTCCTCATGTTTTTTGCCTGATTATCACAAGCTGGCAACCATAGCTCTGGACGTCACATAATTGCCTAAAACAGGGAAAGGAGGAAGGGGAAAGAGCCATCCTGGTAGAACATGCCTCGTGCTTAAAAGAAAAAGAAACGGAACTGAAAGTCTCTCTGAAGAACCTGTTTATATCTTATTGGCTGAAACTGTATCACATAACCACCTGTAGCTGCAGGAGGCTAAGAAAATGAATATTTTGCTTTTCCAAGCTATTGAAGTGAGGTCGGTGAGGGAAAAGAAAGCAGAAAAAAGCCCTGCATAGTGGCCAACATTGCATATTCAAATAAAAAGAGAATATCTGATTTCCTAGCTATCATTAGTTTCACTTTCTTCTTTTGTTTTCTTGAATGGATGATTTCTTGGGGGAAAAAAATGGCTCCAATGAATATTCTCCATATAAGGCATAAGTTTACTTAAAAATGAAATATCTTTCTTTTTCCTCTATTTAACTTCCCTGCTGGTCTCCAAGCTATAACCTGGACTGTACTGAAGCTTTCATGGATTATGAATATATACTTCAAGTGATAAGATATAATAATTTAGGTGAACATGTTGTGCAACTGACAAGTAAACTCCCTCTAGGTTCTGCATATAGGAAGTTTAAGTTATTTCATCCTAGGATGATGAGGGGCATTTGGTGTGGAACACCAAGCAAGGTGCTCTCAGAATGTTCTCAACTGCATTTTTGAAAATCCAACTCCAGATGATATTTTTAAACAATAAATGGAGTTCCTCAGCTTCAACAGTTTTATCCGCCTAATCAAGAATATGACCAAGGACCCTGTTTTTGTTTTTCCCTTTGGGGGGTCTTTTTATCTGTCTTTTTTACCATCGATGTCATTGGCTTCACCCGAAGGCTAAGTTGTCTCACACTCACATGATAGCTGTCAGGAACTACAAGACAATGTATTTTCTGATACACATGTAAAATATAAAATCAGTAAGGAGATATCTTTTTCTTATCCTGCCCATTTAGTTTGCTGCAGTCCTTCACTTTGCTCTAACTGAACTGAATCAATCATTGTGTCTACTAAGGGCACAAAAGTCTGGCTGCCTTCAGCCAATTGAAGCCCATCCCCATAGCTGGGGATGGAGTCAATCCCGCACAAACTGCAAAGCACAGTTGCAGAGTGGGAGAGAGAAGACAAAGGGGTGCTAGGGAGGCAACAACCATTTTCAGTAGAGCCAGATTCTGGCAATGCTTCCTTACCATCTGTGAAAATGGGTCCCCGTGAATTTCAGATCCCTCCTCTACGTGAATGGTAAAACCTGCTCACCATCTCAACCCATCCCTCAAGTCTCCATAAAGATTAAGAAAGCATAAACGAAGGTCCTTTGTAGACAGTGAAGTATTCAGTGCTACAAGGTACACAAATTATCAGGTGCTAAAAGTAAACTACTGAATGGGTTTCCACTATACATACTGAGCAGCTGCTCTCATTGACCTCCATCACTTGGTCTTTCCGACTCCTGCTCACACCATCCACCTTGCAACTGGCCTTAACTCAGTTCAGTTCAGTCACTCAGCTGTGTCCAATTCTTTGTGACCCAATGGGTGCAAAGGCGTGCCAGGCTTCGTTGTCCATCACCAACTCCCGAAGCTTGCTCAAACTCATGTCCATCGAGTCTGTGATGCCATCTAACCATCTCATCCCCTGTAATCTCCTTCTGCTCCTGCCTTCAATCTTTTCCAGCATCAGGGTCTTTTCCAAAGAGTCAGCTCTTTGCATCAGGTGGCCAAAGTATTGGAGTTTTGACTAGGGCATCAGTCCTTCCAATGAACACTCCTTTAGGATGGACTGGTTGGATCTCCTTGCAGTCCAAGGGACTCTCAAGAGTCTTCTCCAACACCACAGCTCAAAAGCATCAATTCTTCGGTGCTCAGTTTCTTTTGTAGTCCAACTCTCACATTCATATATGACTACTGGGAAAACCACGGCTTTGACTAGATGGACCTTTTTCGGGAAAGAATGTCTCTGCTTTTTAACTTGCTATCTAGGTTGGTCATAGCTTTTCTTCCAAGGTGCAGGTGTCTTTTAATTTCATAGCTGTAGTCACCATCTGCAGTGATTTTGGAGACCAAAAAATAAAGTCTCTCACTGCTTCCATTGTTTTCCCATCTATTTGCCTTGAAGTGATGGGACTGGATGCCATGATCTTCATTTTCTGAATGTTGAGTTTTAAGCCAGCTTTTTCATTCTCCTCTTTCACTTTCATCAAGAGGCTCTTTAGTTCTTCACTTTCTGCCATAAGGGTAGTGTCATCTGTATATCTGAGGTTATTGATATTTCTCCTGGCAATCTTGATTCCAGCTTGTGCTTCATTCAGCCTGGCATTTCGTATGATGTACTCTGCATACAAGTTAAATAAGCAGAGTGACAATGTACAGCCTCAACCGTTGCTTCTTGACCTGCATTTCTCAGGAGGCATGGCAGGTGGTCTGGTATTCCCATCTCTCAGAATTTCCCACAGTTTGTTGGGATCCATACAGTCAAAGTGTTTGGCATAGTCAATAAAACAGAAGTAGATGTTTTTCTGAAACTCTCTTGCTTTTTCAATGATCCATCAAGATGTTGGCAATTCGATCACTTTTCTAAATGCAGCTTGAAAATTTTGAGCATTACTTTGCTAGCATGTGAAATGAGTGCAACTGTGTGGTAGTTTGAGCATTCTTTGGCATTGCCTTTCTTTGGGATTGNGTTGGCAATTTGATCTCTGGTTCCTCTGCCTTTTCTAAAACCAGCTTGAACATCTGGAAGTTCACAGTTCATGTATTGCTGAATCCTGGCTTGGAGAATTTTGAGCATTACTTCACTAGCGTGAGGAGTGCGATTGTGCAGTAGTTTGAGCATTCTTTGACATTGCCTTTCTTTGGGATTGGAATGAAAACTGACCTTTTCCAGTCCTGTGGCCACTGCTGAGATTTCAAAATTTGCTGGCATATTGAGTGCAGCACTTTCACAGCATCATCTTTTAGGATTTGAAATAGCTCAACTGGACTTCCATCATCTCCTCTAGCTTTGTTCATAGTGATGCTTCCTAAGGCTCACTTGACTTTGCATTCCAGGATGTCTGGCTCTAGGTGAGTGGTTATCTAGGTCATGAATACCTTTTTGTACAGCTCTTCTGTGTATTCTTGCCACCTCTTCTTAGTATCTTCTGCTTCTGTTAGGTCCATGCCATTTCTGTCCTTTATTGTACACTTCTTTGCATGAAATTTTCCCTTGGTATCTCTAATTCTCTTGAAGAGATCTCTATTCTTTCCCATTCCATTGTTTTCCTCTATTTCTTTGCATTCATCACTGAAGAATACTTTCTTATCTCTCCTTGCTATTCTTTGGAACTCTGCATTCAAATGGGTATATCTTTCCTTTCCTCCTTTGCCTTTCACTTCTCTTCTTTTCTCAGCTATTTGTAAGACCTCCTCTGACAACCATTTTGCCTTTTGCATTTTTTCCCCCCTTGGGGATGGTCTTGATTCCTGCCTCCTGTACAATGTCACGAACCTTGGTCCATAGTTCTTCAGGCACCCTATCAGATCTAATCCCTTGAATATATTTGTCACTTACACTATATAATTGTAAGCAATTTGATTAGGTCATGCCTGAATAGTCTAGTGGTTTTCCTTACTTTCTTCAATGTAAATCTGAATTTAACATTAAGGAGTTCACGATCTGAGCCGCAGTCAGCTCCTGGTCTTGTTTTTGCTGACTGTATAGAGCTTGTCCATCTTTGGCTGCAAAGAATATAATCAATCTGATTTCAGTATTGACCATCTGGTGATGTCCATGTGTAGAGTCTTTTCTTGTGTTGTTGGAAGAGGATGTTTACTATGACCAGTGGGTTCTCTTGGAAAAACTCTGTTTTTAGCCCTTGCCCTGCTTCATTTTTTACTCCAAGGCCAAATTTTCCTGTTATTCTAGGTATCTCTTGATTTCCTACTTTTGCAAGGGCAAAGGAGAAGCCTCAGCAAGATGGTAGGAGGGGCAAAATCACATTTAGAATCAAAGCTCATACCCACTAGAGACACTTAGAGGGCTCAGACAAAACATTGTGCATGCCAGGAGACCCCATAGAGACTGAGCCAGACCTGCCTTTGAGTGTTTGAAGGTCTTCTCCAGAGGCATGGGTCAGCAAAGGCCAGTCATGGGTCCAGGGGCTCTGGGTGCAACAGACCCCACAGAGACTAAGCCAGACCTGCCTCTGAGTGTCTGAGTATCCCCCTGCAGAGGCGCAGGCCAGCAGTGGCTGGCTGCCAGGCCAGGGGCTCTGGATGCAGCAGACCTTGGTGTGTCATAAGTCTTCTTGGAGGAGGTAGCCATGAACCCCAAGCAGACTCCCCACAAACTACAGAACAATTATACCAAAGAAATTCTTAAATACTGTTAAGAAAGTTCTAGGACCCACAACAGATTTCCCAACTTGGGGATCTGGCAAAAGGACTGAGAGCCCCCTGGGAATTTGACTTTGGAGACAAGTTGGGATTTGATTACAAACCTTACACAGGACTGGGAAAACAGACTCTTGGAGGGCACAAACAAAATCTTGTGCACACCAGGACCCAGGAGAAATGACCAGTGACACCACAAGAGACTGACTCAGACTTGCCTGTGAGTGTCCAGGAGTCTCCAGTGCAGGCGTGGGTCGGCGGTGGCCTGTTGCAGGGTTGGGGGCACTGAGCGTGGCAGTGGGTGCACAGGACCTTTAGAAGGAGGCCGCCATTATCTTCGTTACCTCCACCACAGTTTGGTCTCAGATAAAACAACAGGGAGGGAACACAGCTATGTCCTTCAACAGAAAATTGGATTAAAGATTTACTGAGCATGGCCTACCCCTCAGAACAAGACCCAGTTTTCCCCACAGTCAGCCTCTCCCATCAGGAAGCTTCCGTAAGCCTCTTATCGTTATCTTTCAGAGGGCAGACAGAATAAAAATCACAATCACAGAAAACTAATTAAATTGATCACATGGACCACAGCCTTGTCTAACTCAATGAAACTATGAGCCATGTTGTGTAGGGCCACCCAAGACGAGCGGGTCATGGTGGAGAGTTCTGACAAAACGTGGTCCACTGGAGAAGGAAATGGCAAACTACTTCAGTATTCTTGCCTTGAGAACCCCATGAATAGTACTCAAAGCAAAAAGATATGACACTGAAAGATGCATTCCCCCGGTTGGTAGGTGCCCCATATGTTACTGGAGAAGAGTATAGAGATAACTCCAGAAAGAATGAAGAGACATAACCAAAGCAAAAACAATGCCCAGTTGTAGATGTGACTGGTGATGGAAGTACAGTCTGATGCTATAAGGAACAATATTGCATAGGAACCTGAAATGTCAGGTCCATGAATCAGGGCAAGTTGGAAGTGGTCAAACAGGAGATAGAAAGAGTGAACATCAACATTTTAGGACTCAGTGAATTAAAATGGACTGGAATGGGCAAATTTAACACAGATGACCATTATAACTACTACTGCGTGCAAGATTCCCTTAGAAGAAATGGAGTAGCCATCATAGTCAACAAAAGAGTCTCAAATGCAGTACTTGAATGCAATCTCAAAAATGACATGATCTCTGTTCATTTCCAAGGCAAACCATTCACTATCACAGTAATCCAAGTCTATGCTGACCAGTAATGCTGAAGAAGTTGAAATTGAATGGTTCTATGAAGCCCTACAAGACCTTCTAGAACTAACACTCAAAAATGATGTCCTTTTCATTACAGGGGGCTGGAATGTAAAAGTAGGCCACACCTATGGCTGAGGCTTTTCTCTGGGCACCAGAGCCCTCTTCACATATCTGGGTGCCAGGTCCCAACTGCTGGGAACGAATATCCTTTCCTGCAGCTCAGGAGCAGCCTAGCCCATGTCTGATGCAGCTGGGGAATAAATTCCTTGCTCCTGTGGTGGGATAATTCTGGGGCTTTTTCTGCACAAATCCCAGAGTGGTGTCTCCAGTTGTCTGCTCTGGTAACTGGCTTGCTGATGAACCTGGCATTCTTCCCTCCCTATCTCATTCCTCCCCTGAACCCCTGCTCCCTGGGATCACCCTCAAATAACCTCCTTGCACTTACAACCTTTTCTTAGAGTCACCTTCTAGAGGAATCCACATGAAGACATACACCAAAATCATATCACATAAACATGAGAATGCTTATTTGACACAAAAAGTGTACTCCAGACATTGTATTTTAAAACATACATAATGATTCTTTTAAAGTAATTTCTGTGTGACTTTTCATTTTCTATGTATAGAGTACCTTTGTTGCTGATTAATTCATTATGTTACTAAACTCACTGAAGGGTCAAACATAGCCTGACTCCAGAGAAAGATGAAACACAAGCAATGGTCCCCAGATGTATTTTTTACAAAGTCCTGTCCTGAAGATAGATAATGCCATCAGAGCCCAGAAGTTACAATTAGTATATTTATCAGTAAAATATACACTAGACTGTGATGAATTTGCATGTTTGAAGGCAAAAGAAAAAAAAATTGCTCAAGATGCATTCACTTAACCACTGCTTTTTTAAAAGAAGTTTTGTTTTGCACTAAGTTCATTTTTATTGTAATCAAGTGATTAAACTGAACTGGAGAGATCATTTCACTTAGGCTCATAAGAAATAACAGCCTATTGTAAGCTATGTAAGCATTCTGAAAAATCAATTTGGTTTTAAGCCATTTAGCAGAGTTGCATACAGGTATTATAAATGGAATGTCTAGCTATATTTGTTTCCTTATTTTCCAATTGACTTCAAATTTGTTTTAAAACTTAACTCTGCCTCAGAGCCTTTGTACTTGATGCTTCCTTTATCTCTGCATGACTGGCTCTTTCTCATTATTTGGTGGTAGAAAGTCCCTCTTCACCTATATAGTCATGAATAGAGCCTACCAGGCTCCTCCGTCCATGGGATTTTCCAGGCAAGAGAACTGGAATGGGGTGCCATTAGGTGCCATCAATTCAGTTCAGTTGCTCAGTCGTGTCCAACTCTTTGCGATCCCATGAATTGCAGCATGCCAGGCCTGGAAAATACCATGGACGGAGGAGCCTAGAAGCCTGCAGTCCATGGGGTCGCTGAGAGTTGGACATGACTCAGTGACTTCACTTTCACTTTTCACTTTCATGCATTGGAGAAGGAAATGGCAACCCACTCCAGTGTTCTTGCCTGGAGAATC